>CM023827.1:11568576-11603576 GCA_013266295.2 Branchiostoma floridae x Branchiostoma japonicum | reverse complement strand
AAACAACGTCAACACTACGTCAACACCACTGTCGTCTGCATTTCCCATGACTCCTATGGGACTGCGTTGATTGCGTAAGACGGGTTTTTGGTCAAACACGGACTGAACTGCGTTCAATACAGCCCTCCTCACGTGAGGTGACAAGTATACATAATCGCAATTATACTATCAAAAGAAAGCTTAAATATCACAAAATTCAATTCTTGTTTTTTTTTACTTAATTTCATCATCAACGCCTGAACAGAGCAAAATTACGAAAGCGTTCGAAGTTAGGGCACACTGTCTAGCGTAGCACATTCACAAAGGTAAATTTACGAAAATGTCTCACAGCGTTTGCCGCTTATAACGCGGAGCGTGAAGGGCTCATGAATAGTATGAATGCATTTTTTATCCAAGTATACTCTTTACATAAAGGTTTTCAAAATTCATTCATCAAAACCTGACCACTCTCGGACAACTAGCGATAGAGCGCCGTGAGTTCGAGCGCGTAAAAAAGCGTTCGATGTTAGGGCACCCCCCGTTATATCCGTGCTGTCGCTTTGCTCCGGCGCCCTGTACGTGATCGGCTGTCTGTACTGCTGCTGCCACTGCGGAGGCGTCTGGCGGGAGTGGACGGCCAAGAACCAGACGATGACAATCATGCTTCCTCGCAGAGTCATCACCGCCTGGACGGACCCTGGCCAATACTTCACCGTCTACAGCGAAATGAAGAGACCCCGAGAGGAACAGCCGTCATCCCGACTGGCACTGAATGAAGAAACACCGCAGGGCTCCATGGGTAATATTGATGACGTCACAAGTGATGAAGAAAATGGCGACCGATCAGATTCGTCCACATCGCTGACGGTGAGCTGGGTCTGTGCACCTCTCCCAACCTTCTTCACAAGAAGCAATAACCCAAACTGCCTGTCTCGCTGCTTCCGCGGCAACAGGTCTCCGCCGGTCACGCCAGAATTGACAGAGCTTGATGACGTCAGTGATATTAGTCATATCGACTTGGCGACAGAAGCAGGACTCATTGAGATGGGAATCCTGTACATGTAGCTCTCAGTGAACAAGATTTTGAAACATCTATTGACAGTTTACCAGATATTTTATATAAACAAGAAAAGCTAAATGTACTGAAAAGTTTGAGTTTCACCATTCGTGAAAAATCATGCTTGTTGCGATGGCGTCGTCATGGTTTTGTATAACTTATACATGTATTTGGACACTAACGTTTGTGCTGATCTTATATATCCTGTTTTTGTGCTATAAGATTTAATGCTGGTTACTCAGCGAGTGTAATAGGATATTTAATGACAAAGTAATTTTCTGATGATCTAACATTACTTTGGACTTTAATATGTTACTCAGATCATATGATCAATGGATTTTAAACTATTTGATTGGATGATGTGTCAAAAGTTATTCTGAACTAGAGAACTTGTAGTGTTTAAAGTATTTGCATCTCTCTTATGTATGTTGAAGTTTCTATAGACGTAGTATCGGTGTCAATGGAAAATCCACCAGATTTAAAACACTTAATACACGAAGATTCACAGCCCCTGTGATGAGTCTGAAAACGGATTGTGCTATTTTGGGAAACAGATTAAAGATATTTCCACGGTATTACATGTGACATTGTTTGATTTTGTTCGTTTGCAGTCGGCAAGAACCATTTCTAGGCTTCGTCACCTTGGGAGCTACGTTGTAATCTTAGCAATTTTTTAAAATCTTTTTATTCAAAACACTTAAATAAATACAAATGAATGGACACGGACTAAGTGGCTGCGAACTCAAGTTAGGAGCAACTTATATTCTCGCAGCCACTTTTACAATGGAAAAAAAGTATCTTACAAGACATTGAATAAATATAAATACATGAAAGACATAGCGTGAAACAATAGCAATTTTGTGGCATATATATTTACCTACTGAGGCCGATGGTGTAAACCATGCATGGACGGTGTAAATTCATTTTTCAAGTTCCACATCAGACAATCTCCAAATACCGACACAAACAATGTAATGCGATGTCGGAGCTGTAAATTTTACGTTCGGACTTATGGGACCCTCCGTTATTATGTTTACCTTCGCAGAAGGAAACATATTGTTTTTGCTCAGTTTCTTCTTCTTCTTCTTCTTCTTCTTCTCCAAACAAATAAGGTCAATGACCTGGACCAGACGTCTGTTACCATGATACCTGGTGTACCAAACAACCTGTGGTGTTGGGTTACATTAGGTTGCAAGCCAGAGTTGGAGAGACTGCTCACCATATATATGAATGTGTTTGAGTATAAGAATAAACAGAGCAGTAGTTTGTTAGGCTAGAGTCCATGAGAAGGTAAACATTATGCATTTGCTTTGAAAATGTTACCTTTCTAGTATATGTATACATCCGGTCACCCTGCGGGTCAAAGGTAACAACTTTTGAACCCGTGACGTGATAGCCTAAAGTACAGGAACTAGACTGACTGAGTCGTCACACAGCACACCGCCATCTGACAACATGGACCCCGCAACCTTCCATAGCTTGCAATGTCGGCTTGAAGATGTAAGTACACACAGAAGATTGATAAATCCTTTATATATATAAAATCTTAAATCGTCAAGAAATACGTTGCTTACGGGGCGGTCACATTCGTCGTGAGGTTGTCGTACGATTGTGGTGTCATAAAATTGTCAAACTGGCTGTGCCAGAACCAACCGCTTAACTACGACAGACCTTTCCGCAACAAGACAGATAAATTTTGCAGGGCTTTGCGATCGTACGAGGATCGTACGACGTAATGTAACCGGGCCTTTCATGAGCGTCAAAGCCAAGGTAGATCATACAAAATATGTGTGACGCTTACAGTATATGTGAAAAGGGGGAAGCGGAGGTTTGAGTATTATAGGGTACTTTGCGTGACTTTCACGGGATGAGGAACAAAACATTGTCAAAAGGTTAACGGGAGTATGGTTGAGATTCTAGCACCGACAATCGTTCACCATACCCTTGCCGTCTTCCATACTTCGTTCTTTGAATGCCACACGTTCGCGTGGTCACATTCGTCGTAGGTCGTCGAACGATTTTGATGCCGTAGAATTTTCAAGCAGGCTATGACAGAACCAACCAACCAACCAACCAACCAACCAACCAACCAACCAACCAACCAACCAACCAACCAACCAACCAGCGACAATTATCTAAGATAGCCTTTTACGTGATGAAACAAACAGCACACTTCCCTTATCGAGTGGTACCCGTTTCGATTGGACAAAAGAAGCCTTTCTAACTTCCTAAAACTGTTCCCCATGGAAGACAGCAATGTGACATGCCGTGCCTTGACCATTTTTGTGACAAACTCTCCGCTTCTCTTGTTGTTGTGCAAATAAACAAACAAACAAACAAACAAACAAACCTGTCACCTTGAAATCTTCGTTGTATCTGCTTATGAGGACGGATTTCTGTCCTGGCGCACAAAATACTGTCACATGGTCAATAGAGTCACGAAAGGGCAAGCAAATATGAAAATTAACACAATCCTCAACGTCATTGTATACGCCTTGAAAAAATAAATTAAAGTCTTTCAAAAACATGTTACTGCTTTGTTTGCTAACGTATATCAAATTCTATCGGTGTCATTGGTGTCTTGGAAAGTTATAACGTTACTTCCTCAGGGTAAGACTAATGTTATTCTATTTTTTTTTCAGGCGACATTTTCAAAGGACAAGCTGTCGGTACTGAACTCTTCACAGGGATATTTCAACGGCCATCAAGTAAGTTATCTAGAATTGATTATTTACTAGTATGGTCTATGTGTTGTCTCGTCATCTCATGTGTCAGTGCTAAATGTCTTATCCTGGTAATATGTTGTAATATATATATAAAAGCAACATGGACAATACACGAGCACGACGTTCTGTCAGCCGTCTCACGGTGACATGTTTTTTTTCATCCCCTGTGTTTCAGTTGGCCCGTGTTCTTGAAGTTTTCATGCACGACAGCGATAAACTGAAAGCAGTCCAGGCCATACAGGGGGTAAGCATTGGATATTGTTGTCTGTAAACAGTCAATGGAAACTCTATTTAGAAAGATAACGTTACACTTAGTTTTTACGTCCTGGAAACACAACTGTTCTGGCGTAACATGTGATTTTTTAAAATTATCAATTGAGGTATGAGAAAACACGTAATGACTCTAAAGCAAGGTACATACTGTAGTCCGCTCTTGATTGGCTTATAGAAATTTGGGAAATGGTTTGAAGAACCAATCATAGCAGAGCTATGTTAATCTTGAAGGACTCGTAAATACTGTGATGAGGAAGTGGCCTGTCAATCGGGAAGTGTTAAAGCGATGACATTTTGTGTTACATGTACCGCCTCATGCACCGTACCCTTTACGTCACTGCACATCTAGCGGCTCTATCCGATGACCTGCGCAGAAGCAGCTCAGGTCCTGAAAACGTCGCCTTTCTCCAACACCCAGCTGAAAATCTTGGAGATCATCGGCCGGTCAGTGCCACTCATAAACTTCACTTCGTCGAACACACGTTCTATACTGTACATTTTAATAAAATCACTAACAACACAGACATGACACCCAACCAAATGAGGTATAAAATGGACCGATTCCGACTGTCCATCACAATTAGCAGTTCAGCCAATGATAGCATGTCAATTATCGGTTCGACCAATCAGAGAGTAACTGCATACCTTACCTTAGACCTTAGATCCTCCCGCAACCTTGTTGCATAGGTCGACTCCTTGTCTAACTTTCTTTCTCCAAAGGTTTCGGTTTTGCGCCGCTACTGCCATATCCTTAAGTGAGTTAAGTCCGAGTTTTGCCCCATCGTTTTGTAGTGTTTTCCGCAAGGTGACTCTAGGCCGCCCTCTCGGGCGTGTGCCTTCTGGCTTCCATGTTAGAGCTGTTTTTGTGGTTCTGTGGTCAGGAAGTCTCCACACGTGCCCAGCGAAGCTCATTCTCCTTTTCATTACAATCGCACTGAGAGGTGGCACCTTTGCTCTTTGCATGAGCTCAGTATTTGACACGTGGTCACGCCAGGAGATGCCTAGGATAGTTCTAAGGCATCTACGCTGGAAAGTGTCTAACATTTGCACTGTCTCTTTGGTGCATCTCCAGGACTCGCATGCATATATAGCAGTTGGTACTACAATGGACTGGAAAAGCTTCAACTTTAGCGGAATGCTAATTTGCTTGGAGCGCCACATTTTTCTTAGACGCTGCATGCCTGTCAAATATTTGCATTTGCATGTTTATTTTGCTTCTCTACGTTTTGACGGGGTTGAGTGGGCTTTGAGATCGGTCTACTTTTGTTTGACAAGATGAAGAAATGGTGAACCCTTGCATTACGATGTTGTGAATGAGACGAGACCAAGTGTGATAGAAATAGCCCCAATAGTGCCATTGCAGCAAGAATAGTACTCAAATGTGGGTATGAAGCATCGTCCAATCATGATCGTCATGAACGTTTTTCCTCTGCAGCTACATCAATGACGTCACTACCGGTGGTCACCTGGTTCAGGAAGTGTTCGACTTCGGCCATGACAAGAATAAGGCCATGGAGATCCTAAACAGGGTAAACTGCAAAACTAATAATAAGTTTTGTCATATATGGCTTCACAACTATGATACAATGTGATTGACTTCAATATAGATGTCAGGGTAGAGACTCCGATCTGGTAGAATCGGCGATTCTACATGTAGAGATCCTGATCAGAGTCTTTGTCGACAGAGACTCCGATCAGGATGCTGTCAATGTGTTTGGGTGGTTTCCCATTTACAAATCCTATCTAGATTCTAAATTTCAAATCAATCCATTGATCTAAAGTGACATGAATCAAAGTTAAAAAGTTCTGACTGTCTTTTAAGCGAATATCTTAAAACTTACAGACTCCAATCGGGATCTCTGCCGGTAGAATCGGCGAATCTACCGGCGCAGAGATCCCGATCGGAGTTTCTGTTGGCATAGACTCCCATCGGGATCTATACCGGTAGAATAGATCGGACTACCCTGACATATTCATACATTTGGCGATGATGAAATGGCATCCAATCTGAAGCGACTTCTATCGATTTCGTCCTACTCTGCAGTACAGCGCTGCAGGTGGAGGATATCCAGCAGGTGCACCGGCCAGTTACCCCAGCGCTCCACCAACCACACGCCCTGCTGCGCCTTTCGCTTCGGTATGATACTTTCTTGGTTACAAATGTGATATTTCTAGTAAGGTAACGCCTCCTGTTTCTTCGGTGAAAGACAGAAACGTAGGTTTGTAGTTGAATGATCAACAAAGAGGGGGATATACATGTACATGTATGTGTGTAACGTTAGGCATATGATAAAGAAAGTGTATAGAAGAGTGTACAAATCACTCAACATCCAACTGTCATAACTGTCTCCCTCACGATCTCACAGTCTCCCGGTTGTTCTGGTTTCCCCCTCAGGTCCCAGGTCTAGGCGGCATGATGAAAGGGATGGGTGCCGCTATGGGGGCCGCGATGGGCGCGACTGTCAAGGCCATGGGAGCGGTAAGGGAGTACTCTCCAAGCAGAGGTTTAGGCTTCGGCTTAATTTTGACGTGTTAAGGCGTTTTTATCGGTTTTTTTTTTTTACTGGTATCTTTTTTACGCCAGCCCAACGCTTGGGTGGCGTATTGGACACTGTCTGGCAAATGGATATATACCATTCAGCCACCAAAAGATCTGCTTGGAGATTAGTAAGGGAGAAACAGAAATGATCTTGTACTTGTACCATATCATTACTTCTAGACCACTGAGACTATTTGTTTAACTATTCTCTCCTCAACTTCAGGGCTTTAACCGGGGCAAGGCTGATCCAGGAGACCCTCCACCCACCACCGGGACCTATCCCGGGACTTACCCGGGACAAACCACTACAGCGTACCCGGGACAAGCGCCGCCTGGCGGTCCGGGCTATCCTCCTGCCCCGGGGGCCGGCTATCCTCCTGCCCCGGGGGCCGGGTATCCTCCTGCCCCCGGGAGCGGCTATCCTCCTGCCCCGGGGACCGGGTATCCTCCCCCGGGAGGTCCGGGCTATCCCCCCGCCCCAGGGTCTGGGTACCCCCAGCCTGGGCAGGGTTATCCCCATTAGTTCTACACTAGCTACATGTCATGTGCAGTAGTTCTGATGGTCACAAACAGCTAACTAATAAATTATGGCACTTATGATAACTATCATCATTATCTTTGTCATCAATACAATAAAAGTACTTGCTGCTTGACATTGTAGGTGTCTGTGTATATACTGGGATGCTGGCGTTATTCCTGAATACTATATATTGTTGTCTTTCCCACTGTTAAAGCCCCAATGCAACGGGGGATGTGTATTTTGGGGAATAAACAGCTGGTGCCTCTGGCGACCCCTCTTCTTCCTCCACCGCCTCTGGTTCAAACTGATAGGGTTCGAAAGCTTGAACTTCGCCATCGCCGTACGCGTCGCCCCGCTCCTCTACACCAAGGTCTCATTCGCCAATTTCGCTGTTCCATTGAATTACATGTTAAAATACGCCACGATTTTGGCTGTGAATCCAATTAAAAAACAGTAACGTGAACGGTATTTTGCTTTCTATAGCAAGCACACGTGTCGTTTAAGCAATAAAAAATGTTTCCCCCAATTCTAACGGGAACTTCGATATTTACGTCATGCATAACTGCAATAACCTTGGCCTCATTGGAAAGGTCTCCCACCCAGGAGTTGATAACTGAAATCCGTTTTCAAATATCTGACGTCCTCGCGGAGTTATCGCTGTTTTAAAGTTAACCCGAACCCTAACCCTAGGTATTAGGCTTAGGGTTAGGGTTAAAAGTAAAGTATGTCCAAACATGGCAAACTTGGCCTCATTGGAAAGGTCTCCCACCCAGGAGTTGATAACTGAAATCCGTTTTCAAATATCTGACGTCCTCGCGGAGTTATCGCTGTTTTAAAGTTAACCCGAACCCTAACCCTAGGTATTAGGCTTAGGGTTAGGGTTAAAAGTAAAGTATGTCCAAACATGGCAAACTTGGCCTCATTGGAAAGGTCTCCCACCCAGGAGTTGATAACTGAAATCCGTTTTCAAATATCTGAC
This sequence comes from Branchiostoma floridae x Branchiostoma japonicum, assembly GCA_013266295.2. NCBI lineage: Eukaryota > Metazoa > Chordata > Leptocardii > Amphioxiformes > Branchiostomatidae > Branchiostoma > Branchiostoma floridae x Branchiostoma japonicum. The sequence goes on along the minus strand of CM023827.1, from coordinate 11,595,503 downwards.
GTCCTCGCGGAGTTATCGCTGTTTTAAAGTTAACCCGAACCCTAACCCTAGGTATTAGGCTTAGGGTTAGGGTTAAAAGTAAAGTATGTCCAAACATGGCAAACTTGGCCTCATTGGAAAGGTCTCCCACCCAGGAGTTGATAACTGAAATCCGTTTTCAAATATCTGACGTCCTCGCGGAGTTATCGCTGTTTTAAAGTTAACCCGAACCCTAACCCTAGGTATTAGGCTTAGGGTTAGGGTTAAAAGTAAAGTATGTCCAAACATGGCAAACTTGGCCTCATTGGAAAGGTCTCCCACCCAGGAGTTGATAACTGAAATCCTTTTTCAAATATCTGACGTCCTCGCGGAGTTATCGCTGTTTTAAAGTTAACCCGAACCCTAACCCTAGGTATTAGGCTTAGGGTTAGGGTTAAAAGTAAAGTATGTCCAAACATGGCAAACTTGGCCTCATTGGAAAGGTCTCCCACCCAGGAGTTGATAACTGAAATCCGTTTTCAAATATCTGACGTCCTCGCGGAGTTATCGCTGTTTTAAAGTTAACCCGAACCCTAACCCTAGGTATTAGGCTTAGGGTTAGGGTTAAAAGTAAAGTATGTCCAAACATGGCAAACTTGGCCTCATTGGAAAGGTCTCCCACCCAGGAGTTGATAACTGAAATCCGTTTTCAAATATCTGACGTCCTCGCGGAGTTATCGCTGTTTTAAAGTTAACCCTAACCCTAACCCTAGGTATTAGGCTTAGGGTTAGGGTTAAAAGTAAAGTATGTCCAAACATGGCAAACTTGGCCTCATTGGAAAGGTCTCCCACCCAGGAGTTGATAACTGAAATCCGTTTTCAAATATCTGACGTCCTCGCGGAGTTATCGCTGTTTTAAAGTTAACCCGAACCCTAACCCTAGGTATTAGGCTTAGGGTTAGGGTTAAAAGTAAAGTATGTCCAAACATGGCAAACTTGGCCTCATTGGAAAGGTCTCCCACCCAGGAGTTGATAACTGAAATCCGTTTTCAAATATCTGACGTCCTCGCGGAGTTATCGCTGTTTTAAAGTTAACCCGAACCCTAACCCTAGGTATTAGGCTTAGGGTTAGGGTTAAAAGTAAAGTATGTCCAAACATGGCAAACTTGGCCTCATTGGAAAGGTCTCCCACCCAGGAGTTGATAACTGAAATCCGTTTTCAAATATCTGACGTCCTCGCGGAGTTATCGCTGTTTTAAAGTTAACCCGAACCCTAACCCTAGGTATTAGGCTTAGGGTTAGGGTTAAAAGTAAAGTATGTCCAAACATGGCAAACTTGGCCTCATTGGAAAGGTCTCCCACCCAGGAGTTGATAACTGAAATCCTTTTTCAAATATCTGACGTCCTCGCGGAGTTATCGCTGTTTTAAAGTTAACCCGAACCCTAACCCTAGGTATTAGGCTTAGGGTTAGGGTTAAAAGTAAAGTATGTCCAAACATGGCAAACTTGGCCTCATTGGAAAGGTCTCCCACCCAGGAGTTGATAACTGAAATCCGTTTTCAAATATCTGACGTCCTCGCCGAGTTATCGCTGTTTTAAAGTTAACCCGAACCCTAACCCTAGGTATTAGGCTTAGGGTTAGGGTTAAAAGTAAAGTATGTCCAAACATGGCAAACTTGGTCTCATTGGAAAGGTCTCCCACCCAGGAGTTGATAACTGAAATCCGTTTTCAAATATCTGACGTCCTCGCGGAGTTATCGCTGTTTTAAAGTTAACCCGAACCCTAACCCTAGGTATTAGGCTTAGGGTTAGGGTTAAAAGTAAAGTATGTCCAAACATGGCAAACTTGGCCTCATTGGAAAGGTCTCCCACCCAGGAGTTGATAACTGAAATCCGTTTTCAAATATCTGATGTCCTCGCGGAGTTATCGCTGTTTTAAAGTTAACCCGAACCCTAACCCTAGGTATTAGGCTTAGGGTTAGGGTTAAAAGTAAAGTATGTCCAAACATGGCAAACTTGGCCTCATTGGAAAGGTCTCCCACCCAGGAGTTGATAACTGAAATCCGTTTTCAAATATCTGACGTCCTCGCGGAGTTATCGCTGTTTTAAAGTTAACCCGAACCCTAACCCTAGGTATTAGGCTTAGGGTTAGGGTTAAAAGTAAAGTATGTCCAAACATGGCAAACTTGGCCTCATTGGAAAGGTCTCCCACCCAGGAGTTGATAACTGAAATCCGTTTTCAAATATCTGACGTCCTCGCGGAGTTATCGCTGTTTTAAAGTTAACCCGAACCCTACTATAAGTATTAGGGTCTCATTCGCCAATCTCGCTGTTCCATTGAATTACATGTTAAAATACGCCACGATTTTGGCTGTGAAACGGTATTTTGTTTTCTATAGCAAGCACACGTGTCGTTTAAGCAATAAAAAATGTTTCCCCCAATTCTAACGGGAACTTCGATATTTACGTCATGCATAACTGCAATAACCCACGACCCGCAAGAGGCCCTCTCGCGGCTCACAGTGCCCGACGGCAGTACTCAGCTCAAAAGAGCGTCCACGTCCGATAATCGATCGGATGCCGAAACTTCCCTGCCTGATCCTGTCAGTAAGAAACAAGCTTCCATCTCAAATCCTTTTTAGATCAGGTCTGAGCGATGAAAGGTAATTTATTATGGACATAAACTCACGCTCTTCGGGCCCAATTCTTTTTTTGACCGGAATATTTTAGCCCTTACACGCGGAGTAATTGCGGAATGAGACCCCAACACCCATGGCTTCCACCATTTTGCGCGACCTGTCTGACCCGTCGGCAGGTGGGCGTTCCTACTGTGACGTCACGTGACGTCACTACCCAGATTTGCCGATATCAAAGAAACCCAAGATGTTTGTCGCGCTGTGTTAAAATAGAGCGCGCGCTGGTGGACGCGATTGCTAAAATTCATGACCACAACCGACAATCTTCAGATTAAGTACAACAGATTAAGTCTATTTTCCCTGTTGCATTGGGGCTTTAACTAATGGTGAATGATATGGAAACTTCACACTGCATGAGACACTAGTGCACTTACCTTCACACATTGTTATATGTTATCAATCAATCTTGAGAGTCGACCAGAAAAATCGATCAAGACCAACAAAAGTATATTTCATTCAATATAGTTTCCACCGCGCTTTCGTGCACAGAAGAGTAAATACGACTTTTTCTAGTACTGTGCCGCACTACTTTATACCCGTACCAGTATTAACTATTGGCGTCGCGGATGAATTCTGTGTTCTGCGACCTTACCATGGTTACGACTGACAAAGATGGCGGTGTTCGAGAACTCATCATGTATCGTAAGTACACGTACCTCTATCAGCTGTATTGCAACTGCTGCAGTACTGTTAATGTGTACAGAAACAGTATGACCGCTTGTATACATGTATCGTCGGGACTAGAAGTAGATAGTTCCTTTTGGGTCCCCTTTAAATACTCATGACGCTTTGTCCTCTCAGTCCGCGATCATAACACCAAGCATAGTGCAAGTGCAACACCGGGATTTTCCGCTTGGGGGAGAGCGTGAGCTTCGATTTTGAACTGATGATGGCTGGGGTACCGCGTCACGACTTTTCAACCTGAACGCGGTACTTGTCTGCTTTTCGGAGATGTAATTGAAATTTGCGTATACCTTTAAACTACAAGAATCTGTTCCCTGGGAACAGCAATAAGGAAGTACTCCCCACTGTGGCTTCTCCAGCAGCTTGAATAGTGAATTGACCCCAATAACTACATAAACTCATAAACATCCCAGACTGTCTACCCACCAGAAAGAAAGGCAGGGACTGATTAGCATAATACTGGTCAATCTACTATGAACAGATTCAAATATTTTTCTGTTACTGGTTTTCAAAGTACCAATATCAAACCATGGAGTTAAAATATTTTAACTCCATGATCAAACCATGCAGAATGATCCAGATAATTGTAACTAAGTCACATAATGAAGAAATTGCCATCAACAACTTTCAGCTTTTGGAAAACCAACCTTGTGTTCAAATTTCCACTTTCTACACAGCCCTTTGAAAACTGTAGATATCTGTATTTATCTTGTAACTTGAAAGTATCTTCCTCACAGCTGAGTTATCTTTGATAGTAAGTGTGTCTAGGAATATGTCTTGTAATTGTGGTGTCTAAGAAAAATAGTAGAATATGGAGCTCTAACAGAACTGTACAAGTAACTGGAAGCCAATGTCTGACACTGCAGTGTGCTAGGCAGGGCTTGGCAAGCCAGTGTTGTCATTACATTCTGGACTCATGACTCCAACTATCTAGTATCTTCTTACAATCATACTTCAATTCTTTTATCTGTTGTCGATTCATTTCTAAATGTCTTGAAGAGTAACTTGTCTTGGGTACTGTCGACTTATTATCCAGGCCTCTGTCCATGTTACCACCACAGTGGTCAGAGGTAGACTGAGGCCTGGTAGTTTACGTTAGCCGAATTTATTGGGTGATTTTATAGTACAAGCATGCTTTACATGATCTGCAGATTTGCCAATAGTACACCCTCGTTTTGTCGAGATAAACATTTCTTCCCCCTTTCCCTTCCTCACACAAGGCGGAAAACAAGACAAGAATACAGAAACAGCAAATGTAGGAGAGAAAACACTTTTATCATGTCTCTGTGTAAACTTTCTCCATTGATGTTTGTGTGTTTTAAACCAAAGCAGTTCATTAAGCAGTTTACATCACCAGACCCCAGTACAACATATATTCTGCTACCCGTTATAGGCAAACCGTTTAAACATTATTAAAAATTTTAGGCACAAGAGGCACGCGTAAGCTCCTTCATACGTACCACATACATAACCTGAACAGATATCCGACATAAATCATAAAGGTTTTCCGTTTATACACAACCCGTACATTTTTTTCTCGGTGTATGACGTATATCAACTGTAAACATTCAAACTTGTATGAATTGTACTGGTAACAGGGACATGTGTGTATAACTTGCAGATTCAGGGCTACATAGAAAAATGATACCCACAATACCCGAATACCTCAACCTTACAGAACAGATAATCATACAATATACTATCATTTTCCATCGTTCTTACAATTGGCAATAGAAATATCTCTGTTTGGTATAATGTTTAAAACATCTGTACATTCTTTCCTGGTAATACCACTATGACATATTCTATAGTTTCCTAGCACTCTGTATTCTTTATATGAAGGCACGGTTCTCTATTGATGCATGGTTTTAGACGTAATACTAACAACTCCCTAGTGTCTACGACCACCAGGTAAAATGTACTGGCATTTCATCATTTGCACAAGCATGAAACCTACGCAAAATTCGTTGTACCCAAACAAGGCCTAAACGTAAACGATGCTACGTAAAACTCGTGGCTGTCGAAATATCCTTATGGGTTTTCATTTTTCAGCGGGTCATGCTTTTTGTGGACGAAGCGTGTATGTGTTGCTAATGCCTGTCCATATATGTTTTGGGTTCGTTGAATGTGGTATCTCTTTTGGGGGAAGATAACTTCAAATCTACATCAACGGCTACAAAGAGGCCAAGCTGCAAAGCAAAATATCACCAGTATCCTTTCAATATATACAATTATAATGGAGAGGCTCGCTAATTTGCTAACAAGATCTTGCTTCTTCCCGGTCGGGAACTCGTATTTCCTCGTATCCCGGCTCTTCTTCGTTATCTCCTTCAAACGCAGCATTGGTGATCCCACCATCGCTGTCGTCTGCAGGCTGGGGACAAACCGAAGGTAACCGGATGACGATCCTGACGTCATCAGATGATTGACAGTTATCACCGGAAGTGTTCCTAGATTCCTCAATAACAGGTTCAGTTTGGATTTGCACCTCAGTTTGATTGACTTGTGATTCTGTATCCTCATTATCCACATCTACTTGCGTGTCTTCTGTGTCCTCAGTGTTGGATTGCACAGACGAGTCATTTTGATCGTCTTCTTCTACCTCCTCTTCATCGTTAGTGGTTTCTATATCTACAGTAAATGTGTCTTTGTCCACTGCTCTTCGCCTTTTGGGCTTTTTCTGCAGTCTTTCTTCCAGCTTATCAAGCGTTTCGTCAGGATTTTCGTTTTCTTCTCCTTCGTTTTCCACGGGATTGTCAGGCGTTATTCCTTCTTCGGGTACAGGTTCCAAAGTTGTCATCACTTCCGCTTCCGGTGGGTCGTCCAACTGATTGTAGGCGCTGTTGAAGACGTCATCGTAGGCCGGTGGCGGTTCGCCTTCTGTGGGCGGAGCTAAGGTTGCAGCGTTGATTCTGCGCAGTTGCTGCTCCGCTGCGACATGTCGTTGGTAGGTTCGGTAAGATGGCGGCCTGTTCCGGAAACGGCGCGAAAAGTATGTCCCCCATAATTCATCGCGGGAAAACGGTGACTGGCTTTGTGTCCTTGCCATCTGCAACAAAAGACAATAAGATATGTTAGATAACTATTGCCCCAAAAAAACTCCGTTTTGTTATCCTTCAAGTAAACTCTCCTCTCTCTTCGGTGTTGAACCATATCACCTTCTCGAACCCTTCACCCAAAACGTTTTCTGCAATAAAATGAAAACCGCGCATCTCCGTTCTCCCTAGCCTCCACCAGGCCTTCCTACGGGGGTACGGATCGTAGAATTCGGCAAAAAGGGATATAGTTGGTCAGGAGTAACCTCTACCAGGCTTCGGGAAGCGGCTGGAAAGAGTAGAAATTGGCCAAATAGACACATTATATGTCAGGGGAGTTGGTTCGCGCTAAAGAGAACAGTTTGCCGCTCCCGTTTTGGCTAAATTTTTAAATGTTTTTGAACCCGCGTTGTTAGTCTGGTGGAGACTACGACCTCTCAACGTTGGACAGTTATCAGACACAGCGCAATGCGCCCGCCACAACCCAACCCAGACGTTCGGACCAAATTGCCTCCACTAGTAATTATCGCTGACTCCATCATTCAACTGTCCCGGATGTGCAGCCCGGTAATTGGTAACATTATATCGCCACGGTGGCCGTTATTTCACGCCAAAACTAGATCGATACCAAGGACTGATCTCCTCATCTAAAGATACGGGCCTATAGATATCACCCGTGGGTGGCATCTTTCTGAGAGGAAAACCGCAGGGCAATTATGCACTATTTCATGCGCCACAAAACAGTCCTTTCAATAGTTTCTCTTTAAGGAAGACCCTTTAGATGGGAGGTTAATAAAGCAAAGATCAACAAAAAAAGAACATTTTAAAGGTTTTCGTTATCTTAAGCGGAATACCGTAGCTTGGGACGTTTCCTAATGATTTATGGCATAGATATCGTGATAATGATCAATGGTTCTGTAGATTCATTTTTAGCCCCCGAAAATCACCGACTTCCATTTAACAGCCTTGCAAACACACGGACATCCCAATACTTGCTGAAGGCATCGATTAACGGGAAGCAGGGCAGAAGCCTTGAAATTAGTTCCATAAGACGAGAAATTGACTTCCAAATGACTATCAAAAAATGGAAAATTGTCAAAGAAGGAACATGCTTCGCCTTTGAGAAGCATCATAGACAGTGATAGGTATAAATTACTCTCCAAGCAGAGGTTTAGGCTTCGGCTTATTAACGTGTTTTAGGCGTTTTTGTTTTTTGTACTGGTATCTTTTTTTACGCCAGCCCTTGGGTAGCGTATTGGATACTGTCTGGCAAATGGATACTGCCTGGCCAATTTGATACTGTCTTTGCAGCCACCAAAAGATCTGCTTGGAGATTAGGTATAAATGCAAGCTCTACAACCCAACTGCGTTGCTAAACCTTACCGGTGTATTGCCCTGTTGTCTCCCTCCCCGTCGCCGCCGATTAAAACAGCGGCTTCTCTTGAAGGACTTGATGAGTAGCGGAGCTCCTAGTGCTATCACTGCCACCAGTAGGACCACCACAATTCCTGTACCAACCATATACCATAACAATCAGCTCATGGACAACACAGATACTTGCAAGCTTGACATGTAACGTCTCCTAACAGTATTTCACCACTTCACTTATATCCACCATCTAAAGAGATTTTGAAAAACGCAAAACCTGTGTTTTGAGAGATGTCCAATGCAACATCCTCCAGTATAATGCAATACTGCATATCAAAACTGTGCATACCTGGGGATACTACACTAGAGATCTCTCAAAATACAACTGTTTTGAAATTGTGGATATATGTAAGGATTACCCTTAATGGAGGTTAGATATTACACAATTCGTTCCCTCACTTTAAAAGGCAATGACAATATAGAAATTGCTATTCCAACATGTTATTCTCTGATTATTGCTAGTTTTTCTGACCTCCGAGGATGGCTGCGATGATGATAGTCTCCGTCCGTGTGGGCTGCAGGAAGTGGTTCTGAGCTCCTCCGGACGTGGGCGCTTCAGTCGGCTCCGTCTCTGTTTCACAAAATAAGAACGCCAGACATTGTCGACATTGCATGAAAAAAATGAGAACAAAAATCATGCTTCATGTTATTAGTAAACTGTAAGGGTTGCTGGCTCGAACTGGGTATCAGCCGGAGCCTCGCTTTCGTGCAGATCACGCGAAATCGCGCAAGACTGTACTCTCGCGGGAGCACTTTTTCAAAATGGCCGCGGGAACTGGAAATGGTTTTCTAATCCATGAGTTCCGATGCTGGTTCAAATGTCCAAACAATGTTGAATATTCATGAAAGAATTGATACAAAACGCAATCACGTCATAAACCTTCACACTGTTACCTTTGGGACATCTTCCCGTCATGATGATAACATCATCCAGGGCGATATCACCTAGCTGTCTCCCCGGGTAGGCTGTAGCCTCGAACAGGAGCTGTGGGGATACAGAAACCTTGAGCTCATCTTGTTTAGAGGCTATAAGCTGTAGAGCCCATGGCTTTCTCTTGTCTATTGTGAAGTAAACCCCTGACTCTGCTCTTTATCATTTTTACAGATTTTCTACCAATCATATTTTTCCATCAAGCATATTTTTCATCGAATATAAAAGAAATGGGAAGAACAGATCTCTGAGAAATAATCATTTACATAATTTTAAGTTGAACGTGTATGAGATTCCAGCCGTACAAATTTGTCTTCCTCATCGGACACGTTTAGTCTCTTTACTTCTTTCTTCTTTTATTTTATTTTGTTAAGGGAAACGCATTTCAAGTGATGCATTCTAAGTGAAAGGCTGGCCTACAAGGCAGACTTTCGGCCGTACCCTGAAAGGTTGAAAGGTCGCAGCGAAGGTGACAGACGCCCGGTACCAGTGTTGGTCCTTCTCCCCCAGCTCGTACAGTAGCCGCCGGGTAAGCATGTCCATCCCGTACTGGATGAAGACGCTGAAGGTACCGATGTCCTTGCCGTACATGTGGTAGTAGAACTTGGCGCACATGTACTTGGCGTCAGTCTGGGTGATCTCAGGCGTGTACAGACTCGCCGTGAAGTTGTCGTGGTCTTCGTTCATCACCGTGGTGGCTTCGATGTGCACATAGTACAGGTCTGTCAAGATACAAACAACAGAGTTATAATCACACACAAAGATATGTTAGAACAAATACACAATTAGCACTTGGGTCAGTTACAAGAAGACCTGAGGTTTGGACGAAAATTTAGTTAGTGAGGCCCAAAAGTAAGTTGACTTCTTCAGTAATGTTAGACATCAATCAATACATTTGATTGGGTTATTCATCATGCTGAAAAATTCTGCCTTGTGCTTGCACAAAACTGTAGTGGGTGTAAAATTTCTTATGTCGGAGGAAAGTTGAGCTCTGCAATACTCATGGTGGTATCTATCGATACACATAAGCTTTTATGTTAACATGTTATCATGGTGGAGTGCATTTTTAACGAAGACTTATTGACGCCGACATTCGCCCTAATGAATACTTCAGATTTACTTGTCTGTAAATGCAATTTTGCAGCCGTCTTATCGACTACCTCGTAGATCACGCTGGAGTCCCAGATACGGCTTGATCGGGACATCGGCAACATGATTAATGACCACCGACCTGGGCTTGCCCGGATGACACATCGTGGATCATAGTTGATAATGTTAACCTGCCAATATCCGTGTTAGCCTGATGTCATTAACCTCAACAACGTTGTGTATTCGTCGCATGACGGTACGTCATACATTTGAAATGGAAGGTATCTACTTACGTATACTGTCTTCATAATAACATAAGTCCTGATTAAAGTACATCATCAGGGATCGAAATACTGGATGCATGTGCACCTTGGTTCACCCTAAATTGGAGCTGTGCACCATTTTTTTTTTCTGTGGGTGCACCGGTGCACTCAAATATTTTAGAAGGTTTACGTATGTAAAAAAATTAAATGTAAATAGTATACAGCATATTCTTAGCATCTAAGTTTCAGAAAAAAAATCTTTGTTAAGATCATTTTATATGGTGCAACCAAAATTGTTTGTGCAGCCATTTTTAAAACGTTTTGTGCACCTGTGCACCTATTCCCAAAAATGAATTTCAAGCTCTGGTCGTAGAGTCTCCTCGGTGGTTCCAATAAATTCATGAAACCCAAAATACTTCATGGAAGTCTGAATTTTCTCCGATTTCTTGTTAGCATCGAATTTGTCGAAAAATGGTACGATTGTATTGCACGGGACGGGTCCGACGGGCTAAGGTTTATTACATTCGAGGAACTGTCATACCGCCGGACTAAGTGCACTGTTCAGCAATGTCTACGGTATCGTTAACTATCCTATTTTCTGTCGAACAGCAATATATTAATGTCAAAAGCGCAGTCCTGTGTGTTGGAACATTTTGTCTCCTTTGGTGGCCAAACAAAAGTAAACCTGCGACAGACAGAAAGTCATGACATATTGGAAATCATTATCTCACCACGCCGATCTCTCCCAAACACTGCCGTTTGACATCAGCTGTAGCTGTGCGACACAAAACGTGTTTTCTAATAACGTGTTTTCTTTGACAGTTGACGCAACGATCGGTTTGTAACATCTTGTTCCCCTGATGTCATTTATCACGCGATCTGTCCATGCAAGGCCGCGGGGGGAAGGGAGATTTATTGACAGTTTTGCTACGTTTAAACGGTGACAATCAGTGCATTTCCTTCATGTGGGCTACCAAGATTTCTTCAGGATTTATCCTAATCCATACTGTGGAATAAGCGGGAAAGTCTGATACCAACAACATCAAATACATGTAATTTGAATCTGGCCTTTACCTAATGAGCTTTAGAATGGAAGACCTTTTATCGCATGGCTTTATTCTAAAGTGTAAAATTGGAACTTCACATAGTTGGAACCCTCCGAAAGTTTCATGACAGGAGTACCATGGATAGTGGAGCTGGAGAAACAACTGCCAACGCATAAATACCATATTTGATGTTTTGTTTTGTTTTGTTTGTGGCAATGGATCTCAACACATTGTCGTGTCGTGTATGGTACTGGTTCTCATGTTCGGTATAAAATGATGATTCTGTAAATTACCTCCATCAGGCCTGGCGTCCATGGGTCCTGTATTCGGGGTCGGGGTTTGCCCTTTCCTCCGCGTCCACGCCAGGTTACCATGGTGAGGGTTCTCCCAGCCGCAAAACGGGTCGTCTGAGTTGTTGAAGAAGCACGACGTCACGACCGCGCCGTCTTGCGGCTCAGGGAGCGGCTCAACAGTATAGCTGGTGACGTCATCCACGGCGGCGGAGGTGGCCAGTAGTCTGGAGGGGGCTGGGTCGTCCGTCCTGAGTTCGACGTCATCGATGGCCAGGGTACCGTCACCTCTTCTACCCTTGATCAGTACCTGTAGCATGAGAACCAAGTTCACATTTAGCAAGTTCACATTGCAGTTTAATTGCTTGGGTAATCATAATATTGTAGTCCATTGATGACATCAAAGCAAACTGACAAACGTCATGTCTTGGTCTTCGACGTTGTTCGTTATGATTTTGATTTTATATAAACATGATTCCCACTTCGATTTCTGACACATGTACATATCTTTATGACTTTTCAGTCTTACAAATGGCATCAAAATGCACTTGCAATTGAGTACTATACTTCACAGGCTGTCGACTAAATCTTACCGTGAACACCTTGCAGCCGGAGTCGGCAGACACGTACAGCCGGGCCTCCGCCCACCGCCGCCAGCTCGACCCCTCATAACTGGTCAGCGTCTCCGGCTTCCCCAGGTCCGAGTCCGGGGGTTCACACAGCACCGACACGTTCAGGAAGGGGTAAGGCGGCTTGATGCTGTTACTGTGCATGTAGTAGTGCACACTGACAACAGCGTTGTCCACTATTCTGAGTGGGGAGATCCTCAACACGCTGTCCAGGTCCGACTCTACTACAGCAACGTGGCCCTCTGTAGACAAGAAAGGAGAAAGAACAAAGGATGTTAACTTGATTATATTTCACTCCATACCATGTTATGGACTCCTTGATGAAATATATTGCTTTCTGTGGTGTTTCTCCTCCTCCTCCCGTCATTTCGTTAAATGGATTCAACGTCTTAATCTTTGCGCCAAATGACCTGAAATTTGACAGGACGTAGCGTGGGCAAATATCCCCAGACGTTTTTTTCCCCATTTTTTTTATACAGGCCTTTATAACTATTCTATTGGTTTTTTTTGCAATTTTCATGAATAGTATAACGTTTTGCCTTTTGCCTTTGATTGTTATAGAGCTATATTCGTTAATCAGGTAAGCTGTATATGAGAGTTAGGGCGGATGCCATTGAAGTATTTTTTGAGGAACCTGTTCTGGCATCGCATGATGGTCTCCATGTCGGGCATTTCATTCTCTGATGTTATCCCCATGAATTTTCCCCAATTTTTCTGTTATAAAAAGTTATTTTTTGTTAATTAACGCCGAATCGAAACACGTACTGTGCTCTGATCCATTTATCCACCCCTACATTCCCAATGGTACAGTCTGTTGGTGCTTTCCGTGCCAAGTATGCCGGGAATGCCGGGTAAAAGCCCTAGTTAGGACTCTGGGCACGCGACGACATGGGCGTTCCCCGCCTGCTGAAAAACTGTGCCAACTAGGTCGCGGTAAAGATTACATTACGAGATTACAAAACAGACTATCAAATGTTGTGAAAATAAGCAGAGAAATTTGCCAAAATTCTTTGGTGGGCGATGCGGGGTAAGGGTCAGTTTGGCAGTAGAAAGACATTTGACATTTCCTGACTGCCAAATTCTGGGTGTTCTCACGTCACACTGTTGTAAGTGTTACCAAGAGGTTTTTTATGTTTACCTTCATTGAATGAAAACATATTGTTTTTGCTCTGTTTCTTCTTCTTCTCCAAACACATACGGTCAATGACCTGGGCCAGACGGCTGTCGCCATAGTAACTGGTGCTGTAGCAGACACCCTGGGGTGTTGGGTTACAATATGTTGCAACTTGCTGGACAGAGTTGGAGGGGCTGTTCACCACATATATATGAATGTGTTTGAGAAAAAACAGAGCAGTATTTGATTGAGCTAGACCATGTGAAGGTTACGTTTCTAGTTTTTGTTATATCCAACCAGAATCTAGGACATCGTTTCTCCTCAATGGTTGATAATGTAATATATATGTACATAATAGTGTTGCAGCAGATGAAACAATCTATTCCCATCTCCTATACCTACAATTGCATTTTTCCAACGTAATAACGTCTGTTGTCAGCGTTGCTTGCGGTTAGCGTGTGTTCGATTTCTACTTGCACGAGGTTTTCAACGTGCCCGAATTGCGTTTATCGGTGTCGCCAGGTCTAGATTGGTCTGCACGGAAAATGTCAGTCATGGCTCCCAGGTCGAAGGTCCCAGAACATCTACATCTACATCTACACTATACTGAGCAAGACCCCTCGCGGGGCATAATGCTCAGGGGGCATAATGCTCAGGAGAACAGTCCAAGATATTACATAAAAATACCAAATACCCACTAGAACTGTTTTATTATTGTGTTATAGGGCCAGTATATCACCAGTTTGTTCCAAGACATTGTCTTTTTTAGCTTTGCGTATTCTGTCAAAATTTGACGTTTGGGTTAAAAGAAATCCATTATAGGGCAACTAAAGCACGGGTACTCCAGGACCTACATACTTTTCCAAACCTGGTGTGTTACTAAGGCCAGCCCCCTCCACCCACTTACTCTCCAAGCAGAGGTTGGTGGGGAAGATTTTGACCTTTCTATTATATGCCCCGTTTTTTTGCCGCTACTCCCCATCAGAAAACGGGGCATATGATAGAAAGGTCACAATCTTTTCCACCAACCTCTGCTTGGAGAATACAACTACCAAAAACGTGACTTCCCAAAACAGAGTCCGTGGTATATTTGTAAGCTTGTTGTTGTGACATTTGGCACCAAACTGACGCTTCAGTTCACAGGTAGTGCCTGGTGCGTACGTGTAATGATCTCAGTCAATATCCGAGGTCCCTCCTAAATAGGTTTACTCCTGTGTGTTAATTGGGTGTTGGCTGGTTCTGACCTCTTGGTGCGCGGGGAATGTTGGATCCTCTTCAGATGAACAAGATATGGGCGGTGATCTCTGAGAAGAGCCAGGGATAGACATGCCCTTCTCCTGTGTCCATTGCTGTATGTTGATTGTGTGACAGTGTTCCCATTAAAAATGGCGTCCGTAATAAAGGAAATTGGTCGTCCCATCGCCTAGTTTTTTTAACCAAATCCCAGAGCTCCACCCCTATTAGGCCCTATTAGTGTATTTGACGTCTTGACTTAAAAATCTAACCGGTCATTGTTGTGCATTATACCCTCTGAATCATGCAATTTTTTGCAGCTAACGTATGTTGTTGCTACAGGAAGGAACGGCGCCAACGGGCAGTAAGACTGCAACCACCAAACACAGAACATTGACCGCCCAAAGACACAGACAAAACGATAGATTTGTTTAAACTGTTGAGCAAAGCGGAACCATGACTCAAGATACCTTATCCTTACACATTCTTAGTAATGTAATCCCTACACATCTGTTATTGTCATTCCAAACTTTATGAGGCCGATACAATATATGCATTCCATGTATAACACTACCAACCGGTTGCTGGGCCATGGGCTACTTCCGATGTTCTCAACTTCCCCTTGATCTCAAAATTCCACCTTCAACAAATCTGTCTTTGCTAAAGTGGAAACAGGCATATTTGATTCTCCACATTCATCTTTAAGATTTTCCAGACATAGTTTTTTCGCCACTCAGCCTTGGGCTATTTCTAATGTTTACAGTTTTCCGTGACACAGACCTTAACTTTCAGCCTCCAAAGTGGAAACAGGTACTGTGAGATCTAGTGTTTCCACCGACGCCTAGAGACCGACAGGGCCGGATCTGTCGTCGGGTCTCGGACAGTGTTTCCGCCGAACTGATACTGTGATCAGATATGGCCATCTACATTTCCTGACTCATGGTCAACGAAGTTCCTCTGGGATCTATAGTTAAAGAGTCGGATTAGATAAAACATGCACGTTACTTGTGACCTCTTTTAACATCTGTGGACCAAAACTTGTAGAGCGGAAAATAAAGTTTGTATCAATCCAAAGTGCTGGATCGGGTGGCCTCCACAATAGTAGCCAGGCTAGCCTCCGGAACAGGCCCCATCAAACTCCGGTAGCAATCACAAAACCAGTATCGATAAAACTGTACCATATAGTAAGCCCCACAGGTCAAGGAACCTGCTCTGGTGGGGAACTTGCTGGTACCGCCCACCTGTATGGGGGCGGGGCTGAGTTGAAGAGCAAGTGGAAAGATGTACAGGGAGAGAAAATGTACACACAACTAAATAAGCGACTGATTCTAATGGAAGAGTATCAAATACTGCGAGTCAGTTTATTTATTGTACATCCACACAACTTTGTCGTATGAGGCTAAAAAATTACCAAGTACTTTCTAACGGGGACATGGAAAACAGCTTGTTTCAGTCGTATGTTTAGTGAGATGTCCGGGTGGTGTGATATATAAGGATGTGCCACAAGCCGACTGACTGAATCCAACTGTTGTTTTGCATCTGTGGAATCCCCGGTTCAACCTTTTGGACTACACTAGAGAGCACGGTGACTCGCGTAACGTGCCAAACCACTTGTGTGTTTCTTGGCTAAAGGTTCACGACAAGGCATGTGCTCTTATCATACCGCGCGCTCCTTGTTACACTTTGTACTACAAACTACCAACACGTCCCCTTTCCTGGCGAGATAAACCAGGAAAATACCACACAGGCGGCCAAGTTCACGCGATGACCCTTTCAGCGCTAATCTACCACAGAGGGAGGGTCAGGTTCAATGACGGGCGCGCCGACAGCCAGGGGTGCACGAAGACAGATGACTCGACCTTCCGCCTGGACTGTTTCTGTCTGAGATAAAGTGGCAAGAGCCAGACGGCGGCGTGCTACGATGTTGAAGTTATCACAGGTTCCGTGTAGAGAGGTTGGTTACGACTTGAAGGCTAGCAGGCGGCAGCTATATGCCGCTAAAGCAATGAGGGGTCGAACCAATCCATTTGATTCTGTCGGTTCCACTAGAAGCGGCAGCGATACAAGGGAACTCTACTTGATGAGCCCATCCCTAGGGGATAGCTCGTTAGACCAAATATAGGAACCGCGCGTGTTATCGTTGTCACCAGTCAGAGTAGAGAGAACGTTCTTTTTTTTTCTGTACACGATTTGCATCTATCTAATTCCGCCCAAAGTTACTACATGTAGCTATCGCATTGTGCAAGTGAGCTCCGATGCAAGCACGTTGGTGTATGTATACTGAGTCACGAGTGTAGTTCGTGACTTTTGGGCCCGACCACGTAGTCAAACGAACCCTTTTGAACAACACCACTATGCAGTACTTGAACTTTGGTAACGTTACAGACTTTATGATAAAACCGTTTACTCTGACGTTGGGGACAGTAAACACCATGAACGGTTGTCACGACTGTATTACCAGCAAATGGGGAGAGAAAATTAGCTTTTGCAGACAATATCCCCTTCAAACCTTTTGTCTACTCCTTATGTACTAGTAAGTGATCGCGACTATCAGTCTACACTGTACACCCACACTGAAGGCCATGAAGCATACTGAATATAGAGTCGTGCCCATAGATACATGCGCAAATGAAACCATGCCACGGCGTCTGGTAGATACACTACAGAATTACATTTTTTGAACAAATGACAAGATATAGAAAGAACCAAGTTCAAGCGCTTTGTACTTGGGTAGCAAAGATTGTATGATACGAAGGCACAATTTTTAGAAAGTTCTGATGCATTGGGAAGAAGTGTTTAAAACTTTACAACTGGATAATAAGAATTTATTTGTCAGACGTTTCAAATGTCCATCCGACATTCTTCCTCAGTGACAAATAAATTCTTATTATCCAGTTGTAAAGTTTTTAACACTTCTTCCCTGATATGAACCTGGATGACTAATAGTCACAAGTGTTTCTGAGGCATTGATTCTGGGACCACGTTCCTTCTAGCTTTGATGTAGCTGTATAACAAATAACAAATGGGACAACACTGTACAAATAGACTTCAAAGTGTCAGTTGTATTTCCCTCCGGATGGCTTGTCGATTCAATCAGGGGTTGTTGAGGAAGAACAAGTCCCAAAGCGGATGTACTCCTGCATCGCCTGGACACAAGCCAGGGCAACATGTCCCGGATGTGGCGGCCATCTTTAAAATTTTGGCACCGGTGTCGAAAATAATCAAACTAATAAAATAAAGAACACCTTGGGACGTTGATAAGAAAATTAAACCATTTGATCAACGATACGTTTTGGCAAGTATTCAGTTCCCATTACTGACAATCATAGCGTAACGTGGTGGTGGCGGAAAGATCGAACATTAAATACAAATTGGGTTGGTCTTCTGACATGTGCGATAAGTGGTTTATATTGTTTCGCCTGTACGTTTTAACCTGTCCTAGTTCTTTCACCAATTTGCGTTTCAACTCTCAACTAAGGGATTAACTCTGCTGCACTGGGAGGGAAAACACGGAAAACACGACAGCTTGGGGGTCGAACCTGTATCGATTCAATTGTCCGGAGGGCACACGGTAGTTCTGTAGAAAACACACGGGACGCGTCAGATGCACACAACAATAAATTGTTTTCGACGCCAGAGCGTCGGGCAGGCGAAGCAAAGTGGTTTTTGGCTGCCCCTAGCCTTGTGGAGTTCAATAGAACCAATAGACGGGGAAACTTGTCGTAACTTTCTCTGTGCCTGTTAGTTAATTGCCTTCAGATAAATTTGTATCGCAATCCTAGAAAAATGTGAACCAAATCGACATATAACCCCACTCCCAGATAGTTGCCAACTGTAATTTAAGAATGAACAAAAATAGCACGGCCTGCCAACATTAACTATTAAAGTGAAATTTACAATTTGTAGTGTGCTCTTATATAAATGTAATCAAAAATAGAAATATAGCACGGATCATTGATATTCAATTTTTGTTGGCTGCATTATGCATGTCAATCTGTCTCGTGTTTCATGATTGCTTTTTGCGTGATTAGTCTACGTTTGGAACGTAATGTATACATTAAACTCCCCAGCTACGTACGGTACACCTCTCGTGTGTCGCATGCCAACTTTAATGAAAAAGAAGGGGGGGCAGTCGTCGTATGATATTATTATTAGAACAGCAAATTTAGCGAATTTGGGGACAAATTCAGGGAATTTGGGACAGTGTGTAGGTGTCGCACAAAATTCACCAGTTTTCTGACAGAAAAGGTTTCCGAAGATACTTGTCAAAAGTATTACATGTCAAAGCTTCGACAAAAATTAGGACACAAAAAAAGAATGGTGGGACGACTGTGACCGCGCCTGAAGTGAACAGCAGGCGATGCCGCGTGCAAAAAATTGATTTTCCGCCGAAAGAATAACATATCCGCCTCTGGGAACGTTTTAAAAGCTTCCGACAGGTTGGGGAAGCTTTTCTATTGGAATGGCAATTTGGCACGCAGTGTTTTGATTGATTACGTATACTTTGAAGTTGTTCCCCTCAACTTGAAAATGCTTTGTTTAGGTTTTAACTGATCAATAAACGATATTCCAATAGGCTTATATCCTTTTTTTTACACGTGACACAAAAAAGCTGCCAGGTTGTATACATGTAGCCTGACAATTTCATTTAAAATTTTGTGTGATATCCTAGAATTTATATCATTACAAAATTCCTGCGCATGCTATTGTAGAAAAATGCCTCCTCCCCCTGAAGAATTGGTCTAGTCTGTGATTCAAAATTTGTTGTCAGAACTAGAAAAGAACTCAATGTAAGGGTTTTAAAATGACAAAACATTTTTAGTTTCTTTGCGATGAACTGGAAACGAAATCCCCAAACAACTTTTACCACACAGTCTGCTCTACAATCAATACTTCGACAGATGTGCTTATTCATCTGAAAACAAAACTGACACAGATATCAATTACCTCGCAACGGTTCGAAATGAAAACCCAATCATCTAAAAACACGAGCTTTAGTGTGCTCAGCTCGAGTGCAAATTGATCCAATATAACGCCGTGCAGTCGTCAATATCTATCTTGCAGCGCTGTAAAGTTCCAGCCGTACGTTTTATACTGTTACACTATACTAATAGCAATACGGACTTACGAACCGTGGAGACGATTGTCTACAGAGGGGTATCGATAAATCTCGTCAGAAGGCAGGGTTTTACGTTCTCGACATTTAAAGCACTATCATTACGAGGGCGTTCATCCCTTAGGCTATCGACTAACGGGGATTGTTCCAGATAAGGCCCCCCTTTTCACTAGACGGCGATCGCCCAGCGACCGTACAGCGACCAAAATTTGATTTGTGTGTCCCTTGTTTTCATAGTGAGATATGATACAAGCTGTTAAAGTATGAGTTAGAAGACAACACAACACAACACAACACAACACAACACAACACAACACACAAACTACTAAAAAATCATTCTTTATCCATGAAATTTGTTGAATGTCAAATTTTTGGTCACTCAGCTGTCGCAGCCTGGAAAAGAGGTCTAAGCTACAATGTTTGTCCAGTTTCAACGCACGACAAATATTCAGTACGTTTTAAATTTATGGGCTCCCTATACAAAGGTGCGCTATTCAAACGATACTCTCACAAGAGAGCCCTCTTTTCACCAACATCAAATATATGGTGTAATAACGGTTCGGGCCCTTGAAAATTTTCAATCATGCAAATGAATGACGTCACAACAAGCCTTCCTATATGCCAGGATATGAAATATGGTTCCCAAGACGACCAGAGTTCATTCCAACCAGAAAGACAACATTAGTTTAATACACCCATTTGTAACGATGGGTCTCTAAGGTGTACTAAAGGTCTCTGAGATAATTACTAGACTGGGTCCTTGATTTTCTGGTGTGGCGTTGTGGTGATTGTCAGTACACCTGTCCTGATTTCAAGGTACATTTGCCCCACCTGCGTGGAACAGTGCCCGATATTGTAACAGTAATCCCCTTTGTTTACCAATGTGGGTAGAGTCCTCCCTTGTAACTATTTGTCCAACCCTCCCGTCTGGGACATTTTCATTACGCCCATGAAACACGGCACACATGCACTTGACGCAGCGAGAATGTTCACACTCCGCAAAGTAAGCAACGTCAACTATGACGCATTTGCACCAAACAAAATTTTGTTACACCCTTAATCACTTGCATAATACTTCATTTTATACTCGGGATCACATAAGTAATATATTTCTCTACATTTTCTCGTACGTTTATAAATGCCGAACGCTGTAAAAAAAATACAAATATGGTGCCAAAAGGAAGAGGGTTAAGAATAATGCAAGAATGGTACAAACTTTGTGCTGGTGTTCTTCAGGGTTCAGTACTAGGCCCCCTTTTTTCTTGTTTATGTTTCATTTCATTTAATTATTTCATCAGGAAATACACACTCAGGGCGAAACCCTGTTTTTCAGGAGTTCTGGGAACACCAACAATAAAATACAAAACTCGTAGAACTCGATACAACATATATATATATCAATAATGACATTGTTAACAACCTTGTTTCCCAAACATTTCTCTTCGCTGGTGACAGCTCCCTTCTTAAAATCGTTAGATGGAAAGCATCTCACCTGTAGTGTTTGTGGTGTGGTCACCGCTGATGTCCACCTCTCCAGTGGTCTTGACTGACCAGCCGCTGTTGGGCTGTAGTGTACAGAACCCTGTAGACTCCTCCTCATATGTGCACTTAAACGTGGAGGTCCTCGTACCTATGGTAGGGTGTAGGGCATTTAAAAAATTCTCAAATTCTGTAATTCTGTAATATATTGTCAAAACTAGCAATTACCGTAAACAGGAGACAATACACAATTAGATTTTCCATTAATCAGAACAATGTAATGAGGTACTTAAGCAACAATAAGATTACTAGTATTCAATCCAATTCAGTACGGGAGTCCAACCTCTTTGTATTAAACACCGCGATGTAAATTAAGTTCTTTTTTTTTCTATGCTGTTGCCACGACCTCAGCTTAGCAGCTGTATTGAAATAATGTTAGCTATATAGGACGCTGACGAGTGGCGCTGAGGTGGGCGTTGATTTTACGTTTGAAGTTCTGTAAGTTCTGGTCTTCTGTGCTAAGACCACTTATACTTGATTACTGTTTCACAGATGAAGTTTACTGTGCTGCCGTTTTGTAGCATTTCTGTTCATTTGAGATCGGTGACCACTACCTCGGCTATTCTGTGTACCCACAAAGCAATGAATATATTCATGAATAAGCCGATGTCAGTTGTTGTCAATCCAAAATGGAAGCAATTATCAAAGGTATTTACTAGTAGTAAGAATGTCTTCCTCTGTAGTAGTGATAGTACATTCCTGTGGCAATAATTTATATATACATTCTTCTTACTAAAATCTTAGTCACTACGACGTAATTATATGTTACGAAACAACAAAAACCAAAAATAACGTACCGATTCCTTTCACATATCGTTCCTTTGTCTGAATTAGTATTTCAGATATGATTCTTTTTTTGCGGCTCAATCATGATAAGCGCCCTCTAGAGGATACCCCCTGACACCCCTAGGGACTCAATGGACAACGCCTGAGTACAGTACTTATCAATAATACATACTCGTCATATTTTAATCCCTGTTTTACAGTTGCTGGTTATTCTCTTCGACTACAGGGGGTAGAGTCGTCTTTGGGCGTTTCCCGTGAACCCGGTGGTAATGGAAGCAATGACATTTGCGTCAACTTTAAATTACGTAACGTTGGACTCTACATGAGCGCACCTTTCGAATTTTCCGGTTCGTTTCTCGAAGAATGTCTTTTAAAAAAACCCTTCTGGTTTATCGTTTTTGGCCAAGTCACTTTACGAAATATTTTCCAGATAGATATAAAACGTCTACCATGGACGGGACGCTGTTTCCATAAACGACCTTCAATGCTGAGCTCGGAAGGTTAAATCATGCCGTAATGGCGATGGCTGAACCTTTTGTAGTGGGATTTACGGGCAGATAATTTCACAGGCTTTAACGTGTACACACGTCTGACACGAGTGTATCCCAGAAAGGGCATTATTCTTACTACTCTCCAAGCAGAGGTTGGTGGGGAAAGATCGTTACCTTTTTATATGCCCCGTTTTTTTTTGTCGATATCTATATGTTGGTGGGGATAGCGACAGAAAAAACGGGGCATATAAAAAGGTAACGATCTTTCCCCACCAACCTCTGCTTGGAGAGTAATTCTTACGTCTATACTAGGAAAACAACAGACGAGGGTTTTTGTTCGTCACCTACATGTACATGACGTCACACTTGTATAGGAACACTTGACCTTTTCCTGTTTGGCAGAAAAAAATAAACAGGACGAGAGGAGATCGACTAAACAGAAGAGTCAGTCAACTATTGGCTCATACGTGTGTTCAAGGAGGTTTAAATTGGTGTGTTCAAGAGAGAGGAATTACATTTTGGGGAGGGGTAGCGTTTTGTTCAAGAGAAAAACAATGCGCCGCAGTATTAAACCGTTACTTAGTGGCCAGTTTTATTCCTAAAACATGTTTGTGTTCACTACATTGCAACATTATGCTACATTTTCAATGCACTACATCATGTATGATACACTTAAACGAACATTTGACTGTGTGTGCGTGCGCAAGTAAGTAAGGGGATGTGTTATGTGGCCCCATCACGTGGATTGTGACATCAAATGGCAATAATTATAAGTCTAATGTTTTCAGCAATGGTCCGTGAAATAAACGCGTTACTGGCTGGTCGGTTGAAAGTGGTCTAGTAAACGTGTCGCGTTTTCCATATTGTACCGACTTCCAAACTGTAACTGTACGTTAAAGCAAGGAGGCTGATTGAACCTTCTTGGTTACTTTGATGTCCGGTACGTTGACGCCACGTTTCCCAGACTATGGATGATAAAAGTCATGTTTAGTCTGCACTTGATCGTCCACTTTAATGTTTTGGTCGCTGTGAATTTAGAAGGATTTTTTTCCTGGCCCGAGTTCAAAGAACGTACTGAATGGCCTTGGCCCTTCATAATCCGCCAAGGGGGAGGGGGTCGGGCTTTGTTCATGAAAAACACGAATTTTACTAAGTAAACATCGTAAAAGCCCGCTGTTGGCAGGTTCCAAGAATGGTCTCTAATAAATTACCGCTAGAGAATTTCACATGGGACTGTAAATGTGTTTGGATATCCTCCTATGTGCTATTCCATTAGTGCTACGGGCAAGGACATTTAAAACCCTGTACAAGTGTCTGTGTACAATGTACTGCCAGGTAATTGGAACTACCCTGTGTTGCGTTCGGATTCCCAAAGGCACAGAAGACAATTAAACCAGCTATTCAAATGCACATCCACTAATGAGAGTGAGAAAAACGCAGATTCCCTCCTATTTTTCACACGTATTGTTGAAAAACCACCCGTCCCTTCTTTGTGAACACTCCCTCAGCACTTGGCCTAAATAGCACGTTTTGATAACACACAATCGCACACACGGGCCTTGCTTGACATTGTGAGATGGGGGGTTACTCGTCTGACTCATTCGGTAATTTCTCTATCCAAACGGTTTCTTTGTTGACGAGGAAACGAGAAGGGAAACCACAACCGTGTGAAATGACCAGGCGTACTTAGCAGGAGTATGTAATCTCTCACCACTGTCGCCATACTGACTGTCCCTGCCCTCGTATCAACAACTTACCGCATTTTACACGCAGTGCACACACAGTAAGCAGTACACACTGTACAAAGCAACAATCACCATGTACAAAGCAACTCAACAAATTAAAAGAGCATTTTCTTTTCTTTAGTCCTTTGCTGTTGGTGTTTCAACCTTCACATCTTGTGTTTGTTGTGAGTCGGGACGTGACTTGTAAGTTTTTGTCAACAGCTACAGCTTTAGTACACAAACAGCTATTATAGCTACAGAACGGAGGTACACAATAATATTCCATCCGGGACAAACATGCCTATCTTGTTTACGATGTTCGTGACTATAGAGGAGGGGAAGGGTACAGCGACATACGGGGCTTATCAGTCTAGTCATGACCGTCTAGTGGTTGTAATCAAAGAAACATGCTCAAATCCCACTGCTCGCCCTTGGAGTCTCGTATTTTCTTGTGGGACAATCTTATGTATACATAGAAAGTTTGCAAGTAGGCCGTGAATATAATCAGTAGCCATTTGGCTCATATTTTCGATCTAAAAAAAAAAGAAAAGCTGGTAAGAAGGGTACCAAATAAAACATGGCAGATCTTAGGACCTGGCCTTAATTTAATTTCTTAGAGGTTTAGTTGGGGAGGGGGAAGTTGATGACTAATCTAATGTAAAAGGTCAGTAACCCAATTACTGGACATCCTTGTTGTGTATCGCGTTACAGTCGGTCCAAAGCGTTATATTTTCTCAGATTTCTGTACTGCCAGAAGCTATAAATGACTAATGACTAGGCTAGCTGACGTCATACTTGTCTTACCTGTAATAAACACCTGAGTTTCGCCTAGAGACAAACCACGCCAGGTATAAAGAATTTAGATATCTAGGTACGGTTTTGCGTGTCTTAAGTCTCATTAACACAGACTTATCTTTATACTAGAGTATTACTACAATGTAATACTCTTACAACACCGAATACAGGAAACGTCCCCCCTGAAAAAGATGGCGTCGACGGGTCGACTTTCACACACACACAATACAAAACATCCCACACTACGCGATACGGCGTCCGCCGCGGAGTACTATTAAACAACAATGACTGTTCAGGATACAAACAGGGTTCCGTACGCACCTGATGTGTTCTGTCCTACCACAGGTAACATCCCTGGCACACACATGAGTACGATCAACACTCCGTACTCGGTTAGGAGTAAGGATTCCATAGTGGGGCAGTCCGTGCGTGTGATCCCCGTACCGGTCACTGCTTCAGGATCGCCATAATAGTAGTGGTAGTTACCCTACAACTCGCAGCAGGGTCCCAGTCTTAGCGAGGCCTCGGGCGCTTGAAAACAACACTCAGTTCCGTATTTCCTGTACCAAAGAAACGGTAGGTGTTAGATCGGAAGCATTCCGATGGAAAATCCGGGCGATATCGTGTCTACTTGCCGCCAAGTTTTGCCGGAACACCCTGAGCTAGCCGACCCCGGCACAGGAATGGAGAACCTATCCCAGCCTGGCAACACGCGTGACGTATGGATTGCCAGGTCACGGGTCAACGCGTTTTCCGCCTTTGTTTCGTTGGCGTCGCAGTCAGTCTACCAATGACACAGGTTCCCAGAAGGGCTATTCCAAAGTATTTCTGGGGGAAGACTAAATTGTCATAACCCTATTTCATAAGGGGAGGGGGTAGCGGATACAGGTCCAAGTACTTTTAAAGCGAAAAAAAATTGGGGCAACCCCTAGCTTATTGATATACCAGGGTCCATGCTAGAGTAAGACTAACACCAAACCCTACACTAAAGAAATCACACGTGAAAAAGAAGGGCAAATTGGGAAGTGAGTCAGCAACACTGAACCAGAATGAACCATTATGCGTCTGTCAATAAAAACCCATACGGGCACTTGGTGCACGCATACACAATGCTAAGTGCTCACCTCGTTTATATTGATATCTGCATGTATCATATATGTAGGTGCTGTTTGGTTGATAATGCCGTTATAGCAAATGTACTTTTCAGCGCCTCCGTTAATTGGTCAATTTCTAATATTTTTCCAGCAATCCACTGAGTCAGTAGTACAGGCTTAGCCAAGGCTAATATCCTACATGTATGCGATGTCCACCCCCCTCAACATGACTGATTTGCGTCCCGTCTGTCCTGATATACTGGCTCCATCCAAACCCTCACCCTCTAGTAACAGTCTAGCCCGATCCACGTGTACATTCTCTGATTTAAAAGTCTAAAACTGCATAAACAAGTACATATACCATTATACTGAATGGCAATCAGCTACAATACATTGGAAAGGTTGCTGGCATAAACCCAGGGCAATCACAAAACGTTACGATGTGACCTCCCTATATCTGCCCGGAGATTACAACCGAATCGTCGTTCACTCTAAAAGCAGATCATCAAGTTCACGGGCACGTGGCTCTACTGAAGGTCGTCCGATTTTGTGTCCGACCGATCACGAACAACTACGGGCGAGTCGATGGCTTGCCGTGGGATTGGTTTACGCACAGAGTTTTCCCTCAAATGTCAGTCATAAAGCTAACCGGTCACTTCGATAGAGAGTAAAATAGGACTCAGAGTATACACTTTATGATTTCGGCGCTCTGCAGAAATTACTGTTACTGTGTATAAAAGAAGTTAGGCTAGTTTGGTTTTGATATCTCCATCCAGCATCGTCTTTTATCTGCTCATCATTTTTATAAAAAGGCAATGTTACGCTAAATTGGTTAGAAATGATGAAAAATTCCTTGGTTAGAATTGCAGTTACTGTGGATAGAATGGGGAGAGACTAGTGTCAAACATGTATGTAACCTTTATATATACTGATAACATAGGCACTATGTCAGGATGTATAAAGGTGAACATTTTGTTTCATCCGCC
>CM023827.1:11128576-11563576 GCA_013266295.2 Branchiostoma floridae x Branchiostoma japonicum | reverse complement strand
AATTGCTCGCTTGTGCTAAATCATAGGCAATATATATACACCTATAGCCTTCGGTACAAGTGCTAAGTAATAGATAAATAAGAAGTATGTAAACGTTTCGTGGGAGTAACTGACTACAAACCTAGCAGCCAAATAAAAACAACAACATGACACGAGAAAGGATACCTTTCGATGGTAGAATTAGGATGCTATCTCTTCTTATTTTGATCACTTTGAATATCTCAATCTGTGTTCATTCCTGACTTTTGAAAAAAAAGTTTCCCCGAGAAAAAAAATGTTAAAACACTGGCACAGATTTGAATTAATTTTAGTCATGAAAGCAACGTTCTTAAAATAGCTGCACATAACTCAAACTTTAATGTAAGCATGACTCGGCTTATAAGTAATAATCTCTTACTTCCTCAACTTGTGCACTCATTCCCAGAAGAAGGGATATCCTATGACGTCTTCTGGGGACAGAACCTTCAGGTGTGACAACACGGAAGTTACCCACCTGGATTCCCAGTAATAGTGACTGTAAGGTGGACCTCTGGTGCACTTCAGTACTTATAAGGGTTAGTGGTTAAGAGGGAGAGAGCGTGCCACGCACACCACACCACAGCCATGCAGGTGTGTGTCTAACAATTAGCCTATTGTTGTGCCCTGTAACTTGGGACACAGCAGATAAGACTGACAAGGGGTAGTGAGAATAACCGAGAGTACACTGGCCCCTCTCGCACGTGGCTGGAGAGTGTGTGACTCCAGACTTTTTTTCATTTAAAATACGAAAATAAGAAGTTGCTGCGCATAGCGGGACAATCATGTGTCACGTAATACACGTTCTGTTACACGCTTGAATTTTGAACTCAGACATATTCATAATACAGTGGCGACTCCACCATTCGTCCTACTTTACTAGAGGCATATTACTGTGCGTCGTACGAGACAGATGGTAACCTTTGTATCGCAGTTTTGTTTGATGTTTTCCCCAAGCAAACATCACTGTAGTTTCCTTCAAAACATCGTCTGATAAAGAGATATCGATATCGCTGACTGTTTCAGACTGGAGTTGTCGTCTGACATGTCTGGCACACACGTCACCTGACACGTGTAAAAGAAAAGCCCCTTCCCTTGAAAAAAATTAGTCTCTGCCAGACTTCTTTGTTTGCTAGTTCACAACTGTAGTCTCCACCAGACACTAACGCCACGGGTTCAAAAACAGTACAATTTAGCCAAATAGGGATAATAATTGGACAGGGGAGTTTAGTCATCGTAGAGTTCATTTGCCTGCGCAGTTACGAGATACCGCTGGCCTTCCGAGGGGGAAAGTAACCTTCCCGCGGACTGACTCTCCTGGCCAATTATTCTTGCCTTTTTTGCCGTATTCTACGATTCGTGCCCCAGTAGGAGAAATGGTCCCCCCCCCCTTGCCCCCCCCCCAGTTTTTTCATCTCCCTATACCTGTTACTTAACAATAGGGCACTGCAATTAACTTATGACCTTGCTTCAAATTTGTGTTTTTCTATTATGGTGAGATGTTTCTATTCATCTTGTCTGGCTTTGTTATGATGTGACGTGTTGTTGCTATGGCAACGGACGCCGGAGGTTATTTTTGGTGTGCAGATGTTACGCATGTCACTTTGATAACCCGAACTGCCAATCATCCAAAGATGTGGAAAAGTTGACCTATAGTAACCCCAGGGGTGAAATACGTTTTGATGTATAGACTACTCAGTTAATGTGTGCTGCGCTTTTCAGGGCTTTGGTACTTGCGTTCCCATGATTAGTAGAAGTACTAGAACAACGTCGGGCAACTTGTTGGTAGGCTCCTATGCAGACTTCTAGTGGGCGATACAGCTCTGTCCTCTCACCCCGAACACTGAGGCCCTCCCCCGCTGGTAGCACTGGTAGAAACAACCCCAGAAACTCAACCCCAGAAACAAACACTGCCCGCTAGAAGTCTGCACAGGAGGCTACTCGTTGGAGTGTACAGAAATCGTCCAAAAAGATATCTATATCACACAAACACTGCAGCATATTTGACGAAAATTAGGAAAGGCTATATGTAAAATATTTATTTCCTCTTTTATCTAAACTCCAGATGAAATGTGCATTACGATTGATCATGACATTTGCGACGTCAGTGCCCCCCCCCCCCCCCCGTACATGTAAATATGCTGACATTTGTCACGGCCAATTTCCGGGTGGAGGACTTTGAGATCTGCATGACTTGTGTAGATCCAACAGTAAACAAGTCAGCTATCCAGACTGTTCTCTCATGCACTAAGTAAACCAAGCATTTTAAAGCTCCTTGAGTAAACATAACGTATCGACCATTACATAACGAAGACTTGAATCTGAACTTGAAATAACAACAGGCAATATCAAAAATTAATCATTCTACACACCAGGATATACAAAAAGACGTCACAGTTATGTCTCGGCGCATTCGTCGTATGTCGTCGTACGATTTTGATATCGTAGGATTTTTCTTAGCAGCCTGTGACAGAACCAACCGCCGGATTCAATACAACCTTTTTCGTAACAACACAGCTGAATTTTGTACGATATACGCACGACTATCCCACGAATACCCTTAGTTTGCGATCGTGCGACGATCGTACGACAAATGTGACTTGTCTCCGGTAACAAAACACTTACCTCAACATTAGGGGATGTTTTGTTTCTGGGCCATCTCTCTGTGGTGACTGTGAAAATCTGCCAGGTGCTGTGCTATAATATATTCATTGTCTGCAGGCCCGCTGGCTACGGACCTGCTCAAACATTATCGTGGACAACAGGATATCAACAGAGGTCGCCGGGGTCAAAGGTAACTGTATTACATAAAACATAGTGTGCTATGTATCTTTACTTCCGGGTATGGAAGTATTGTTTGGGGTGGCTAAGCTGTGGGTTTGTCCGGACAGCGTAGGTTGACAGCACGTGGGTGGGGGAAATTGACATGCAGAACACGGTGTGCAGAATGGCAGGAGGTCAAAAGGTCAGACACAGGGAATTGGGTAAACTTCAAGGCCACGAAAATTCAAAATACTTCATGGAAGTCGGAAATCTCTAAATTCTTGTTTTGTTACTTTGCCCCGACTGCAGCTCAGTATTGCTTTGGATTTTCCGAGGGGGGGGGGTGAAGGCGTTTCTGCCTTGTCATTGCCAGCATGTTTTCCTCATCTTTGAATATATCTTTATGGGCTGGATGGGTTTCTGTTACATCAACTATAATGTAGACCTATTGATTCATAACGTTTTTCTGCTGAGGTATTTAAAGTTAGACATCATGTATTTCCTTTTTATCAGAGAAAAAAACGCTGATATGTCAGAGCCTTCGACATAACAACATGGAATATCTTGGCAACATCCAGGAACTTGAGATAAAAGGACTGTGTAAGTTGCTGACTAATCATGAGTCAGGTTTGTTATAGATTGACTTCCTCTTTTATATAGTATTAGTCAGCAAGTATACATCTGTTAAGTTTGCCTTACGAAATGGGAAGTTCGTAACCGTCGTTTAGTAACTGTGGAAGACTTCAAAGCTATCCGTGAATAGTTCAATTCGGTTGGTAAATCACTTGAGTATAGAGGTTCTTCAGACAGAACCGACGTTTAAGCGGTGATAATGACTGTTCAAAGGCGACGTCTGGCGAGCAACGTGTCATATGCAGAAGATACGTGCTATTGACACCTGTACCTCCTTGGTTTGACAGTAGCTACTGTAACGCCATCTTGACAGACTCCCTGGTACTGCACTATGAACGTAAGGCTTTTTAGTGTACTGTTAACGTTGCTGTATAATGATGAACTCCAAGTTGTGATTCCTGTTGTTGGCTCGTTATTCCAGTTGGATAAGGATTTTAAAACAGTTCGCGATCAAAAACTCGATTTTCCCTCTTGTAGAACGACGTAAACGTCAGACTCAGCAGTTAGACGTAACGTATAGAATAACACAGGCGGCAACTAGCAAAGTACTGGACTGTAAATAGTGCATTTTAAGGATTGTGTTTAGTCTGTTAAGTACTTTGTAATGCTTTTGTATGTTTGTATGTATGTAAATATGAATGTATGTATGTGTAGACCACAGGAAGAATAGCCTCTGATGAGGCTAATTGTGGATCTCAATAAACTCAACTCAACTCAACGTTATAGTGTAACTGAAGACTGTATTTTCAAATAGTTATTCGAAAAGAACACAAATGCTACTCAGAAACACCCTAAAAATCGTCACTCTGCTATAAGGTATGAAGGAATTCCGTTCTAGAAGACTGAAAACAGTAAGTCAACAACACACACCCAAGGAAACATGTTGATAATCTCTTTTGTATTCTGCTGCCATGATAAATTTGCTCTCGTTTGTGACCCGAGCCCCTGATATTTACCGTGTTCTGTACCGGTAGTTACGGGGACTACATCACGGTGTGTACAGGAGAAACCAGGTCACCGACCTCACCTATGTGTTCTCATTCCTGATTGGTTATCATGCTTTTATTATTTATATCTCTTATCTACGGACCTTCTAAGCCTTTGAAATCGCCCTGCACTGTAGAGAAGTCAATTCAATGCCACTTACGTACGCCACACATTGTCTATTGTTGTTCTTCTGCTTTCCTCACCTCTTGCACGTTGTTTTCTAGTGAACCGGAATAAAACAGGAACAGAAAAACATCGCTATGTGGGCGTCTGAGTGTAAAGATGCTACCCAAAATAGCTTTTCATTGTTCTCCAAGGTTGGCAGTGACGTAGGGAATTCTGGGACGTTGACAGAAGTTGTCCCTTTTAACTCTAGTTTTGCGGGGGAAAACCTAGTGATAGACCGCCATCTTGATTACTGGGATACGCCATCTCGCCCATCGTCTGACAACACTGGACAAGCGACATGTTTGCAGTGACTAAAAAGGATGGGTTAGAATGGATCAGGGTCACCAGGAGTTCGTCCGGTGGCATGAGATTCCATCTATATCTCAAAACTCTTCCCTTTGGTTTACGACTTAAGGATCGTATGGTGTACCACATACAATCACTGAAAGTTCATATAATTTCATCACCTTGACGCTTCCCAAAATGAAAGCACCCGGCACGACAATTATGTAGCTCAGTGATCATCATTTCTTTGTCCAAGGAAGACAAGCCAAAATTCTGTCATGTAATAATCATCACTTCTGTCACTCTAACAATGTCTAACGCTCTCCGGAACATGCACAAAAGGTTTAACAGTGTAGTATCCTCCATGCATGTTAATCTTGTCCGGTACCATGGCTAGCCCCTGTACTATGTAGGAACGGCGGCTATAAAAACACGCGTCGTGACTGAAGAATACGTACTAAACACACTGAACACAAACACTCCATACAACTCGTAAAACCACAAACCTAAAAAAAAGAGGCGTTTGAAGATATTTTTCTTTACTTCCAATGAGTCGTTAAAACGCGTCATCCGACCGGAATGACTCTGAATGACACCTACGCGTTTGCCTCTTCCATCCACCCAGTCTGGCTATGCACTTCATCCTCACAAAGAACAATAATGAAAAGGGAGGGCTTGGTCGTTTTGAGTCATAGAATCAAAAATAACGTAGCTTCATCGGGTGTTGGCATCCAGTTGAGCCGGTGTTTTCGCAAATCAGTGTATATAGTAGAGTAGAGTTAGAAGGGACCGGATATGACGTCACTGTATCTGCGACATCCCACACATGTGAAGTCGTGCAAAATTCTTATTCTGAACAGACTGTTTTGAATGAAAACAAAAGTGCGTGCGTAAGTGTGATGAAGCTCTTTGATCCATTTAGAAGGTATCAGCGTGCCATTTTGGTGTCATATACATCATTCACTCATGAGCCAGGTACACAAACTCACACCTTAGCCACCCAAAAGAATACTTCCGTATCCCGAAGTATTTTAAAGCTTCACCATACGATCATACAGTTAACATATCGTTCTTCATATTGCTGGATAATGTTTGGCACGAACATGGTAAGAAACCCAGCGGAAGTGAGTGCCCTGCAGGGCAACCTTGAACAGACCAGGGGGTCTTCTACTACAGATTATCTGTATTGAAAATAAAGACGGAATATACGTAACTGATGGATGTTGGCTCGAACAAAAATCCCCCACTGCAACCCTAGCCGCTCAATGGATAAATGTATTAGCGGTCCTCGGTCTCTACGTGTTAATGGCATCTGTGGCAAAGTTCGAACTGTTTGTAAGCTGAACTATGACACCGCTGTACAACCATGCATACTTCTTAAGGGGTGGCGGTGAAATTAAACTCACTTCTTCTTTCTATTCTAAATCTCACAGTTTGATAACACGGCTGTGCAATGTTTTTTCAGTCGGCCAGTTTGAACAATTGAATATTAATCTCCACAGGACCCGCGTCTTTTAATGTAATGATTCGTAATTAAGTTTGAATTACGACTAAAGGCCCGGTCACATACGTCGTACGATCGTCGCAAGATCACAAACTGAGGGCGATCGTGGGGTAGTCGTGCGTGTGTCCTGTAGAATTGAGCTGTACATGGCTTGTCACATAAAAGGCTGCCTAAGATCTATACGGATGTTTGATTCTGTGAATTTCTGTCACAGTCTACTTGAACATTCTACGGCATCAAAATCGACGACCTACGACGTTATGTGACCGCGCCATAAGGCAAAAGCAATCAAACCTTGTCATATCAAGTCAAGTCTGCCCTACCCCACGACAGGTATTTTGACTATGCGCACACCTACACCTACGTAGGTTGTCATGTGCTGTTTGAGAGCAAGGTTTGATTGATAGGTTGATTTAGTAAACACTGTGTACTGGGACTGGTCATTAGAGGCACAGGTAAGCACAGGAGGGTGTTTACAGTTTGTACCGTTAAGTGTGATTACACCTGACCAAATCGGAACTGTCTACATAAAAATTCAGCCAGCGAGTGTTACCACCTGGCCGTAGTACCATTTCTCCAATT
Source organism: Branchiostoma floridae x Branchiostoma japonicum (assembly GCA_013266295.2). Classification (NCBI taxonomy): domain Eukaryota; kingdom Metazoa; phylum Chordata; class Leptocardii; order Amphioxiformes; family Branchiostomatidae; genus Branchiostoma; species Branchiostoma floridae x Branchiostoma japonicum. The sequence goes on along the minus strand of CM023827.1, from coordinate 11,556,639 downwards.
TTACGACCACGCGGCAGTTGTTTTTACGTCCTACACGGATGAATTCATGTCAATGTATGAAGCAGCACGTTGGCCTTTCATCCCACGTCTTCAACATGTACCAATGAGGAGACCTTTGGCCTGAGGGGCTTTATGTCGCCGACATTTCACGGTTATTAGTGGGGACGATTGTCTCACCAGGTGGCAAGAGGGGGAAACAAGAACAGGTTGAAGTTCAAACTGTGGTGAATCGTTATTCTGTAAGCACAGCCGTTCAACTTCTACCCGAGTCAGCGCCAGAATAGCTGGCCATTCACGGTGGTTTCTTGGAGACGGTTGTGTAAGGCGGCAGTGTGATTGTGCTGAATGTCATTACTTGTTGTGAATACCGACGACAGTCAGAACTCAGACTACTCGGAAAAGTCCCCAGGATCTAACCATGGCGGAAGGCGGCAGAGAAGCTACGAGCAAGGCTCCAGAACCCGCAGTTAGACCCAAGATTTCAGGAGGGATGCAGAAATGGGCGAAGCTTCGCAAGGAGACGAAAGAACGAGCGGCAGTGAATCAACAGCAGGCCGCCTTACTCGCCGCCTCGGCGTTAGAGAGCACCGACCCCGAGAGCTACGTCAAGACCCTCCGCTACCCCTCCGTCCACACATACTCAGCGTTAAAGAAGAAGCTCGCATCTTGCGACTCAGAATGGATGCTGGGCTTTCTAGAAGAAGACGGACTTGGGGTCCTGTTCGAATCCCTGGAGAAACTGTCTCAGAAGGGGTTCTCCAGTTTTGCTGACGCCTTCCTGCAGTTGGAGTGTGTTGGGTGTGTCAAGTCCGTCATGAACTCCAAAACTGGGCTGGACTTTATCGTACAACGTAGAGAATGTAGCAGGAAACTAGCAGCAGGTGAGGGGAAACATGTTTTTTTGAACGCATGGTGTGTGTTTGGTGGGACGGAATATTTAGTCAACAAACAGTGTACGAGTGGTGGGGAGGGCAAGGGACACAAGATACGTCTGACTCGCTAAATTACATGTAGTTACAGGATAGAGTTACATACAAATTACATTTAGTAAACTACGCAATGGTTAATCTGTACAAACTATAACCATAACATGTGTATATAGATTGGTTACGTAATTTTTGGAATAGGAATGTGGTTAATTTGCGCATGGGCCGATTCATGAAACGCCATTTTGAGACTGTCAAATATTTACATTGTCCAAGTGTTGACAATTTGTTCAATATGATCACAATCACGTCATTTATACCGTTTTCACTCTTATTTTTCGATTTCGCTTGCTGTTTTTTTTTTTCAATTTTAGAATTTTGAGGAATGTATGACGTGGTAAGAATGCCAGGGTGCATTTTTCTGCCTTCATATGCAAATTACCCCAGCTACATGAGGACGTTCTGTTTAAACGTGACGGTATGAGCCACATGTCTAAACCACGGCTCACCAAGCCTAGTTAGAATGGTTTATCAGTGCATGATTGCTACACGTAATTGGAAGAAAAAATGTTCTAAAATTTTTGACCATCTAATAGGAAGAGATTCGAATATCTGGCAGAAAGTTGGTCAAAGGTCCCAGAGACTCAAATATACACCTCACATGAAAGAGACAACTACGAAAACCTTAATTAAGAGAGCAGTAGACTGGAAAATAGCCCTTAATGATCGTGGGAAGACTTCAAACCACACCAGCTGGCTCAGGTAATTTATTTGATACGTCAAGTACAAGACGTGGCGCGAAAATGGCCTGTCGGATTGTTATGGTCTTCAAACAATCAGGACAATTACTGTTTGATAATGTTTACCTCAAGTCGCCATATCCCAACGTTGCGATGTTTGATCAATCAATGTGCGATATTTGTCTTGCTAGTTGTTGTTGCTGGAAGGGACTATGTTGGAAAGCAACAGTCACACGATTATTTATTCTTTAGTAATAACGTTAGGACGATGTGGAATGAATTGACCAGACGATTTGAATGGAGGCTGAAGATATATCTTCCCATTCTCTCTTCGTCTCAATGTCACCGTATATGCCCCGTTTTATACGAAATCTTGTTGCTTCGATCAACTTTTATTGACCTTTGTCCTGAAGCCTACATGACAATGGCGCTGTTCAGAATTTAAACTCGATGGCAGTTACATGTACCGCCCCTCTACTTCCAGAATATATTAAATACCTGTCAATATAAAGGCAAGGGGGCTATCCACCGCCACGTAGAGGTTTTCATTGATCAGTGCATTAATTTGTGACATTTTCATACCGCACGCGTAGAAACGGACACTTTTCACTGAAAATTTGACCTTTCCGTCGAATTCTCCGTTTGTAAAAGGCACCGGATATCACCTTAACAGAGGAACAAATATACACTTTCTACACAGGACATAATGTCGGTGTGCTTTAAAGTAACCTCTCACAATACATGCCCGACTTTTGGACCTCGCTATCGTCCCCATTCCTTCAGTCGTGTGTTTGCTGTGCACTGTACTGTACATTCTGTGTGACCTTCATTACGAGTGTTCCATTCATGGCGAACTCTTGTCAGAAAGATTCTGTAAGAAGTCATTCTTAGAGGACTTCTAGGTAAAAAAAAAATAACCAGTACGCTGTCAAGTACGGCATTTGTGACAGCTGAAAACGGGAGGGAATGTTTGTCAACCAACCATTTCGCCCTGCGATGTTTATCGTGATCCAAACTCGTGGAAATTGTGTTTTCATTCACATTCACTGCCAGGATACCAACAGCATGTTGTTGTGTAAACATTCCCACGGATCGGCACCAGGTTAGGAAAACAAACAATTAAATGTCGCACGGAAGCTTCTTGGAACAATATACACTGTGTATTTGTTGGAAAACGGACTGCTATGTCAGTCCCTTAGACCGTTACTAACAGTGTTAGGATGTTAAGCTTGTGAGCTACTACAAACTCTAGTTTTCCTATGATCTCCGCTAGGTCCATGGCACTGCAATTGCTTTGTTTGCAGAATGGTCAGCCTTACAGTTCATTTATAGTACAAGGTAAAGTGCACACCTGTGTTAACTCTGATGTAAGTAGCTATTACGGTAATAAATACCAATGTTACGAAGACTCTAATCTAACTAATTATCATCATCAAAGGCATTTGGTTAACCTTGAAAGTTGAAAAGGTCATCAAAGTTATTAAAGTTTAAAAGTTTTTGCGTCTCTACATACTGTAGCACAGTTAAGGTTGCACACGTCTTAGCCATGTGCAAACATCGCCATTGTTGTCTAAACCCTGATTGATGAGTTAGGGAGTACAAAGGTTTATCTAAAACTATTTTGGTCCGCACATTACACAATACGCCTGATCTTTCTCGCAAAAGAACGTAACCTTTGACACGTTTTACATAATCAGCTGTTTGTGTGAACTGGTAACTTGTAGAAGGAATTTCTTTGGAGCCCCTGAAACCTAACAAACACTTACATAAACAAGTATTCAAAAACTGCCGCTCAAAACTTGTGCGTTTTCAGGTCAGTATATGAACGATACAAACAAGTTGATGGAAGTCAATAGCTAATGAATGTTGTTTTGACACTTTCAGATCAACAAGTGAAGTGACATAAACATAATGATAAGAAATATAGATTGTAGACTGTATATAATGATAAGACATGTAGACTGTATAATGATATAGATAAGACATGTAGACTGTATCTAGAGTACAAGCACCGACCATCTGTTTGTCGTCTTACCATGGTTATGTATACGTAAGTACTATGACTTGTATTGTGTTCCATGCACATCGTGAAAAAGGTGACATGTAACGATGCTACAGTACTACATGCGTGCACGTGGTTACAGTTTACTGGCTCTATTCACAAGGCACTGCACCTTCCCTATGTTATCTTATCAGGTACTTAGAAGTGACAAACAAACCATCCTTTCAGGTCATCCTACTCTGTCGATAGATGATACGTTTGTGTCCGAAGTGTGTTTATGTGACCCTTCAGGTAGAGATAAGATGTGAAAGGGTTGTCAACCAATCGGGGATGAAAATTCAAAAATCTAAAGATAGCCAGAAATACCTCTTGTAGATGTACGTGTCCGCAATAAACTTGATAGAGACTATTCCATTGAAACATCTGTACTGTTGAATTTAAAGTCATTTATTTGTTCAGATTTATAGGACAAGCCTTTACTATTCAATTGTAGCGGTTTCTTGACGGCCCTCCTTTCTTCTTTCATATATATATACATATAGACCTGATTTGCATTCTAATTGCTCTAGTTTCACATCCCTTAGGTTCTTGGTAGCTTTACAATTAGTATCCACATAATACGGTTGCCACAGAGGTAAGAAAACAAACAAATAAACAAACAAAGCGATCTCCAAGGAAACTAGTTCGGGTAGGGCATTGACTGAATGACCCTTTACCTGTTTTCTTAATGACGTTAGTTTGATGGAGAAGGACTGGGAAAGTTACCTCAGGTGTCGTGGGAAGAAAGAGACTTCCCTAAATCCTCGATACAGAGATCAGCTAGCCTCTACCAGGCTTCGGGAGGAGGGCTGTAAAGAGTAGAAATGGGCCAAAATAGAAGGATAACACGCCAGGGGAGGTGGGGGGGGGGGGGAATGTACGCTCTAGCGGACTCCCCTGGCGTGTTATCCTTCTATTTTGGCCCATTTCTACTCTTTACAGCCCTCCTCCCGAAGCCTGGTAGAGGCTACGATCAGTCACTACCTACATACATAGGTGTAGTTACATCCTCTACATCTATACGGTTAAGGTGTTTAGGAGAACTCAAAGTCTTTCTTCGATCTGTTAAGGCCGCCTTTTCGAGTGATCCAGATATATGAAATCAGTCCTTATTTTTCGTAATCGTTGGCCCGACTGGTAACTCCGTTAGCGGTAACATTGTCTGGCGGTACCTTTCAAGTCCGGTCAGAACTAGTCCTTTGTTACCGTCGGAAGTCCGCTACAAAGTGGCTTAGAATTCCACCCTGGGTCAACTAGGTGATACATCCAGGTCCGATTACCACTCCCACGAAACTTTGTATCAAAACCCTTAAATAGAGACGACTTTATGTGCATCAAGATGGCACAGTGAATCTGTGTTGGTCTTGGCAGAATTTTTGCACCAAAATATGCGTTACTGACAGCACCACCTACTGACTGCCCGCAGTGTTGCAGGCAACCTACTCGGTTGAAGTCTCATGAAGACCAGTGGGTTAAGGATTGCGCTACTGTCTCAAGACATGTATTCAAGAGAACTTTATAAAAGATGTAATCTGCAATATCACAAAGACCTTTATATACATTGTTATGAAAAAGTATACAGTATAATAGCTATAGAGTGCTGTTGGATTGTCATTCAATCAAATATTACCGAAGACGTTATCAAAACGTACATTCGTGTCTCTATCTCTTTCTGTACCTTCCAGCGCTGGACACCACCAACACCATGGTGAAGATGCAGGTGTTTGAACTGCTGTCTGCCCTTTGTGTCTACTCCGCGGAAGGTTACGGCTGCGCAGTCGACGCACTGGAACACCATAAGGTGAGTTATGTGTTCTTATCGGAATTCTTTAGTTTCTTATGAACTTCAAGTGTCAATGTTGTGATCGTAGAGGTTTTTGCCGTTTACTGTACATGTAATAGATTCAAAGCAGACACGGTTTGGTAGACACATGTATATACTTGCTAACGAAAATATATTTTTAGTTATGTATCGTAATGTTGCCTGAAGCTTTATTTTGCTATGAATGATAATGCCCACGTAAAAAGCATTATAAACATATTATCTATGATTTGTAAAACGTCGACACCCAACTTTTCACAAAATTTTAACCTCTCTGCAACACTTGTGTAAGAAAACAAAATCAACCATCGTATACTATATTATAGTCCAGGTCGTCAAAACCTTGTAGTTTCTAGCTTCGTCGATAGAAGTTTTAAAGAGTTTCTATGTACACTAGTTCAACGAAAGATTCTAACGTGGTCCAGAGTAAGGGACAACTTATTAGCTCGATTTTCCTTTCCTTGAACAAAAGAAGACCTAAAAGTAGCACGTCTGTTCTGCTCCGCTGAGAATGTGTAGTACCTTAAACAGGACCATATAAATGGAGTGTTTGAGGTGCCCTAATAACGCTTCCTGTCCCCGGGCGCACCTGTGTTAATGAAGTACCTTGTGAAAATACCAGGGCGTGCTGGGTACAAATAGTTACTTAGTCACCTTCTCCCATCCATAAGCAAGAGGCCGTGTCATTTCAACACAAACACGCGGCGCAGGCACGTCTTTCCCGCCGCAAAATATTTGACATTTTTACCACTCAAAGGGGTCTGGGAGGTTTTATATTGGGGAATCTTTTTCGAGGGAAGGCTTTCAGGAACTTGGGTAAACGTTAGAGGGTGGTAAATGCGTCAGAGGCTGGAAAACAGCTACAAGGTAGCACGCTCCTCGTGGTTATAAAGTGTGAAGTACTGCGGAGGTGAGGGTCTTTTGACTTCGGACACAGACGAGCGAGGAACTGGATTTACACTGAGAGGTACTAAGATAGGATCTATTTGGAGGGAAAAAAGGTATTGCTTCTTATTTTGTTGAATCTTTTTGTGGACACCTTCTTTAACTCTCACACTTACTAGAAGCTTCTCTGAATTGCGAATTGCTGCCCAATAGTAAGAAAAATATGTGCTTTTATGGTATTTTTTACCAAAAGAACCTATATCAACACTATTGTAGACTGCGACTGTATCATTCACCACGGAGTATCACTTGATAGGATTAGATAAGGACTGAATGTCAAGTCAAGTCAAATGTAAGGTGAATTGGTTGCGATTATTATTCTTTATCTAACATCACGGAATGGGTTAGCCTGGAAGACTTATAAATGTTCTTTCTAAAGATTACCCTAAATAAAAAGTTGTCAACAAAATAAGCAAATAGGAGTACGAGACGTATGGAAAATATGGTAGGGTGTACACTACTTTAGGTGTAGTAAGTGGGGAAGTAGAGATTAGTACAAAATCAGTAGAACACACCAGTGATGAAAAAGTCATGAACCAAATGTCTGTATCATGTTGATCCTGTGAATATTACACTTGACGCTAGGTGGCGATTCGGCAAACGTTGTCCGTTGTCTTTTTGTCACTTCAGTATCATGCACCTGTTTATTTCAGTCCTCTGTCCCTGTGAAGAAATGATGTAAATTTATAGTATAATTTTACATTATTTTCCTATTTTTATCCGAACATTTTAGTCCCTCCATTCCCCCTGAAAATACAACATTGTCCCTCCCAAACAGTCCTGAATGGTATCGGCCTGGTGTGTGAGAGAATTTATTTCAAAAGTCTGACAAATCTCAATCAACAGCTTGTACAAATAGTAAACGCCTTAGTTTACCAAGTTCTTCCCGAACAACAACATACGTAAGCCTGGTAGCGCCATGCCTATAGCAGACATGCCATCTCTGACAGTTGACCTTCAGTTACCCTTCAAAAACTAGACCCTTCTTTGTACAAGCGCCGAAGCGAGGGGCGGGACGGATTGTCGTCTGCCGATCATGCGCAGAAAAGTGCGGTGTGACCGGTGTACAGTTCCGTCGGTACGTGCATGATGGCGCATGGGTACGGGGAAAAGCGTGGGACGGCACGACATATACGTGTGTTTGCCAGGATGTGGGCGAGTTAAATAGAACCCCAACATGACGCACTGTTTGTGAACAAGCTTTACCAACAGGAACGTGTACAACTAATGATTTACAAACAAATTCGAGGCCGTTGAACTAAAGGACACATGACTGAAAAGGTACATAAACTCCGCATAAGACCAAGGCCAAAGAATTTCCATGACTAGAGTAGCTCTAAAAACTAGTCGAAGGACAAGATGGTAGTCTAACAAAATAGTCATCCTGTTTGTATTGAATGTTGCTATTAATTAGCGATCGATGGTAGATATACTCCCACTGCCCGCATCCTTGCTAGCTAAGTAATGGCATCATGACTCATTTACCTGCTAAGCTGACCAATGAAGCATGAAATTAAATCAATCACTGTTCGCAGGCGACCAAGGACAAACGTCACCGCTTCTGTCTCATCACTGACGAGTTCAAGAAAGCGGAGACTGTACAGTACAAGACAACCCTGCTGGGCTTCATCAACTGCATCATCATCTCCACAGACGGACTGGAGGACCGGGTCAGGATACGGAACGAGTTCATAGGTCAGTCTGCAAGGTCAAAGTTCACGCAGAAGTAGGCTGTTTTTGTCAGTTATCAAATATGACAACACACGTTTTAATCATAACATCGTAAAGAAAGAAAGAAAATTCTTATTTATTCGAGGTGCTACAAAATTGTTTCCGTATACTTTCATACTTTGAAGGTTCTTCAACTTAAACAAGGAGAAAACTCTGCTTTTGAAATCAGCTTCATATAAACACAATGTGTACACTGCTATCGAATTAAATGAATGAGTGTAGTAGATTTCTTAGTCTCAATGGGCTTCGACTCGTCTTCACTTTTCTTTTACATGTGTTTACACCAAGGAGCTTTCATCAAAGCTCCTTGTTTACACCGAATGGCGGTTATAAAGGCCTCTGACGACATCCGTATCACCAAGGAGGTCCTTGGTATCACCTTTTGCCATTTTCCGCTCAAAATAACCGTCATGCAGTGTAGATGACAACGGGAGATCTCAGTTGAGATCCTGCGCGGTCACAGTGAAACCAAACGACAGTGTGTGTTATCAGATGTCCGTCATGTCAATCATCACCCCCTCCCACAGAACGGTCCGTTTTTGCACACGGAACTAACATCACGTGACATGCATGTCGTCACCTATTCATTCATGGATGAGGTCCTGTGTGATAAAAAAAAGATGTATTGACGTCTCCCACATGTCACATCCATCATGCAGGTGTGACGTAAGTTGTTGTGTTGTCAAAACAAGGACGTGTTGTCTATGGTTTCATAGCTTCGTGTGTCGTGCGTAAGCGAAAACATTTTTGTTTTCTTTGATGATCTTCAGTTGCACTGCTTTGAGTCGATGTAAAAAAAATGGTGTCAGAAATACCAGTCAGTATAGGACAGTACAGGAGTGTGTTTTTTTGAAGAGTAGAAAAAAATCGTCTTCTACGGCTCACGTTACGTGTGGTCTCGCGATACGTGGACTCCCCATGTGTCTCACTCTCAGGAGTAAACCAATGACGCCACGTGTCTCTATAGCAAACTGTTTCTGAATGTTATCCTTCCAGCTGCAGGTTCCATTTTTAGCGACTATGCTCTTGCAATTTGCTCCTTACTATACTATGACTGGCCGTCACTTACCTTCACCAATGACGAATGAGGTTTCATAAAGAAATGGGCAGTAACATTTATGACATCATGCCTCAATCTGGTTGGTTGATCTTACCAGGACCGTACACGGGAGGAAAGTAAACATATAGGGTGGCAGTAGTAGTAAAAATAACATGACTAGGCACTTTGCCAACTTGGATATCTGAAAACCAGACCTGTTTTCGGGACCACTATATCATATGCCACCATTTTTTGCGCTAAAATTAGCCGAGCGCTTTGTAATGCGGGGCGTCGTGTGTGTTATGTAAACTGAAGATCCTTCTCTGTGATGTGGTTCGAACAGGGAGCCATTGTTGGTGATCCGGCGAGGTGTCTGGGTTTATGTAATGGTTGGACAATAGTTGGAGCAAATGCGTATCAAACAACACAACACTGTCAAATAGTGAAGTACTATATTTTTGTTGTGTTACCCTTTTTATGTACTTTTAAAATACTATTTTCTGTCATCGATCTTACTGCGGAAACATGTGATCCTATGTTGGGGGTATGTAACAATGTTTTTCCTTTACCCTTTTATCCTCCCTCGTCCAAAGAAGAATTTCCATGCAAATGGTTAGTTATTGGCTGAAAGCCCCCCCCCCCCCCAAGAAAAAACGCCAGTAACGGCATGGTTTCTCTGTATCCTTTTCAGAAAAGAAAGCCGGTTCATTTGCTACCCAAATTCCTTGTAAATGCTCAAACATGGTCTTGACATGTTGCACCATTGGATGTGGGGAAATGAGGAGTAACACGATCGTCCAACTTCAGTGTCAGGACCTCCCCGGTCCATCCGTAGGTATGTCGTCTAATTTGTGACTCGCTTGTCCCCTACCCTGAGTGTGGACACCGTGTCAAGACGTGTGCACGTCCGGTGGACCCGGCCGCCAGTCGGGGACTTCAAAGCCGATAATTGTAAGTGGAGGACGACTTACATTACAAGCCCTGTTGGTCGCCTTGAGAGTTTCCAATTTGTCGGAGCTGGCCTAAGCACCCTCGGTGATTAAAAAGTATTGTTGTCCCGAGGGAACCGCTTTAATCCCCGATCTCTTCGGGAAAAAATCCCAAGTATGTCCGCCCAATCAGAACTCACGTGCGGCAACGTGTCGTCCGGAAGATTGGGTTTCCCGCGCTTTTCATTTGTTTCAAATCTGCCGCCAATTAAGTTACCTCCCGCGGATTGCAAAACTTTGCGCTGCCATGGCAACAGCCTCACAGACTGGATCAGACGACATTTTGGTCAGTTTCTCTCGATTTTTAACAAACCCTCCCATTTTGTATAATGTATGACGTCACTCACGCACTTTCCCCATATTACATCGTCTGCGCATGCGCCTGAACCGCTGTATGCATTTTTTTACAAGATTGACGACGATAAACATGGCCTATGAAAGTGAGGTCACCCACTAATGACGACACAGCTTCCCGTGGGTCAAATGCCTTCATCAAATTAGTTTCTCACGGTGACCGGCGGCAGCTTTATACACACGACCAGGACTATCACACGCAGACTGTACACACACACTGTACTCCAGCGTCTGGTTTCAACACAACCGTGTTTACAGTTTATAAAACCTGTTTCGTGAGATCGACCGAAAGTGCTGTCGTACAAGACCACCATTGAATGGAGATCGACCGTTCGGATCTACAGTAGCCGCTTTACGTAAGTCCGTACTTATATCAAATTATCTGCTTGACTCCCACAGTTTAAAACCTTACATTGTACAGACGGCTAATTACACAGCCTGTCAAAGGTACCTTTTAATTTTGCAAGTTAGCTAGTTTACTTGAAAAGGAAGTAATTATATGATCCCTAATTTGGCTATCTACATGCCATAATTTAACAGTAGAATGCATGGCAATGTGTAGTTTTCTGCAGTTAAAATACAGGCTAGAAGAATAGGCCCGCTCTTGGCCCAGAACACAGTTTTACCTCTACCCATGCGTTATTAGCCTGTGAAGTTTAGCCAAATGGAGTCTTAGTCTAGTTCTCACGACTGTTTTCTGCTTCCAGTTATGATAATCCGTATTAGGATGTCATCGTTTCCCTGGCGTTGCCTTTTACGAAAGTTTACAAACAGACTCACTGATGCGTGGATGATACTCAAATCTCGTTTTGTTAGTATGATGGGGATATGTATAACTCTGGCCTCCATGGTAGACTCCAGAAGACGGTCTTATAATGTTGCCATTTCTTGCTGGTTACTTGCTGTTTTAGTTATCCAATTGCTGTCGTGTTTTGCCAACATGCACCCTCACGAATGTGAATGACCGAGGTTGGCTGAAGTTTGGGAGAGGTCTGACCAGATTTAAGCCACGCCTACCTTTCGATACGAATCAAGTCAAATTTGAATTAAATTTGAGTTAAATTTGACTGCCAACCACGCCCCGACCTACTCCCGAACACCAGCAAACCACCGGCCAACATAGACCGAACCTGCCGTCCACACCAGAATGTTTAAAGAATTTTTAAACATTCTGCTGGCGCAGCCGAACAGTAGCCGACCTGGCCGAACACCAGCCGACCTTGCTCCCGAACTACTCTAAACCATGGTTGGGGGGAGTTCGGCAGTGTTCGGGAGGCCATATTCGGCGATGTGTAACAATAACTGTAGCTTTAAGACAAAAGAGCCATGTGTCATATGTCACTGATTTAGTTCTTGGGGTGGACAGAAAATGTTCTCTCCCAACATCTGCTTGGAGACCTTCCTCTCCTCCTGTCTAATTTTCCCACGCACGAGCTTGGCGACACACCACTACGTCTATTACATCAGTGTCCTTTCACCTCCTGACATTTGTTAAGAGCAGTGTAGCCTTTTACCCGTCAGTGATTACGAGCGTAGCCATCACTCGCCCCCAGGCGGACCGCTCAGGTAGAAAACCCGTACAGAAACCTGGATTCAAGCCTTCGTCACTGCTTATTCATGTGCGTCAATAGAGAAGTCATTGGATCATCTTTTGAACATTTAATATCAGACACATCAAGAGGCCTCAAGGGGAATCCAACAAGTTTGTCGATATGTTACACAACTAAGATATATGTGTAATGTACACATGATACTGAGAATCCTTTAATATAACGTTACACTGAGCTCTCATAGTATATTACTACTTTGGCGTTTTTTGTACTGGAACAAAGTTTAAACTTTACAACTATGTATTCTACCAACACAGATAAGCTTTCATTTGAATATATATTACTACTTGCCGTATGAATCTGAGTGTAAAATAATCGTCTCCTGGTTGTGGTTATCATGAGATGTTGTTTTGAAATCACGTCGGATGTAATGAGGTCTCTGATTGGTGGTCGTTTGGAAACGTCTTGTGGTTATTTTCATCTATAGTTCCTCATGACGTCATGCCCATGGACGCTCGATCGTCCGAAACAAAATGGCTGCAGCTGATAAACCTCTGTAGAAAACAAGTTGGTCAAAAGAAGACGTAAAAAGTCCTGAACAAATATTGGCCAGATGTCAAACTGTCGTGCTACCAGTTGACGCAAATTGTTCGGTATCCAAGAAGCGTAGAGTACCGGCTGTTTTTATTCTACTAGTATCTCCATAATTAGAACGGTAACGCCCTGTGTAAAGTTGTCATCTATTGTTGTTTAGCACTTTTCAATGGTTGGCGATAACAGAGCGTAACAACATTATCCAGATCTGAAACGGGAGATGAGGTCAGATGAGGCCAAATCCAAAAGATCTAGAAAGTTGTTCTCTTCCATGGGCAACTTCCCATATTTCATGAAAATCTTGTCATTTCGATCAGGCATTTGTCTTCTTTAAAATCATGCGGATAATTGTGATAGCAACAATTGTGTTCCGATTATAATTTCACCATGTGTATGGAAACGTTCTGGCGAGTACATAGTCACGTAAAATGAAATCTCTGTAAGATTAGGTCACTCATAAACGGAACTTTTCCTGGGTCATATAATGTACAGTAAACAGGCAATATTACGTTGCTGCCACATAGAAATCACCAAACAGGGGAAAGGAAGTCATTGAGCCCACCTAAATGTTTAACGTTAACGTGTCCACACGTTAAATACAACAGCACCGACCAACTTGTCCCAACACCGAGCCCACCATCTTTGTCTGGTCGGACATGTTTGCTGTGCCCTTGAAATCATGACAGGAGGGAACAAAAGAGCTTCCTGTGGAACGACAGCTTTCACACCTTACCTTCCCGGCAGGTGCGAGGTAGAAAACACCTGGTTTCTGCAACAACACAACCCATCAACCAAGGTCTTAAAACAATGATTGGAATGAATTTTTAGATGTAATCTTATCTCCATGGATAATAATTGATGTGACAGGGAAGAAGCTCGAGGCATTGTTCTATTTTGTTTCCTGTTGTATTAGTGGTAACTATGGAATAAAGGTAACATTAGCTCAGTTAACAAGGATAGGCAGAAGAGGAACTGGGTCTAGCTAGTGTCAAGGGTGCCTATGGTGAATTTCTGTAATCGCTGGCTCCTCCTTACGACCAGATTATATGCTTTGCACCTTCATTTAAACGTTTAAAAGGCACTGCTACATACCACACCCCCAATAAGAAAAGACTGGACATTGCCAAAATCGCGTATAAAGTGCAGACGCCTCTCCCATTGTACTTGCCGACTACCGGTTGTTTTCAATGTCAGTCCCATCCCTACGCCAAACGACCTTGCACTTCATCTCGTGTTGAGCAACCAATCACAGTTGGCTTCTGCTATAGTACGTGCTTCCTTGGTCTGTAACCTGAATCTATCGGGGAGCCCATGTCGTCCTGAGACGGCTACCTCATCCTTGTGGCATGTGTGTGTTACTAACAGTCGTATTGACACAAGGGCACAGGTCTGTTCTTGCACGTTTAGGTCCTAGGTACTTTTGCATTTCGTTCGCATGAAACCGGACTCTATGCTTCCACACACGTTTAACTAGGTACCTTTGCGTTTTGTTGGGGGAAATTGAATCTATATTTTGCATGCTTGTCTGATACTGTCAGTTTTAGGTGATATAGAAACCAACTTGCAGTCGACTCTAGTTGGAAGAAAAGAACAAAAAACTGCCATCAGTGTCACATACTTTCAACCGTTTCAAGGCTACCACACCAAAGACAAATATGCGCCAACGAGCTGCGACACAGTTCTGCTTGTGCTTATCTCTACCTTTTATTCCTCAGAGCTTACTTCTTCCTGCGTCCAAGACGCTAGACAGAAGACTGCTTGTGTCTGCAAAGTCGGACATCCTATCCCAAACACCCCTGCCCCTGACCCGTGAAGTCTACCACACTTTCTTACCCCCCGACCTAAGACAACCACATGAGTGAAGATTTCGGCACATCCGGCCCTTGGAGCGTCAAGACGCCTTGGCATACCGACACAATCTCCTTCGGGAGCTATTGGTCCATGATAGGTAGTTCCCATCTAGATGAAACAAAGGCGTTTCTCATTCGGGCACACCTGGGCTTGAGTTAGTAGGTTGCTGGATTGCGCCCACTTTGCCCCGGCCTTGGTGACAGCACGTAGGACCATTGTACGGGGTTCTGCTGTCACCCTGCTGCGGTCACGCGCCTGAAGGGCCCCTCAACATCTCCCCACACCGTGTCTTTGCACACTTCACAGGCATTTGATAAACCATATTTCACACACTTTTTATCGATTTTCGGAAGAAAAAGGCCTTGACATCCATAGGCGAGGTGTTAAGTCGTTTCCCCCTCTCAGTCTAGTCAATAGCACGTAAATCCCACAAAGTCCATGGACTTATATTCTCTTTCAGTACATAGGTTATTTTGTGCGTAACTGGCAACAACACCTCCTCCGACCCCACCTTCCTTCACTCAGACACCTTTATAGTCGGGTAAACTCGGATTAAATGTAACAATACATACGCCTCCTGGTGGTGTATATGAAAGAAAACATGGGCCGGGCTTCCGATATCCCGAATGATAGACTAAGCGGACATGACAATAAGAAAATTATGGTTCTCTGACTAATTTTGAAGGTCGAGGAAATATCTATTAACTGTCACCTGATATTATAACTGACTGGGTTGATATGTCGGTTTGGAAGCCATCTTTGCTATAGCTAAGTTTTCCTGCCTTTGGTTGGGAGCGCAAGCACATTGTGATCTGAAAAAAAGCATGCATACTATACTGACTATGTGGTTAAAATCACAAGGTGTTGTTACAATGTACGTCAATTTCCCGCCAACTGCTCTCACACGGCACCATGGACGATGAGGACAAAGGGTAGCCTCTTCAGCCACGACCTTTGACCCATTTGCACACCTGATATCCCTTATCTTACACTTTCTGCCGACAGGACGATTTAGGTACTGTCCTACATGTAACATTTCAAACTTTGCAATATTTTGAGTGCACTTGTCATATACATAGTGGGTTCTGCGATTAGAAGATATAGTCCATGTTTAAGCTGTATTGTACCCCCATACAAGGTAACCAGTCTTCATAAAAATCTTGCCCCGAGCAAGGACTCGTTTCGTAGCTTGGTTACTGGTAGAGCGAACAAGTACAATATTCTTGATAATGGATAATTATACCCTTGGCTACAAGGCTACACAGGTGACAGAGGGGCGATTGGGTTGGACACAGACGGGCCTAAAGCTTCGCCCTCGGCGGGTCTTCACGGGATGACATGACTCACACCTGGTCAGACGCTATAATAACTCACATAGAATATGGTTTTAAAATCTTAATATTTGACGTCAACGTGGGCATATAAGGAGTGCTCAAAACCGGGCAAAGACGGCTAATGATTCAAACTTAGAAGCGGCAGGTGCGAGGTCTTCTTCACGTAAGTCTCTGTCATGTCTTTGTGAGCTTCACGTATAACAATAGCCCATTGTTGCTTTCAACGTTCACCGTACTTGCCAATAACTGGAAACCTTTTGAAGTGATCTTTTCGCTACAATTTCATCAATAGATTGTTTGCAACATCTTCGTCGTGATTTCTTTATAAGGTAGTACTAAGAGTGGAACTAGTGGGTTCAATGCCTGTTCTAACTTTAGTAGATTATCTCATCCCCAAAGATTACATGGTCTGTCCCTATAATTGTGTGGTCTGAAGCCCACTGTAGTGAAAGATAAATGTCACATAAGCCACTTAGGTGTTCTCATTTGGTAATTAGTAGCTGTTTACTTCATATCGTGCTTCAAGATCTAAACGACCAAAACACAGGGACCTTTCTCTGAGCAGTGGGACGAAGTCTTATCTTATCTTTGAGTAAGTACCGATGTTTCCTTATTACAAATTACTGTCAGGAGAGAAGACGTTGTCATTATGTCGTAAAGAAGATGACACAGCATCGTGCTTTGAATAGAAACATCATTAAGAAGGCGAGAACCCATTTCAACAAAGGAAATGATGACAATCATCACATTTAGAAATAGGGGATTTGATGCAATCATGACTTCAAAAACAGTTGGATTTTAGTTGCATTCTGAAGAAGCCTCTTGTTTGTCTGGGATTACTATATTTTGTGGCAGTTACATGTATTTTCGTGACAGAAATATTTATTTTTATTTTGACACAAACAGTAGTATAGATAGATCCCCGTTATTAGTAGTAACCTATAATTTTAACCAGCTTTTTTAAAGTTTTGAAACAACTATTGTTCGTATGAAAACTAAACAACAAGTTACATAACCATGCACAAACACTTTTTTAATTTAGTCCCAAACGTTGGGAAAGTTTAGTGAATATATCAGAGTTTGACCTGCCACGTACTACATGCATGTGCCCACGTCGCCACTTGCCTGGGGCTGAGCTGAGTGAATGTGTTGTTTGGCCGGTCACCTCACGCCGTGGACATCCAGACATGGTGTAACACAGTCTTAATTGGCTCATGAACAGCCTCAGCTTTTTTTACACAAAGTATGCAACAAGATGTTTATCTGGCGGGAAAACCATGTCACTCATAAATTTTGGGGGCTGACACTTAGACGGTGTCTCATGCACGCGTCTGTCTAGATAGTCAAATAGTTTAAACCCCCCCCCTCTAATACGTAGTCTTGTACTGACATAGGTGCTCCAGTGCCAGTTACAAGATACTTGTTACGTTGACACACACGTCTAAGTTGAAACCGTTGTTTGTCATTACATCCATCACCCCAGTGGAGTGCCTACAGTTCTCTGTTCAGACGACTTTATCTTGACCTATGACGTCAGACGCTATCGACTGCCATATTGATTGACTCCCTTGTTGTGACATCGCCGCGGGCTTGAAGAGTAGTCGTCGAGTCGTTTGGGGGCTATTTTTGTACACAGTCTTTAGCTTATTGCTCTACTTCATCGTCTCCTAGACACAAGACGTAGTCTACGTTTAACGCACACTTAGCGAAGTGTCTTTAAAGAGGATGAGTCATATACCCCCCATTTCCTTGACGTTTTTACACTTCTTGAGTTCATTAAAGCGAATCACGTCTGAGGGTTGTGGCCTTGGCCTTGTGCCAAAGTGGTAGTAAATGAAGGGCTGTGGACAAGTCATTTGTCACATAGGACCGTGTCCCAGATAACACATACGAGGTTGTATATGGTGTTCTATCAACAATCGAACTCAATACCTCGGAATACCTAAACACTAAAGCAAGCAAGATATTGATAAGCGGCTAGTATATATCAGACAAGCTGACTGTTTTGTTAACCAATTAGTCAGCCGATAAATCACTGTCAAACGTGTGGCCCCGACGGTCGAGTTTCGCCCGGGTCTACCCTCTGGCCTATCCCCGGGCCTTACTATCATACTAACATCACCTTCAACTGTACTGAATGGAAGTGATGCAACCTCGTCTGCGACAGAGGCCTGTTTCAAATTCAAGAACAGTCCAGCACTTATATTCTTATCTATGAGGAAACACAGTTCTGGTGTTTAGGTCATGACTCTGCATGTAACAAAAGTAATTCAAGTCTGCTCTAATCTGTACTAATCTGTCCTACCGGTAAGACTAGTTAGCGAGGGTAAAAATAAGGTGGGTCTGAGAAAACCAACCTTTCTATTATCTCTTCAGTTCGCCCACGGTGTCGATATCAAAGGGCACACATAGGAGGGGCTTTGTGACATCATTTATCATAGGGATTGACGCATGATCATTATGTTGTTTATCTGATGAGTTGAGAAGCTGTTGTCCTTGTGTCAGAGGTGACTCTGTGTGTCGTCTGCAGCACGGCTACACAGATATGTCCGTACGGTGGTCGATATCACCATGGGGACGAGAGCTGTGGAGAAGCTCGTCAAAGCCTGCTGTTCTCGGTCCCCGGGCTGTGTTCTCAGGCAGGCGTGAAGGTTGAAGAAGGGCGTTCCTCTTTTTTATCGGTGTGTTTTTAATGGTTTCTTTTCTTTCGAGAGTCGTGACTAGATTGGGTGCTTGTCGTGCTTGTCAACGTTAGGTACGAATTTGAAAAGGACCCCATCGTGCGACGAAAGTTGTCCGCACGAAAGATGCCCATACTGTGCTGATGATTTTTTTTATTATTCAAACATTTCGATACACGACATGGTGACGGCACACTCAAGTTTTTTTTCAACTTATTTTATGCCGCCACCAACACAGGACAAATACAAGACAATACTCATTTACACCTGAGTCAAGTGAGGAAAGTCGTGTAAAGTGCCTTTCCCAAGGGCACAAGGTCGGTGGCATGTCAGGACTCGAACCCGGGACCTCTTAATTCCGAGTCGAGTACTCTGTCGTTGCGCCACACGACCCATCATCATCACTATCGATATCATTTTGGTGATGGAGTAATAAAATATTGTCTTAAAAATTATAGAGCCTTCATTGTCTTGGCTATAAAATGCTGCTGTCAGAATTGATAATAGCAATTCAGTTTTGATATTTTGCCATCAGATGATCATAATTCAATAACAGACTAAGGAGGAACAATTGCAACTTCAAGTTCGGGTTTCTCCGCTTTCGCAGTCTCGTTGAACTCTCGCGAGATTTACAAAGAGGTGACGTAATTTCTTGTTGCAAAGCCGCGGGTTAAAGTTTGCAGTCACACAGGACCATCACAAAGTTTGTTGGCCAATAAATACAGTAGTACAATTGCTATTAGAAAAACAGCTCAATTGGCTGCTACTCCAGCTGCTTCCTGTGTAAAAATGGCAATTTGTGAACTTGTTGTCACGATTCCGACCAAAATCCTTTTCCCCCGCCTCCAGTTACAACATGAATATCATAACATTGTCGGATGTCAAATCTCCGGTCAGGATGATTTGTAAGGAAACAAATTTGCGGATGACACACTCAGGAAAAGTCAAGAGACTCTGGGCCAATATCCCTGCCGTCAGTGTTGATATATTTCACAGGGCATCTTGAGTGCTTGTCAAATATTGTTCGATTGGGGCCCTCATATTCCCCGCGAAACATCCGTGAGGGAAAACCAAACACCCAATCCACCGTCTATTGCCGACGTCCCAGTTTCCTTGCTTCAGGTGTGGAAGACAGTAGGGGAGCGGCAAAAAATATTTAGAGACGTTTTGCTTGGTCGCTTCTCTTTTGGACGATAAATTAAACAAACTTTGTGTCCGCGCTTCTGACTATAGATGTGCATGTTGCCACCAAAATCAAGAACCTTCATATTAGCATTTGTGTTTACGGTTTAATAGAGAACAAACATTGTTTGAGATAGTCGACAACATTCAAGACAACTGACAGCCGAGACACATTTTTAAGACTACGCTTCGAGTTTTCTTACAAGGAAAATGAGTAGACAATTGGTTTGAGTTTTTAGGAATCATCTGTCTAGGGCGTCGCAGAAGACATGGTCTCTCAAACTTCGCCCGGCTCCTTCAAAGTGTAGCTTCTGTTTTGCCGATGAGACATTTGCAAACAAGCCAAGTGAGCGCATGACATCTCCAAACAAAAGGACCCCGCCATGGGCCATGCTCCCTACAGGTTGGCGCAGTGACCCAGCTGTGACGTCACAGGTCCCTCCCACCCCCTCGGGCCAGTAAGTGAGAGATCCAGAGTCATCATCGATATCAGCTGCAGGGCTGCCTTGTAGCTACAGGCGCTTGTCAGTATATCGGGTAGGACAACTTTTTACCCCGCGCGCAAAGCAATCAGGACCCGGCGTCGCCGATTATCGTTGCTCGGTGAGTAGACCCGCGCGCTGAAGCGTAAGTCCGTCTGTGTGTTCTAAACTGGGTTGGCGACGCAGAGGCCGTACGGTGCAGGCGACCCACGTCCTTCCCTCTCTGTGGCGGTTTTCCTCCGGTAGGTCTTGTGTCACCACATCCAGGTAACATTACCTACGCAGGGTGTAATCCCGCTACATAGTGCGGCTAATCAGGGCCTGTATTGCGGGCGGCTTCTAACTGATATCCACCCAGTGCCAACAAGTACCGACTCTTGTTTGAATTTGGTGCACGGGCACAAAGTAGTCATTGTGTGGGGGCCACTCAGCTGTATCCCCGCAGTCTTTCTGACTGCGGTCGCGTGATTGCGTGCACGGGAGGAGGGGATGCGGTGCACAAAGCAGTGGACATCTGCCTCCTCGGCAGCCTGAGAATCGGACTTGGGAAGGACCTAGTACGGACCCGCTTGGTGTCGGGCACCACAACAAAAACTCTCCCCTCACAAGGCCGAGCTGTCAGTGCCGTACCGTGTGGGCAGGAGCCCCGCAAACACTGCAGGAAACATTCGCCAAACAAGCTCTGTATGTCCCCGCGCCTTGTTTTAGCAACCCTGTCAGTTCAGAGCCCTGGAGTGGCGAAGGTGAGCTGAACTTTTCACCTACGCAAGCCCTCGATCCGGCGGTGCAAGGTTTAAGTGGCCGCCGTGGGAGACCCACGGGACTCAGGCGCGTACTGACAGGGCTTTCCTCGGTCCTTTCCTCGTGGCCTATCCGTAGGGAACTTTATTGACAGTCGATCAACTTGCCATTAGGGGAGAGTAAAGATTGTTGGACTACCGTTGCCACAGCTGTGTGATTTGCGGGATGGTGACAAAGTTTTAAATCTGACGTTTTTTTCTCTCTTCTCTTCTGTGCACAGGACTCGAGCTTCTGGAGTTACTGCGAAAGCTAAGGTGAGTGGGGGAAAAGGGGAGGGCTTGTCGACCGGTGTGCAAATAGTACTTGTCATATTGATTTGCATAATCTCCCATGATACGGACACTCGTAAGAAGGTAAGGACTTGGTGAATGGGAAGACCGATGCTGAAAAAACAAGCGGGACAGACAAACAAACGCGACTCCGACCAGGGTGGGCCGAGCGGTGAGAACCTTTCGGGGCGCGAGGCACAATTTGGGCAAAAACACCGCCAATTCAACTTTCTGCTTGGCTAAATAATCGCTATTGACTTTCCCACGTCATACATTTTGGTAGCGCAGTGGTTAGCACAAAGAGTTGGAAGCGCTGTGTCAGGCCGATCTCTTACTCACAATAACCAGTATCAACACTCCCCTCCGTTTTGCCAACATACTGAGAGCAGATACGATGTCGTGCTTCTCCTTTTAGCTCTGTTCCCTAAACCGACGGACAACGTTCACTAAGTGGTTTTGGAGTGTGTTCCGTTTTCCTAACAGCTTTCAGAGCAAAACAGCGGGGCTAAAAAGTCTCTTTGGGGTTGACCCGTGCTTGATGTATTCATGTAGTCTGACGACGGACTGTCAAATGACATTGTGATTCGATCGCTGCCGTTTCTATCGCAACGAGAAATGGGGTTGTTTTCTACGAGGTGGTATAGGGGGCTCAAATTCGTTTGCCGATTCAAGTTCTATGCAAACACAACTTCTCGCCCCAGGTAAAGATCTCTGACGATGCGTGCAGCACCAGTGTCAGAAGTAGTCGACTTGGTGAAGAAAGTTTGGGGAGGGACTGTGTGTTCTAGGCCTTTGCCCGTCGAGTGGTCTAAATAACCAGGCCTGTCTATCTAATAATATACTCAAGTACCATGATCGTAAACAATGGGATCATAAGGGGATTGTCATTCACGGGGGGTAAATGTCTCTCCACGGTCTCTTGCAAAAATTCCTTACCTTACCTGGCTCTTACCTGCCCAGATCACACCGGTATCGCTACCGACCTGTCACCAAATCACCTGTGTCGGGTAGAGCCAAGTCAATTAGCGGCGAAACGCGAGCCCACCGCCGGTAAACAGAGCCTTTTGTGGCGGGGAAATTTCACGAGGTATCCCCTTATTCTCCGCGCCGAAAAATAAACAGTCGCAACCAAGAAACCGGTTTGTGCTCGCATGTAATTAACGTTTAAGGTTGCGCCGCAGAAGGTTGGCAATCGCTGTTGGAGGGGGCCAGATATTCGAGCAGCACACACACACATCTCTCGGAAACTAGGTCACCGTTGAATAACAAAAACACCCAAGTCAAAAGACTACAAAAATAGAACCGTTTCTCATTATTTTTAGAAAGCGAGACGGCGCCGTATTTTTCATTGTAATCCGCCTATTTGAGAAGTCATCCATCAAACGACAAGAAAAAAGTGCGTGGGAAAGAATTCTAACGTTGTCCAAAAATGACCAAGCATAAACTTAAAGTCACGTACAATTAACAAACTAAAATCGACCATTTTGTCGGTCGTTAAATTCAGAGAAAATTGACAGCCTCTCTTATAACGCTTAAGGATTTTGAACAGTTCCAAATTCTTCAAAGATTCCGAAAAATATCGTTATCATTTGGCCTTTCATCTTGCAAAATTAATTGTTTCCAGCGATGGCCTAAGCAAATAACTACAAAGGTAAACCACGCACACAACAGAGAGAACAAATAGTGGTGAAATGTGGAGAGGACCAAGGGTCGCCCGCAGGATGTAACACTATCACGAGTAAATACGCGCCAGAAGTACATGAGTAAATGAGTTATTCCTGTCTAGATTAGAACCGGCCCTTACTAGTTGTTGGAATGCCGTTCTTTCGGCAATGTCTGTGACAGGCATTCGTTCTAACACACAAAAAATATCGCAAAGCAAGTACCAATCCTAATCGTACAATTTATAATCCAACCAAGCTAATTAATCAATAGCAAATAGAAAAATGTTCTATATTTCGTCCATACATATAGGAAGGTATTTTTGTTGCTAGCTAAAGTGAAGAATTTTTACGTAATGCCTACCTATAGTTTGACCTTGTAAATCATAAGGTGGGGAGGGGGGCGGGCTGACTCTAACAGGTGGTTGACTGACTGATATGACAGACACGCGCGCGATATCACTGTACTGAGCAGGTAATCCCAAAATAACCAAACTGGGCATTCCATAGATAGTTAACACGGGTAATGACCTCATGGTGTTAATATGTGTGCTAGGAGGGGAAGGTAGAGTTGTAAGTAGGGCCTAGACTTTTGTATATTGATATACACACATAAATGCACATATGATGGGTTCATCCCGAAAAGGGTACTTAGAAGAGGAAGTATGGGTAATCCCACGAAAGCCCACACAAAGGTCAGTTTACTTCCGATCACGTCATTGGTAGCAAAGATACACGTTTAGTCAGTACACCGGATTAGGTGAGAGAGGCGGGCGGGCCGATGTGTACCTGACGCCGTACGTTTTCTCACGTCCTCCCGGTACACAGGCGCGACGAGTATGCGGACCCAGATCTCGAGGTACAACTGAGAGTCTTCGAGGAACAGAGAGATTCTGACGAGGAACAGCTGATCACACCTGAAGGAGTTAACCTCAACAGCTCCGTGGACGTCTTCTACGCCATCCACCGCCAGGTGAGTTTTTCCCACGTACCAGAGGGGGCGTTTCAGATTTCCGGCTCTCATTACCAGGTTACATCTGTCTTACGTACATGTCGGACAGTCCCTCCCTCTATATCTAAACATACAGCAACATTCTGTACTCATTAGTTTGTAAAGTGTTGTTGTGGTGGTTTTATTTTCCCAGATATATATATATAGCTGTTAGAAAAGAAATGCTCTCAAAGCTGTCACATAATTCTTGAGTTTAGAAAATTACTATCTTCTGAGTGCAAATTAAGATGATTAACAACATAGGTAATGAACGGATCTGGAGTTGAGGTCTAAAACGTGTTATTAGGCCCCCCTCTCTTTAGACAGATATCTCTCCTATGGGGTGAATCATGGTGAGAGACAATAGCTTCGTTGTAGACCGAGTGTTTCCCTCCAAGCTAGTGAGGAGTGGTCGGATGCTCCACGTTCCGAAGAAGACCGCAGTCCTGTTGACAAGGACGTGTGGTTGAAGGGCTTCTGTCTCTTCGCTGTCCATGCGATCACTCTGTTTTCTAGTTCAACCTTTTAACGTATGTACAGTACATATCCAGAGGACGTTTTCTAGTAACACATACTGACTTCCATTGTGGGGAAGAATTTTAAACCTTTATTGAAGTTAATCTGGAGAAAACGCCTTTTTGGTTGCCATACCCTAAGGGTAGCCTGTATCAAAGCTCCCCACATCCCACAATGAAGTGCTTCATTCTTTACGTAACATTCCCGACATTTCCTCTCAACTTGCCTTGCAGAAAAAGGCTACTGTTCTTTGTAGATGCCCAGAGGTAGTATATGATACAGCAGGTTGACAGCATAAAATAAGACACACTACAAACTAAGACATATTTAAAATCATAACGTATATCTACTGTAGTATCACGTGTTCCACAATATGGTCACCTTAGCGACAATTTTGAGGACAAATATGGTCGATGTTAAAAGTACATTAGATACCAAAGGAGAGTGTACCCAAATCACAGTGTTTTGCAAGCTAAACCAATATTTTGACAGCGTGTATCAGCGTGCTACCAAACGATAGGTCCCAGGGCTGTACCGGTTGGATTCGGCTTTGCACAGGTGGGCATCGTGGGAACATAACGTTGTTATCTTGTGGGGTTGTACATCACAGTATCAATATCCGATCTCTATTGGTTACATTGTAGGTGACGCATATTCTCCAAGCAGATAAGTCGTGTTCTGACGTCTCCAAGTCGGGTACGATTTTTCAGTAGTCGCGCCAAGTTGTACAAAAGCACAAAGAACAGTAATGGCAAACCTGTAAGCTCTATGCTCTTTGAAATATCGTTGATCTGTTAACCAAGGGCATAGCCTCCGTGCAGGCAAACTGGTCCTTCTATGGCCGGCTAACTCCCCTGGCCAATTATATCCCTTTTTAGGTCGATTTCTGCTATTTATTCAGCCTGCAAAGGAGTCTGGTAGAGACTAGGCATAGCCCCACAATGTATGTATCTGTCTAGTTGCACCGGTACTGTTCTGATACAAAAATAGGACAGTATAAGGGCTCTTATGAAATAATCTGTTTAGCTACCATCCTTATTGTATCAAATTCAGCCCACTGACACAATTTTTTCAGATAGATCGTAAGTCACAAGAACCTTTTAATGAGTTTGTTCTCCTGTCCCGAAATGTGCTATCATTGATCCTATACTCCAATATTAGAACAGCTGTCAGTGTTTTTGTAGTGTGTCTGCTTGTGTGTTCTTAGTGAGTTCTTCTGATTGGGGAGATCTCCGCGACAACTCTTGTAGTATCGAAGTATTCGGAACTGTTGGCGGTGTAATTAGAAATTCTTCCGTTTCCTGTTTGTGGTGTAATTAATTGCCCTGCCTGACCATTGGTCACATCCGGCAATGTAATTGCTAACGTTAGTAACCGCTTAAACATATTTTGAATTGTAGAAAAATCATGTGATACTGATGGTATATGCTAAATCTGTTCTATCACCGTGACAGTGCAAAAATGCCTCGAACAATTATTCTACAATTTTTCTACAAAGACCATATAGTAGAACAGTTCTAGTATGTCCTGAAAATGTCCTATAACTGTGCTGTTTTGGTAGAACAGGATAATGACGTCACACTCAGTTACGTTTCTGTCAGTGTATGTATACGTCAATCTAGCAACTAACCAATGGGAAGCCTGTATCTTAGATTCCTTTTCTGTACCGGCCAGTTTGTCAGCCCTCATCCTATTGCACACGTACAATGTGATTGACAGGAGATATTATTAACTCGATCTAATCAGCGATGAGTTTGTCACCCCAGATAGCTGAATGACATGTAAAGTACATCACCAGTGTTTTCATAGTTGATAATGAGATAAGTGTATATACCTTACAATTGGACACGGCTATATGTCTTTAAAGTATTGGTACAGCAAGCAAGTCCTGCCCAACCGTTTTCAACTTTCGTCCTTCATTGTCGGTCCTAACAGTAGCTTTTTTTCTCCTCTTCCATCTGTCGTTATAGAATGGCGCTTTATCCTCTCCCCCCTCGCGTGCAGGCACCATTCGGTAAGCCGGGATTCGAACCCTGCCTCCGAAGGTTTCCTGTTGCACCCGTATTTACCTTTCTTCGCCAGGACAGGTGAGAGAGCGAACAGAACACCGTGTAGCCGCGGCCGTGCTGGCTCCTGCGGCGTGTCGACGTTCCCAAGGCCCGGTGTGTCCGTGTAAGCCTTTAGTTTTACCTGCACGTTTGTCAGACGTGTCCTTGTGGGAAGCTGCACGAAAGAGACTGTATGTTAACTACAGCGAGTCTCCATACTTTGTTCTAACAAGGTAAGTCATTAGTACGGCAACCCCTCCCCCGCTACCTCCAGGTATGATTGATCACGCATTTTGCAAGGCTCCACTTGTGTGGCTTAGCTCTTAGCTCTGCCCCATTCAGGGCTCGGCTGCTTGGAGTGGCTTGTTGTTGAAAAGGCAAAGGATTTGACATGGCGGTCTAAGGGACCCCTTCCTCCCCGTAAACCTGTAATTTTCCCTTCTAGAAGAATTGGAAAGAGTTGATCGATACGGTTAGCAGTAGAGAGTAAAACCTGGCAATGAATTAGTGTCCTGGTTTGTTTTGTGCCAACGGTGGAAACGAAGTGGAACGCCGAGAAATGGCCCTGCGGTCTAGCCGCTGTGGGAAATTGAATCGGAACCAAATATCTCGGAAGTAATCTGTGTCAGGATGATGGAGAACACGGCTGCTGGAAGACTCCGGTGTATTCAGCTTGTTGGTGGGGAGCTGGGGGGAACAATAGCACCGTGGTAAAAGTGACACCAGTCGGGGTCAAACTAGGTTGACCTACAGCGTAGGACGATAACTCTGTGTTCTACACAAGGGGAGGGGAGAAAGGTCTTGTCGGGGTCGAACCGCTTGCCGCCGTTAATGCCAATTACAACGTGCGGGGACACAGTCGTCATTCTCGCCCGGTAACTGCCTGGCTTTGTGGACTTTCCTCCACCTAAGGTCGAGTCGGTACGTGAGTCCCGGAGTGTCACCGCTGGAAGACTCGTTGTCTGTCGCAGACCTAGAAGACCTCCTGGGATATTTGTATTTATACACCGCCGTCTTTTGTAAGGTTTGTCCAAGGTTTTGTTGTGACTTAATCCCAACTGCATACGGGACGTAAAGGAATCACAAATACCGCTTTGTTTGCGCGAATTTTCTGGGTGTAAATGCAAAAGCCTCCGTCCTGCACAGCCAGACGTGGTACAGGACAAAGGACGGACGCTGCTGACCATCGCATGGACGGGATAGAGACGGTTTCCCTGAGGAACGGGCAGAAATGCTCGTTAATAGAGCATGGGCATCGATAACAACAATGTGTGTGGCCCTTTATCACACTGTTATATGGCCCACATCTGTCCGTGTGTGCACAGAATCTGTAATATCTTCTGATTGACGTAAATAGACCTTTGACTAGTCTTTTTTTTATTCGTGCCTTTCTCACGACTGTTAGAGGCTAGTTGCGTGGGTAAGCCCTTTGGTTGGAATGAAAAGCATGCCGACGTTCATAGTTGATGTTGTTTACAATGCGTGTGTGTGTGTGGTGTTCACATGTTTTGTCAGCAGAATGGAGGTTATGGGTAAAAACTTGTTGATCACGTGGCCCTCATGGTCTCCAATACAGCCTGCTGAGGGTGACACCGTATCCAGTATCGTTGCGCAGGTGGGGGGTCCGTCTGCAAGCCCTTCCACGTGTCAGTGCACGAGGCTACACGTTGTGTACTCAACAGTCGACATGTATCACGTACAACATATTGATCTACATAAACATGTAACAGTACCGCCTTTGGTCCGACCACAGCTCTCTTCTCCACAAGTGTGGTGTTACCAGGGGGAACAGCGGCTATGTCGCCGTTGGCAATGACGTCATCACCGTTGCTAGGTGAATGATTTGTCGTGCGAAATATCGTCCCTCGTCTGAAATTTTTAAAGGACCGCTTACAAGGAAAATTCCACATATGGAGAGTGCAGATGTTTCCTCTCTCCGCAACTAACGAAACCGCTTTCCTTTGTCTTCACAAGCTTTTTTATCTCGACCTTGGAGTCTTTTTAACAACTCTGTTTTCCTTCTTCCCATGGATAATTTTTCTACCCCCTTTACATGAATTTTGAGATGTACATGTCATGCAAGTCGTGGGGAACGCCGTGTTTATATTTGTATACAATAATGAACCCATCATAACCAAATCGGAGTGCATTAGAACTGCGATCAGACAGTCGTTCTACCTACTGGCGCTAGAAGGCCATCAAAACCTCTTTAACATCAAAAACATTTGTGCAATCTCCCCATCGCGTCCGTGCGTGGGCGTTGCCATGCTGCTGTAGCTATGTTCACTGGGCAACAAATCTTGACTTCCATAATTGTGATTGATGTAGGAAAGATGGCCTTCCCACAAATCTTATCCTACTGCTTCATAGTGAGAACGATACAACCTTCAGATCTCCCAACTGCGAAGTTCAAAGCGCATGTGCTGGTGGTAGCTTTACGCTCAATACAGTGTTTAGCCTTAGGGGTAAACAATGCAGTCAACAATGTAGTACTTGATGGCGACGAATTCATAACTTTGCCCAAGGCGATTATATCCTTCTTGCATTGGCGAATGCTTACCGATAGATGTAGCATTGGCCTGGCAAACAGCTCCTAAAATTATCATGAAAGTTCATCTGTGTTGGTAGTTACATGTTTAAAGTTAAAATTGTGTTGGATGAAAAGTTTTAACTTTAAACAGCTCCTACAATTGTTACCTGGTCTTAATAAATATTGGGTTTAAGTTTCCATGGGTACGAATGTAAGCGACTTTGTGTGTCATAGAAGTACTGTTAAAATGGCCGCCACTATATAGACATAGGTTGAACATTTTAAAGCGATGACAGACTACAGTGTTGATGAACATTCATGGCTGATTAACGACCTAATCCTTATTACGATACGAGATCTTGACAGTCGAGCCCCCCTCAAATAAATGTGGTAACCCAAAACCGGCTTTGCAATTGATCATATCTACAAAGGAATTGATAGCCAGGATCTACAGGCGTGTCGAGGCTTTTTTAACAGGTATCAATACATGCATATTGTAGTCGTTAAAATTTTACATTCGCGCCTGCTGATAAGGCCGTTTTATTTCTGAGACTACTTGCCCCCCTCCCCGCATGTATCTCCAAGTAGATATTGGGAGGGAATTCACAAACGACTGTCAGAAAACAGGACATGACAAACGATACTCCCCCTAGGCTGCTTGGCCATCAGTTGCACCGTTCCGTTCTACTTCTTGCCTTGCTTGTTGTTGTTTACTGGTTGCTTTATCCAAATAAGGGCTGTTTGTTGTCGTTTACTTCAGTTTGAAGGAGTTCTATTTTTAGACACGATTTGAATACACCGTATTTGAGATTGCATGGGTGAGGGAGCACGTGTTTTAGCAGGCGAGGGGTCTTTGATCTTCGATAGACAAAGCTAAATTTCCTTTACTTTAAGCTTGTGACACCAAACCACAACATTTTCTCTCACCCCTAACAGTATCATTCAATGAACATAAACGTCTACATCAAATACTCTTATGGTTAAATGTACTCAGGAACTGTTATGTTTTGGTGCCGTTGGTGGCACAAGTCAAGTTTTTCGTATCCATATGGATGTAAGACCGTGTGTTTCGCGATGCCATAGCCCTCCCATGATTAACAAAGGCCTTGAATCCTTCCACGAGCAATTAGAGGAGCTTTAACATTAGGCTTTGTGTGGCACGACAAAGAGACAAAACACAGAGGTGCCCGGTAAGATCGGTCGTCATGAGAACCCATTAAAATGGGCGTACACTGCACTAAGACCTACACATCATTTAGAACCATTTTAGATGAAAGATAAGATAACTTATCTTGTTCTAGACGTTTGTAGAGGGTAATTTTACACTCAGGTGAGAAACGACAGTTGCTAAAGAATTCAAAGTATTTCTTAATTAATGGATGGCTTTAAAGTCTAGAAGAAACGTTGTAGCGATAAAAAAAACGTTGTAGCTTTAGAACAAGACGATGTAGCGGGAAAAAAACGTTGTAGTTGTACTACAAGTAAGTAGTTACGTAATTGAATATTACTCAATCATGTAGTTGGAAAATTGAATAATTACAAAATTATAGAGGTTTTTCTGGTTTCCCTGAAACTTAAACGTCACCAGTGGTTTTGGGTCATATTCTTTTTCATAAGTGAGAAATTGTCGTTGTAGGGGGGGGGGGGGTATTCCCAACTACGAGTACTCCCTATCTATTGAATGGACCAGTCCCTACTTAAAACAGTTTGTACCTAGGGGTTCCCATGATATCAACTTCCAATGAGCTGTTTTGTGGGGCACTTTTCTGCCACTTGACCGAAAACAATACTTTCGCCCTTTCTCCGCTAGAAAAAAACCCAGGGTAAGCCATACCCGCATACAATCCCCTGCACGTGACTACCTCTATAGCGCCACGACGCTTTCCTGTTATTTACCTTTCTGAAAATTCCGTTAGTTTTAAGCCCTTTGTCAATAGGAGTCAGTTGACTTGTCATTTATACATGTCTTACATACACTCAACACGTTAATGTTGAGAATGTAAAATAGTTCTGTAAGGAAAAGGTACCACATGCGGTCAGTAGGGAAGTGATACAACCTACATTCATCGGTATCAATTGTTCCCTTTTGTTCGCTTTCTGCGCGTAGGATGGCGAGGTTTTGTCCGCTTTCTGGGTTAAAAGACAGGCCTAGTGTCTTTCCTAACATTAGAGACCTCTTAGCGCTGGCTTTCTGGGTAAAGGAATACTTCCTCCAAGGCTGGGAGTTTAGTTGGAATCTTTTCCCAGAGTCGTGGGTCTCAGCGATGGAAAATTTTAGGAGTAGCTAGCGCTGTTACAAGTTAGGTGAGTAGTATGGACCTTTCATGTTGATTTTTGTCAGTTTATTCAGGATATGCTGGGTGATTAGATTCTTTCCTCACGCACAGGTCTGTGTAGCTGTTATAGTTCAATAGCAGGGTATTGTTGTCCTGGGATCACACTATTTGGGCGAAAACGGCATGTGCATGTACATGTATATTCCTACAAACATGAGTCCTACAAACAATGCATCTTGACCGTACATGCAGTTTATAATGAATTTCTGCTTTGGTCACTCACCACGGGCTTCTAGGCAAAGCTAATCTCCAAGCAGATGTTAGGAAAGATGGGCGCACCATGACATTTTTGTAACGTGTCCCGTTACTCTGAAAGGTGGAACTCTGTTGATATCCATGCAGATATTACGTTGACATTTTTCTTGATCCTCGTGTTTGTCCAAAAAGGCATTCCTATCGTTAGGGCTTTTGGATATATGTGAAAAACATCTTACGGACACAACACGGTCACCGAAAGGCACAATAAGTTGGTAGCCTCATCAAGACATTTCTTGCTATGTATTTTTGTATGTAATCCAACTAGAGGATGACATAACAGCTGTGAGTATCGACCGCAAGCATAACAGTTCTCAGGTAGACTTAACTAAACCAACCAGCTCCCCGGACGACTTGGTCTCGCTAAGCTCCGAGGAGGAGCCAGTTGACAGAGAGGCAGGTAAGGTTCCCGTCCTGACCCTGACGTGCGGTTATGACGAGCGGGAAGAGTTGGGAGTTGTTGGTGTTGGGGGTACTCCAGTTGGGGACACAGTCTGTTGGCCGGTTCCTCGGTGGGTGTGTATGTGGGTCAAGGGGGAGGTCTTACACTGGAACTGGGCGGATTATCCCGGCTGAGAGCCCATCGTGTCTGCCTTGAGTCCCCGGCAAATATCACAGTCTGACAAGGGCGGGAAAAAGGCGGTGTCTCATGCCTAAACGTAGCCAAGACATTAGATAAATCCCATCAAATACAGCAACTTATCATTCACCACTACCAGCCTGGAATCCAGTGTTCTTAGGTTTATTTAGTCCGCTTCCAACAATCGCTACCCCCGGGCCCGCCTCTAACGTTCGCAGTTGGAAGCAGGCTAAAGCTAACAAGACTGGATTCGAGGTTAATTCAACACTGCCCTCCGGTATCTTCTTGTCAAATTTATGGTACGTGATATGTTTGTAGGAATGTAACCGATCATACAAAATATTCAGCATCTTTGTGGTGTCAATATAGTTCTTTATTTACAGTATTACTGCTACAGTATATACCCATTAGTCTCTATGGGGAAACAACATCAAATATGTTTTCAATGTCACCCCCAAAACTAACGCCCCCCTCCCCAAGCTCATTAGTGTTTTGTCAAGTCGTGGGAAAGTCTGACGTAACATGGCATCGAGCAAATGTACTGAAGAACTTCAGAAATATAATACCTGTAGCTTACTTAAGTAAGAATTAATCTGTCACAACAAGACTGGAGGTGAAGGCATTTGTATGGCATGACGAGGCTTCTATTATTGTCCGGTATCACATGGCTTTTCACAGTCTGGTGCAGGAAGGTTGAAAACAGTACGAGTTAGAGTTACATTATACTGATGCTATTGCTAAGACAGGGATTGACTTGCTTAGTTCCTATTAAAACATAGGCTATGTAGTGTCCTGAGTAACGTAATGCATTATTTAACCTCGGAAATAGACCCATTAGAGGTTGTAGCCTCGGAAACAGACCCATTAGAGGTTGTAGCCTCGGAAACAGACACATTAGAGGTTGTAGCCTCGGAAACAGACCCATTAGAGGTTGTATAGACTCGGAAACAGACCCGTTAGAGGTTGTAGACTCGGAAACAGGCCCAAGGTGTATCCTTGCCGCGGAAGTAGGCTCGTGTGCGTAATGTTGACATTTGACTTGGGGAAAAGTGTTTCCTTATCTTACTAACATCCTCTTAACCTTGCCCAGCTTCTGAAGGTCAACGGTGAAGAGGCAAGGGGGGGAGGGGGATGATACAATAGACATGTAATGCATGTAATACATGTAAGGAAGAACACAATCTAAAGGATACAAGCAGCACTGAAAAAGCATAGCGGTAATATCTGAGTTAAACGCGTATGCTCCGTTAGATGTCTCGTTGGACAACGTTTCTTCCTGCACGTAACCACACCGGAGAGCAGGACTCGGGTCTTTTTATAGCCGCAGTTCCTCCGGATTTTCTCGGTCAGGTCTCCCACAGCACCCGGCAGAGGGAAGAGGCGTATCCTGTTGCACCTGCGGCTGTCCCAGGCTTCTAGAATGGCTGCCCGGGTCCGGCGTCCAAACAACATGGCGCCACTATGTCCATACCATGTATTTCGGTGTGACCTACAGGTTTTCAAACTACACGTCAGGTAAATGACCTTGGGGAACCTTCTTTCAGAGTGACACCAGTTTTCCTTGAGGCGTGTTTGTGAAGATGTTCTTCTAATGAAGTAAGACGAGAAGGAATTTGAAGGGTAGCGGTGCCTGATGCGTGTTTAATTCTGGAGGATTACACGTTGAGTCCGTGGGAAATACAAGACTGGAGATGGACGACTCACCACCACGTGACTGTAGAAGGACGAATTCTCGAATGTCTGAGAGTTGGCGGCCATGACACTTCAATTCTTGTACTGGCTCTGGAGAAGAAGTCGTGCATGAAGATGTTTTGGATGATTGTTCTTCATCTTAAGATAAGAGAGAAAAATACACAAATCAAGCTGATAAATCAGATAAACATACGTTGATCAAAAGCAGAAGATAGGCAACGTAATAATGTTTCAAAACACACGCATTCACACTCTTTCAGCCAGTCGTCTAGCGTATGGAAATATAGCTGGCGTTGTAGAAGCATAGGCAGACTTGAGTCTCTTCTAACAGTGTTGGTTGTCATGGTTTTATCTTTAATCATTAGTTTGGTGGGTTGGTTGCTATTTGCTTGTCCACTTGACTGACAGGTCGTGCTGACGACTTACCCTACACCTACTCTGTCATGTTGTCTTCTCTTGTTTTCAGTCTGTCATCGGTAGGTGCTCTAGTGATGGCGGCACCGTCAGACTGTACCGTTTTACTCTTGACAATGGATCCACATAGCGCTCTGGTAGCTTCCTGTCCCCCCACGTACCGGTTTCTTCCGATAGCCACTTGTTTGCACCGTTCTAATCGTTTGTGAGCTCCGTTCAGGTGCATATAGCATGACGGGAGCATGACAGCGGGGCAGCTAAGGGACGGTAAGCTGTCAGGTCGTGTTTTGTCAGTCAATGTCTTAATTAGATGGGATCTACACTTCAACTTCATTAACTGCCACTTTTCTCACCGCAGAGGGCAAGGTGGCCTGGCCCCTACTCTGTTCCCAGAGAAAATAAGGCTCTCCTGACACAGGAGGAAGTTTATTTTGTGTAAGATGAGTTTGTCTTAACGGATTTTGGTAACGTACAAAGGCCCGCCCTCTTCCTCCCAGGTACAAAGGTAGGCACGGTGTCCCCCCCGCCCGTTCATAAGATCATCCTGTATCTGTGCTGAAAGACAATTCCTCACCGGGCTTTAGTACGCATGCGGGGGCACAATGCGGCAGATTCCGCGTCTTCTTTGAGGTCGAACAATTTGGGATGCATCGGTGGAGGCCTTCGCCCTAGTTGCATACAGTACAGTACCGACACTGGTCCGGGTGTGTACGCTGTCGCTAGGACAAAGCAATCTTCGTAGGTAAGCCTTCCTTTCATTTAAAACGATGTTAAAACTCTCATTTATGGCGATTTTCCACTCTGAACGTTAGCACATGTTCGCACACATGCATTTCGTGTAGCTTCTCGTTTTTCCTTGAGTCGTTGGTGGCACGACCTATTTTCGGTGAAACCTGTTGATTTAGCTAATGGCTGAGGGTACACTGAGCAAACACAACTCCTTGTGGGGGCAAAAACCTACTGATTTTCACCCACAAGTCCTGGGACAACCTGTGTTTGGATGTCGTTCTTTCCTATTCGTTCACTGAATAACTTTTCCTTTAGAATATACTGGCTAGTATAGACAGTAATATTTGTGGAACAGTGTTATTGCGCCCTGTAACACGCACCTATATCGTGTGTCGCTGATCAGATTTCCTACAATGATAGCAATGACAGGTGACTAGTCGGCTATGTGGGTGGACAGACCATCTTACCCATCCTAACAACATCTTAGCACCACGTATTTGTATTAATATTTACTTGGACGGATAACAATATCACGGGATTCTTATAACTGCTTCCGTGAGTTAGAAATCTTTGCAGTATCCTTTCCTACAACGATAGCAATGACAGGTGACTGTGTGGGTGGATGGGCCATCTTACCCCTCCCCAAAACACTTCATTACATTCATTCAGCAAATCTGTTTGGACGGATGACAATAGCAGGTGTTTCACATAGCGACTTCCGTGGCTTCCTAGAAATCTCTGCAGTATCCTTTCCCTTTTATTAGCTTGATCTGGTCCAGTTGATGACGGAATGCCTGTCCGCTGGTGGCAGCTGATTTTTATCTCGGCCATGTTCTTGAGTTGGATAGGTGTTGTCGTCACATGTACTTCTACTTTCGAGAGGCTTACCGGTCGTATTTGAGGTGGGCATAGGTTTGTTTACCCTTGCCTCCGACAATATTTGCGTCCCTATTCTGCGAGGTCTTTTTTAAATCTGCGTTCCCGTGATCTCTGCACGGCCGGTACAAAGACTCCCTTTGTGAAGGTACCCTACTTCTAACGTCACTCAGAAAGTACGGCTATGAAAGAAAGTCTTGAAATCCTGAGAGAAAATAGATGGCAACGAGTGAATATGATGCTAAAAGTAGAGAAACAAAGTCCAAAACAAAGGATCAACCTCTGAAAATTTCATTCACATTTTTGAAGGATCTGACCGAACGAGTTACGTCATACCGAATGTTCTGGATGCTAGGAGAGATATAATCCCTGGGTTACAGTTTGTAACGTTGTTCTCCTACTGTTTGTTAAGGAGAATTCTCCACATTTCGCTTCGTATCCACGGTAACCAGGTAAGCCCCGTCTGTTACGGCCTTAATGTAAGACGACCACCTGTAGCTGCATGCCGGTAACGTTGGCTCGTACGTACACACCTTCTGTCCCGCAGGCTACCTCCCAGATCAGATTAGATCTGGTAACGTATGACTCACCTCTGTGTGGGAGGGCAGTATAAGGGTATATGGGTATCAGTGGCGTTAACAGGGTACCTGTGGTGTTCTATGACACCTACATCATGTTATATAAGGCCTGGAGAAACTTGAGAAGAGCGGCACTCTAGCTGACTGTGTTGTAGCGAGATGGTGAAAAGTTACTGTGAAGTAGAAATCAACATGTCACGTGGCGTTTTCTGTCCATGTTCCTTTGTGGGACCCCCAAAAAATGCATTACAACTGTGATAGTTACTTGTTTCAACATGTTGTTCACATGCGAGTTAAGATACGCACTAGATAAGATACGCGAAATGAAGAAGCGAGGAAAAATCGATATTCTAAATATTGGACAAGTAAGTTATTTCGTTAGCATGTTGTGTATACCTTTTGGTCTGTCAATCTCTTATTTATGACTTCTGTTCCTGAAGACATCGTCTTTGGAAGGACATATTGAAACGTGGGGCCTTGGGTTCGTGGTTGATTGGAAATACCGTGAATTGGCATTTCTAGCGTTACAGGCGTGGATTTCCTATATTTAGAACTGGCCACGATTGTTCTTTTGCAGTGATCTGCGAACTCTGTCCACACAGGAGGCGCTAATTTTAAACAAAATGCCCGTTAAAAAACACAAAATGATGTACAAGTTTACATTGGACGCTTAGACGACTCTCTTCTCGTGTTACATCATTTTCCTTACTTTTTCGTATTGATAGAAGAACTTTATTGCACGACAATTGTACATGGTACAAAGTATGGCAACAACTATTGAACATAGCACACAAAAAATATAGACTAAAACTTAAAATGGATGTCATCTTTAACGCGTTATGTTGAACCCCATATAAACAATACACCAACTGTTTGCATACAATGGCACACTAGTAAATCTTGAAGAAATCAGACAGCCCTGAATGTATGATGCCTGGTCGACTGGAGTCCAATATGTTCAGGTCTTTGTCGAACAACTTCGGGGTGTCGTAAATTTGGAAATCGTTTGCAAACACTCCATCAGCTATGACACAGTTGAACAATAGAAGTTGTACTTGTCACGTAGACTGTCTGATCGCGCTATCTGCCCAAAGGCCGGCGGCACAGCTGGCTCACTTTCAGGTCAAAGGTCTCGGTTTGGTAAAAATAACAAACTTTCACTCATGGCGAGATGGCTTGGGGCTTGACGAGGCTGTCATTGGTCTATCTCACACACAAAGTCTTTGATGTTGCGACTGTTGATGGCGGTCTGCATCTTTAGCAAGGTCCTGCCGTTTCCTGCGAAACAAGCCATAGAACCGTAAGTTATGATGTACTTTCTAACGGTCAAATATATCCGATTCAATAAAGCTGTCGCTATTATTAGGAAGCTGTGAATTGCTGTACAAAGTTCAAGAGCTTTGTGCATCTCTAGCGTCTCCCGGCACAGGCAGGCTTACGTACGTGTTGCATTGACATACACTAAATACCATTGCTACGTGTATGCGGCTTAGAAGTATCAGAGTGGCGTTAAAAAGCAACAGAATCAAGCTGTAAAACATCAGTAAATAGTCTATTAAGACGGTGCCTGCGAAATGGCACAACAGGAAACTCGGTGAACGGTTTACATAGAGAGGCTAAGGTTGAAGTCTTTCCCTTATGCGGAGATCGTCGCGCCAAATGCCCTTCCACGGGCCGTAAAGTACTTCTCAGAACACCCCTCGTTTGTCGCCGACTCGACAGCGAAACGTGGCGTTTTCCTGAAGTTTACCTTTCTCCCACGACGAGAAATTGTTCATATTTCAGACAGTTATGGTGCTTGACCGGGGGCTATAAATCTTTGCCATCAACCTGATCTTTTAAGTTGAATCACGTATCAGTGAATCTGGTAGTGATTGAGTCATGCGCTTTAGAGAACCAGCATAGCCGGTGTCCTAGCATCCACATCAATCAGCCCCAAGTCATTTTTTAACGTTGATGTAGCTAGAGGAGGTCTAATCAGGTCTGTAGGCTCTCAAAGACGTATCCTTGAGCATGTCAATCTCAGGTTTAGAACCATGCCTGGTACAAATGGCGTTTTAGCAGTGGAGCGGTCGGCGGCACTACTTGAGATGACCTGCAGGCACTGGGTGGTTGGCTGTCAATGTCGGCTCGGTCGGACCTGACTGACAGTAAGCACAACACGGTCTTACTGACAGATTTCAATCTTTTGTACCTCACCGACTTGGATGACTCTTTTTTTACACCTAGAAGGTTTGTAAAGGAACCTGTCATTGAAATCCCATCCAGTCTTCTTGTTATCTGATTTTGGGACTCGAACACGGGACGTAAGTACCTTGCCTGGTAGCTACTGGACACCATGTAAACAATCGGGTCTCTGTGCGAGGTGCTTTAGGTCGTTCCGGCAGGTTGGAAGCGTTTTCTACCCATGTGTGATGATTACCAGCACAGGTAAGGAGGGCCAGTCAAGCGCACCCATCATGGAAGATTGAGTCTAACTAGTACAAAAGCAGAGACGACTTCCTGGCGGAGGGCCATCTTTTGGTCAGATTTTTAAAACAGTGATGTCGCAACAACAGATCAAAAGATAGGCTGGTCCCTTCCATAAAAAAGAAATACCAGCCCAACAGACTAGAAAGGAAAATGTTACGTTTAACTAAGTGTAAAACAACGTCCCATATAAGGTACAAGAAAAATGCTGGTACGAATCCTAGCCTTTAATTATGGTAATCTCGAGACCCCGAGTAGTACAGAGCATCCAGGACAGCTTTGGAAAGATGTTAACGTCTTTTATCTTTGGTCGTCATGGTGCACGAATTCTATATCCAGGATAGATACACAATTTAGGTTCCGGATTACCAAAACATGACATAGATGAAGTGAACAAAAAACGTCCTTGTAACCCCATATTCCCATGGACAGTCTGTTGATGATGATGAGTCACTTTCTTTCATGTCGCTAAGCTCCAAATCGCTTCTTGATTGAAAGCGTTAATGCTAAGATCACATCATTGCCTGGTCGATAGAGAGAGGCTTTGTTGACCAGGACATCATCAACTTATTACAACTAACGCTGTAATTGCAATAATATCGTTAACCCCTATTAGATTCTACCTGAAGCTTCTTAGAAGCTTAACAGGTCGCCTGAACACTTCACTGACATGGTTACGTTGGCATGCACAATGTATCTCTATCAAATTTCTGTTGAACTATCTCTACGCAGAGAAAGACAACAAATGCAGATTTGACATGTTTAAGAGGAGAAGAGAGGACGAGAAAGCTTATTCTCTTGTTGCCAGAACTTTTAAAATTTTGTGAAAACTTGTAGTGTGTTTTTTGAATGTTCTGAATGACAGGTACATATGTGATATGTTCACGCCCCTGTGCTGTTCCGGGTTGCGACAGTTCCGGGTTATGGTAGACTGCACGGTTATTGTAGACAGAACTGTCATGAATTTGCTGCAACGACCTTTGTTTGGCTTTGAAGTCCTGCAGAGCCCAAAACCGAATGTTCCGAAGCAAGTTGACAAAACTTGTAACCAGTGACACCCCTTGTCACCCACTGATAAATAACGCCCGTCTCCGCTTGATTGCGATGTGCAGCATCTTAAGCCCTAGGAATGTGACCTAGATAGCTTTAACATGTCCACCAGTAGTCTTTGAATTCCTTTTAGATTACAAAGCGCACGGTAGACTCGACACCAAAAACGCTACGTTCTATTTACTATAGGTTATTTCTGTGACTGAAGTGTAGCCAGGTTTAGATTGTTATGTAACGTATCACTTCACCCTTGACACATCATGTGTTTGCTAAGGCATTGCAGACGATGCTACAGGTTGTACACTGTCATAAGTGAACCCTGAACAGGTGTTTCCCTTTTGATGTTTTGCAGGTATGTGAAGGTCCCCAGGCCGTGTCGTTTCTTGCCATTCTCCAACACCTCCTGCGATTGGACAAAAAGGATACAACCAGCAATGTCATTTGGGAGATCCTGGAGAAGCTGGTGCACCGCGCCACGCTATTGGAACACGAGACCGAGGCAGACCGGATGTTGAAGACCGGTCTCCGGAAGCTAGAGAAGGGTGTGGAGAAAGTTATGGCCGAACGGCATGCTGGTGGAGACAACTCTGCAGCAGCTGGGAACGCGCAGAAAGCTTCTATCGCTTCTAGTATGGGTAATACTGCGACAGCCGACTCCGATGCTTCAGGTTCAGACCCCAACCCACCCTCACCCACTCTTACCCACACGCCCACTCCCTCACCCCCTGCACCAGTCCCAGTGGAAGATGATGTCTCACCATTTTCCACGCCACTATCCTCAGAAGGGGAAGGAGAAGGACCCCCTCCACCCCCAAGTGAAGGAGGCCCCCCTCAACCACCGCCCCCTCCAGGCAGTGGAGGACCCCCTCCACCACCACCACCACCTCCCGGTGGAGGACCTCCTCCTCCTCCACCACCTCCCGGTGCTCCCCCGCCTCCACCTCCTGGTGCCCCGCCTCCACCTCCTGGTGCCCCGCCTCCACCTCCTGGTGCCCCTCCTCCCCCTCCTGGTGCCCCCCTCCCCCATACCTCCACCCCTACCTCTACTGTAAAGCCAAAGTATAAAATGAGAAGACTGAACTGGAATAAATTGTCGACACACCAAGTGAAGGGAAAGCGCAATATATGGACGCAGCTAGCTAACTCTAAGGAAAACGGGTACTCTGTAGATTATGAAAGTTTGGAGGAACTATTTCGGCAGACGAATGCTACGGGAAAGGTCGTCGGGCCCACGTTGGATGATTCTGAAGGACCAGAAAAGAAACTAAAGGAAACAAATGAGGTAGGTTCTTGTCTTGTGTTAAAATTTTCTATACAAATCCAAACCGATTTCATTTGACAGATTCTACATACAAATGTATTGCCCGCAGCTAAATCAAATGTTGTACTTACCACAGGTTGCTTTGTTTGACTCGAAGAAAAGTTTGAACCTCAACATCTTTCTGAGGCAGTTCAGATGGTGAGCATCATTCCTTTTTCTTTCATTCTATCCTGTGTACCCCTCTCCTGAACTACATGTACCAATTTCGGTCTTGCGAATACGTTTGAAGTCGTTTGTTTTTATGTTTAACAAAAGCTTTCGATCAGAAACAACGTCGAATGTGTTATCTGCTGTATATCATGTACTAGCTTTAACAACATTTGAGAGACTTCTTCTCCAAGTCAACAGTTTCCTGCCTCTTGTGTTTCTAGTTCGAACGAAGAGATCATCGATAAGCTGAAGAAGGGGGACAGCGAGACTATTGGTGCAGAGAAGCTCAGGGGTCTATTGAAGATATTACCGGAGAAGGAAGATGTAAGTATTATTGTAACCTTTATTCATTATAACAGTGTTATCAACCGAATATTAATGTTCAGTGATCAGTATGAAACAGGAACATTCAAATGTCAACATAAAAAAAGTATGTAATGATCACATTATTAGGTATGGTATTTGGTAAAATGTTTACATTTTGGTATCAACTGGAGTTGATTGCTAAGACCTGACAAGCATGAATCTCAGTTTGAAGATGTAGAAACTATGAAAATAACCTTTAAAGATGATAAAATAATGATGATAATGATAGTAGTTATCAGGATGATTACTGTGACGGCGGTGGATTATGAAAAGAAAATTATTGATGATAACCAAGTAGGTTTAATAAGTAGTAAGCTCGTAGACATTGAAATGACATTATAGTATCAAACCAGTCAATGGAAAAGGTGGGGAATGATTATCAGAGCTTATAGACGGAGACGACCTGGGTGTCTACTCCACCGATAGGATTTATACACAGTAGCAGAATTAAGCCATCTAAGCCTGTCTTTGTGTTGATACTACGATGTCCTGATGTCATATGTATCACTATTCTTTGAGCCTGAAAGAAACGACGAATATCTGCGAGTAACTGTTGATGTCCATCGTTGTTGAAGACCATGTCGTTTTCCCGCTAACAGATCGAGCTGCTGGAGTCATACACTGGTGACAGAGAGAAGCTAGGCAATGCAGAAAAGTTCTTCTTGCTGCTGCTAGGGTTACAAAAGTACGTCATGTTTTGTTTATTTTTTCTTTGTGATGCATGCACATAATCATCAACACTGGTGATCTGACCATATCTGTCTATAGATACAATGATACAACTGGTTTTTGATTGAATTCAAAAGCTTGTTGATTACCAACTACGTACCTAGGATCAAGAGAAATGTAGCCTTTGGTGCAGACTAGAAATCGGGACAATACTGTCCAGACCGGTAGATAAGCCATTATTCTAGAGCGCTGTTCAAACTGGTTGTCAATCTCATTGTGACAGTTACACCTTGTTACAATGTCGACGTCAACATTGAAATGGGTTGTCTCCACACTAATCCTGCACAAATCCAATAAGACGACATTAAGGTATCAAGCAAGCTAACAGAGCAGGTGGGAATGATTATCAAACTTATGGACAGAAGAAATAGGGCGGTGTACTTTATTGATGGGCGGTGTACACAGTAAAGACATTAAGCCGGCTAAGCCCTTCTTTGTGAGATGGCCACGACTCACTGATATGAAAGCTTATGTTGCAATACTATCAACGAATCAAAACATGTGTCTCTAAGATAAAGATCAAGTATGTAGTTTACGGTTATAAATTAACATATATGTAAATTTGGCAATATGTCCTGATCAGGACACACACAAAACGTCAGAAGTTGGCAGAAGATAGACAGACAATGCCGTAAATGATGCCCTCTCTGTCTCAATACCCAGTACAATGCTTACATTGTCCATCCCTTCCCCCCATTGTTGCTTCGGTCGTTACATAGATGAAGATTCAATCCAACTTAAACCTGCGTAAAGGTAGCCATTATCCATTGTCTGTCGTGTCAAAGGTCACGGCGCTTCAAAGCAGAGCGCCCAGAATGATTGACACAGTCGCTGCACAAGTTTGTGGCCGTCTCAGACAGCCCCATGGCCAGGTAATTATCGCATTAACGATTGGTGGGAAAATCAGAGCGTTTAGCGGCCGGTTGGACCAAGCGCCGACGTCCGGCCGAACCGGCGGCGTCTCGCGTGTTCTGGCTGTTAGTGAGACACACTTCAGTGACCATAACGTGTACAGGAAATGTTGTACCCAATTATGTAGCCGATACAAATGAACTTACAGCAGTTATGGTTGGTGGTCTTTGACTTATTTTTGAGACAACATCAGTATAGTAGAAACGATGACAAATCATTATATGGGACAAATTTTTACGGGTATCTAATATTAATGCAGTAATTTTGTTCCCCAAAAAACTTTATTCCACCGAAATGCTATCTGGATTTTCGTTTCCTCTTTTCAAGGAAGTTCCGTTTTCAGTAAAACTGAGTTTTTACTAACAGATT
This sequence comes from Branchiostoma floridae x Branchiostoma japonicum, assembly GCA_013266295.2. Taxonomy (NCBI): domain Eukaryota; kingdom Metazoa; phylum Chordata; class Leptocardii; order Amphioxiformes; family Branchiostomatidae; genus Branchiostoma; species Branchiostoma floridae x Branchiostoma japonicum. The sequence goes on along the minus strand of CM023827.1, from coordinate 11,512,736 downwards.
AAAATGGTGGGTTTGCTTGGCTGCGAATCTAGAAACGTATTGTTCACAGTATCGCAGAAAGGAAGGCAATGAAAGCCCTTAATGGCCATCAAGATTACCAAACCGAACAAACAGTCGATAACAAGTGTAAAAGTTTGGATACAAATGCATTTACAACACTCAATCGCAGGATTAAGTTTATCAAAAGGAGAAGATCCCTATTGCCGTCCATTGTGCAGGGACAATTGCCTGTAAGCTGAGCCTACGTTACAATCGACACGTTTTCTTCTTAGTACGATTTCAGGCATTCTCACACGTGATGTTGCCATGGCAACTGCAAATACTTGGACTTTGGTAAACAGGACATAGTAAAATCGCTAATAGTCAGTTTTTCTAACAAGATAGTCGTTGGTCTGGTTATCGAAATCGTTAACTACATCAGGAGGCGCGGACTGGTTTTTTATAAAAGTTGTAATTTTTGTCAACAATCTAGTTACATTGTTAGCTGAGATTATCGATACAAGTAAAGTCACACATGATAGAGTGCTATGATTTGTTCCGCCTCATTGACACATTTAATACGTGAGTACAAAATACGTGTCTTAAGCATCTTCTAAACCACTATCTTGTCACTGCGATTCACTGAAATCTTCGGTAAGAAGCACAAGTCACAGAAAATTGAATATCACCATGACAACCAGTTCATAGTGTCACGTGAAGCCTAATCTCTTACACAGAAAAGGCATTACGTCATTCCTTGGCTGTCGTCCCAAAACCGTTCCCCAAGCTTCGCCTTTCAAGCGACAAATCGCATTGGGCTCATCTGACCCAGAAGCCTGGATTGGATATTAAATGTCAGGGGGTGTTGCTTAGTAAAGGGGAGGTCAAGTATAACTTGAAGATTTAGTTTGACGGCTGTTTATAAGTTATTACAGCTGGTGGATTTGCTGGGTAGCTTGTCGGTTGTGATGGGGAGGGGGGCGGCCGGGCCCTCTCGTCTGTGACCCGTGCAGAGATTTATCATGTTTTGCACAATTTAACTTTAAGATGTGTGGAGTGGATGTTCCTGTACATCAGCACACCGGGTCAACAACCTACTTTAGACTTAATACGTGTTTCCGAGTGGAAATCACCGGAACAACATTTTAACTTTAACTTACGACAGGAAACGTTTAATATATGACTCTAAGTGGGAGTTCGTCACAGTTGATGATAAACATATGATTTGATGCGACGTCATGTTTCTTTTTCTCTTAACTTGAGTTTAATGCCACAACAAAAGTTTGAATAGTGCTACAGATTACCCTACAATGTACGTGTAGCAGCAATGGGATACAATTATGACAATATCCGAGACCCCCACCACCACCACCCACCACCCTCATCGTAGTTAAGTGAAGAACTACTTCCTAAAATTTCTAACTGTCTTGTTTTCCATGCTGTTAACGATTTTTTGCGTTCATAACGTTGAAGAACGCCGTTACTATTCTCTCTTTTGTGAAATAAAATGTTTTTGTTGTTGTTTTTCTCCAGTTACAAGCTTCGCATAGACGGCATGCTGCTGAAGGAAGAACTGAACTCCACCGTAGACTACCTCGAACCTTCTATAGAGATCATGATCAAAGCGGGGGAAGGTAAGGAGTCTGTCTGTTACCCTTTTACAAACGTACCAGTTCACATATGACTGTTTGATTACCTTCGCCGTTAAGTTTAGTCAGCTGTTTGCAGTCTGTAAACAGAAGGCTTCAAAACATTAAAACCGAATTCTTCATGTTTGAAACAGTATCAGTATCGGTAAAATTCTGTTTTTGACATCTGCTAATCTCCAAGCAGATCATACGGTGGCAAGGGAGTTACCAGAGAAATAGTAGTGTCCGTTAGCCACCGAAGTGGCCAGTGGATACTGTCTTGCCACCCTATCATCTGCTTGGAGATTGACATCTACAATAGACTAAATTCTTAAATAGAATTCTGTTGAGGATGGATCTTTTTGCAAGCAAAAGGGACTATATAGCAGAGGTAAACTTTGACATGTACCAACTGTTCAGGTCAAACTAGCAGCCTTACAAGTCTTGTCTGCAATAGATATTTGTGTGCGCTCCACCTAGTCTCTGGTGGCCGTATTTATCCACAAGTCGTTATGAACTTTACAAATCTCACCTGGTCTTTACCTTCTGTAGTCAACAGACTGTGTTGAAATCCGTTTAATATAAGGTCACTGGAAGCGAAAGCAGGTGAACGACCTTTGCAATTATCATGTCATTACTCTCAGCGCATGCGTATACACAGGGGGCAACATGTGACTTTGCCTGACTTAATTATGCAAATGAATTAATTGTCCGTGAAAAGTCATCTCCATGGCAACGCCCAGTCCTTTTCATTTTGAGAATTGAACCCTGATTAACAGGACGTTCAGCACTGAGTTCGCTTCTTCGGGTCAATGAAATTAAGGTCAAAAAGAGACTAGCTGATGTAATCAACAATTATATCTGAACTTTCTGGTTGTTCAATCAACAGAAAATAACGTGAAACTGTCAGAACAGGTTAGACTCTTCCAAGAACAATTAAACAGCGGGTCATGTTTGTAACACGTGTACGTGTAATACTTGTAATGGTTTACTATAGTACAGTGCATCGGGAAATTAGAATGTTAGACAGAATAAGCGTTTGCTGTGGCTACCTTTCATATTCTTCTAGTAGCTCTATACGAATGTAATAGGTTTTTACTTTGCACAAAGAACTGTATGAGACTGTTATGTTCCTGGATACTTCTCTAACGTCTGTTTCTTTCTTGTGTCTTACAGAACTCCTCAAGTGCAAAGCCTTACAAGACATCCTCCACATTGTGCTAATAACGGGCAACTACATCAATGCTGTAAGTATATGATGTAGTAATGACAAGGAACGTATACACCTGACAACACATGGGCGTCACATAGCGCTTTTTTAAAGAACTGCAACACAATACCACTTGGTACAAATGTATCGAGCAGCATAGGAACAGCTTTAGTTTTGATAACGACTTACACATAACAGAAAAGCTTGCGAAGCAAGTCGTTTCTTATGTCTTTCATAATCGTTGCACCTGATTGGGTGAGAAAATAAAAGTATGAAGAGAACCGTTCCTCGGCAATGTCGTTGACGAAATCTGTGTACATTACAGGGTGGGTACGCGGGAAATGCTGTTGGATTCAAGATGGCGTCCCTGCTGAAGCTTGTGGACACCCGCGCCAACAAGCCAGGCATGAACTTCATGCACTACGTAGCTTTGGTAAGTACTGTTTCTTATGAGTACATACACAGTACATGTCTATTAGATATCAATAGGCTAGCAATGTTTCTACTGTTGGTAACTAACGAAGGAGATGGAAAAATGAATACTTTTTGGCTATTTCTCTTAGCATTTTCTGACAGCAAGTTCCAGTGATATCTACAACTTTCTTTATATATTTCTACAGCAAGCAGAGAAGAAGGACAAGAAGCTCCTGCAAGTTGATGGTCAGCTGAAGACACTGGAAGAAGCCGCAAGGTACGAGTAACTTTTCGTTTGAGTTTTATAATTATTCGAGCTTACCATTGACAGGTTGCCACAGCAAATGGAACAAACAAATGTTAACTAGATCATTAAATAAAAGGTGATTGCTGGTCGTCTCTATAGCATGACATTTATACATCTGGAAGATGTTTTTGTCTTTGTGTCAAGAGTTATTGTAGTAGACACAATCAGAGAGCCTTACCCACATTATTTTAACGCAATAACGTAGGATATCATACCATCATTCTTTAACAAGTCATAAAAGAGAAAATGCTTCTTTTACTCATCTCACTGTTAGCATCTCTGCACGATCTCACGAACTATTTTCTATCGCTCCAGACACTCTGTTGAAAGCATCAACACGGAGGTAAAACAACTGGCCGAGAAGACGAAGTCGGTGGACAAACAGTTAGAGAAGGCTCATCGTGACGTCAGAATTCAGCTGATGGATTTCGTCAGGGTAAGCATCTTCGTGGCCATTTTTAACCCTCGTTTAATACATGCCATACGGTAGCTCTAATGATTTTGTTTTTCTGTGCCGAACTTTTCTGTGATCAAACCATTCCAACCGAAGATGGAATAGGGCATTTCCCGAGCAGCCTTCGTAACCCCTGCTGCGTCTATTGAGTCAGTTAGTCAAGCTTGCCCAAGCTTGATGTTTCTAACTTAGGGAGAAGAGATGCTGTTTCATTGAGAGTTACTAGTAGTTCAGCGCCCAGAAGTGGTCCATGTGGCCTTGCAATGAGCAAACTCGATAAAAAAAAGTTAAATCGTTTACAGTACTTACTGTTGCGATGAGAAAACTGTCAAACCATCCATTCGTATGTGATAAGAGTAAAATAATACCATTTCTACATCTTCTTCTTCAGACGGCTAAGATGGATGTAGAAGACCTCCAATCCGGGATGAAGAAGCTCGAGAAGCTACGGAAGAAGCTGGCAGAGTTCTTCTGCGAGGACGAGTCAGACTTCAAGATCGAGGAGTGCTTCAGCGTGTTCCACCAGTTCACACAGCGGTTCAAGAAAGCTATCGAGGTGAGAGCATAATAACAGCATAATAGTCACAAAATGCACTATATGTACCGTATAGTCCTGTAACCTCTTTGTACATATTAGTAACAATTACATAAAAGTTTATAGTAGAGTGGATTCATTCCTCAAGCTAACCGACATCTCGCACACGCAGACGTCCCTCAGTAAGACATCTGGAGCCGCATAGTTCCCGTTTAGAACTTTTATTCAGCCTGTCACACAGAATTACATAAAAGTTTATTAGGCTGAAATTTCCACATCAATGCTCATTTCCTCGGTTCTGTTTTTAACGCTGTTATAGATTTTTGATACTTCTTGGGTTACGACAACTCTATCGCATAAATAGCCTGATCTTTATGTGGCAATGGTTTAGAGTTTTTAATGCAAAAATTGAAATGGTACCTATCAGTTCCCTAGCTTCAGAATTCAGATAGAACAGAAAAATCTATATTCCTTATGAAACTAGACAAACCATGTATCACTAGCTCCATATGTTCATATATATACAACTGAAGCGAGAAGAAGTTGAACCTGTATATAGTAGTTAACATTAGTATGTACAGTTTTGGTAAGATATTGCTGTAATTTTTACTTCTGTTTTATTCATGACCTGTACTTAGCTTGTAAGAGCATAAACGTACAATAAAGTCTTTCGTTCGTTCATATCAAGAAGCCTGTTGACATCGTCTCCTTACCTTTTCAGGAGAACAAGGAGCGCCAGATCAAGGAGGAGCGCGAGGAGCAGCGCCGTAAGGAGCAGGACCTGCTGGAGGCAGCCCGGAGCCAGCGGAGGCACTCCGTCGCCATCACCGGCTCCGTCTCCTCCCTCCTCCCGGAGAGAGAACCCAGCCCTGACCCGGAGGAGAAGGACACCGGTCCGATCGTGGACAAACTGCTGGGGGATATTCGGAGTGGATTCGCTCGCAAGCGAGGGGAGAGTGTAAAAGCTAGGATAAAGCGATTAGAAGGACTTGGTCCTAAGGACGCGAAGGAGAAGGCTGACGAACAAGGAAATGAGAAGACAGAGGAAGAAAAACGTTGTAAACAAAGACTCAAAGCTGACCAATGGTCATGAGATCAAAGGTACCGATAAGACTCCCGTACTGAAGGGCGTTCCAACGCGAAGCAGTCCAACGCCAGGCTCTAGTAAACAGTCCAAGGAGTCACCAACAGCCAGGAAGCTGCGAACGCCATCCTCGAATGATGACAACAACTTGTTCGAATTCTTGCTGCAGGGAGAAAACGACGACCTGCTGAACAAACTGGACAGTGCGCAGATGAAAACGCGCAGGCCGGCACGCAGGCGTACAAGAGACGTTGATCTCCGGCTGAAAGAAACTAACGACAGGGAGAACAGCACGCCAGGTCGCCGATGGAGGAGTTCAGTAGAGGGTAGGGAAGTGGACGTTGCTCTCAGGCAATGGGCTGCAAAACAAGAAGCATCTGAAGCGAAAGAAACTAAAGATGTGACAAAAGAGGAGGAGAAAGAAACGAAACCAGCCCCAAAGAAATGGAGAACTGCGATGCAGGAATGGGAAGCCGCAAATCCTGAACAGCCTGCTTCACCTAGAAAAACATCGGGCTTCTCCAAGTTGGAGAGCTCTGAGAGAAGTAAGAGGAGATCTTCAGAGCTTATGCAGTCCTCGATACCGGAAGAGCCTGAGAACGTTACATCCCCGGCTAAGGGAAAAGCAAAGACTTCGACTTCGTCTGAGAAACTTGACACCAAAGAACCTGAAAGAGAAATTGCCTCCAAACGGAACTTGAGGGCGAGCCCTTTGAACGTCAGTGATCGCTCTGCCACCAGCAGACGGTGGCGCAGCAGTGTGGACAGCAGGGAGGTGGACAAGGCGGTCAGATCATTGGATAAATCGAAGAGAGATCTAATCAAACCTAAGAATGCAACTTTAATACGGACTTCCACGCTTCAGGACAGAACCAGCGCGACTACAGAACCAATGTGGAGGAGATCCTATAAATCCACAGACGTAGAAAAAGCAATCAAGGCAGAGCCGCTAGCGAAGTCATATAGAGACAAAGCAAGCACTAAAACAGATGACATTGATGCTCGGATGAAGAAAAGAAGAGAGGAACGACGATGGCGAAGTTCGCTAGATTCAAAGGAGATCAACTCAGTGGTTAAGAAATTTGACTTTGATAGTCGCCGAAAGCAGTTTGACGGGTCTCGCGGTAGCTCACAGAGTTCTTCTTTGGACTCGAGTCCTCACGACAGCCGTGGGAGTACTCCAGAGCCTGTGAGAAGGTCGGACAAGAGAGGGTCAGTCTCAAACAGAAAGGAGACCCCAAAGAACATTCCCGAGTCCCCCCGGAGGACGAAAGCATTCCCCGGGGGTGCCGTCAGGGTTCGAACTCCCGACACTGAGAAAAAGGACTCCCCAGGAAAGTCTCCGGACAAAAGTTCCACCAGCAAAAAGCCAGGAATCGAGATTACCGCAGATGGTTTGAAAGGGAAAATCAAGGAGGAAATACGAGACAAGGACAAAGGTGGTACCGATGAGGATAACTCCAAAACTCGTGATCGTTTAGGAAGAAGATGGAGAAGTAGCCTGGAGAAGAGAGAGGTGGATATTGCCTTGAGAAGTCACGAGGCGAAAGGCAGGGAAAGTGCAATACACAAACCGGTGGAGAAGAAAGGAGCTGAAGAGGAGAAGAAGGTGGAAGTAAAAGAATCGAAGTACGCGAAAAGATGGCGGGAGAAGGTTTACGGTGAGAAGGACGAGAGTGGTGCTGAGGAGAAGGGGAAGGAGACGGTCGTGTCAACCATGCACGTGAAGGAGGACAGGGCGCCTGTGCAGAGGCGATGGCGCAGCGCGGTGGACAGGACAGAGGTAGATCTCGCGATAAAGCAACACGAGACTAAAATGTCGAAAGATTCGGAAAGTGCGGGAGTCAGTCACGAGGTGGCCAAACTGACGGAGAAGAGCGATCGCGGCGTGCACGACCGCAGACGGCGGAGCGCCAGGGGGTCTGTAGACGTCATGGACATTAAAGCAGCCATAAGTAAGACAAAAGAGGACGACAAGAGTGCGGTTGAAAAATCGGGTAAGAGCCTCACCACAAGTGGTCAGGATAAGGGCTCGGACGGGGAAGAAGAAGAATCTTCCCGCCCGCTCTTTGGAAGTGTTCGCGGGAGGATGAAACGGTACGAGAAGAGTCAAACTCAGGAGGACGACGGTAGCCAGACGGGCGTTACCGGAAACGGAATCAGGGTGGCCACCAGGTTCGGCAGGCGGTCGCGAACTGACGTCGACCCGAAGGACGTGGACGTTGTGTTGCGGTCAGGCATGAAAAGTATTAAAGAGGAGAAGGAGACAGCGGAAGAAGATAAGTCTGTACGCCGGGAGATCCCGAAACCCAAACCGGCCATGCTCCGGCGGTGGACCAGTCTAATTGACGAGACCGCCATGAAGAAGGTAGATGAAGAACCAGGTTCGGTCGGCAAGAGACTGAAAAACTTCATGGAGAGAAAAATCAGCAAAGACGATTACGATGTCCCACCGGTGGGTAGTTCTAACAACAGACGCTGGACTACAAGTGACTTCGATACGTCAGCGGTTGAGGCAGCCGCCAAGCAGAATGACCGGACAAAGGAGAGACTGAAGGAACGACTTGCGCGTATCAGTGAGAACGTTAAGGCGGTTGAGTGGACTGGTGAACCTAAACACGGAGGATCGCTGGAAGCTACCCACGCCCCCTTGGTGGCCAAGTACTCCTCCGATAGCGGCAGGTCGTCCAGACCCAGGTCTGAAGACATCAGTGACAAAGTTTCTCCGGAGAAAACCACTCCGGGTGACGATTACAACGGTGACAGCGACCTGGATAACGACGACGAGGGGTTCGAGACGGAGTCTACCGTGAGCTCGAACATCGACAGCGTGGCAGACAAGGTGGGCAGTGTGGACGGAGAAGGCAGTGGGAGCCCAGGGGATCGGAGAGAAAGTACAGGAGTATTCCGCGCCATTGATAGCAGGAGAGACAGCCTGGGTTTGGACGAGCCCTCGGCACACACGTGCCACAGCCCGCAGTCCAGCGTCGACTCGTCGTTCGACCAGTCGGACATTACCGACACCGACTCCATCACGTCGGGCGGCCGCGACTCCAGGCCGAGCAGCCAAACGTTCTCCGAAGCTGACGGGAAACATCAGGACGCCGTCAGACAGCTCCACAAAGTCTCGCCAGGAGGAGCGAAAACACAGAGCAGTGCCGACACGAGGAATGGCCTGCCGATCCCACGCAAACTGAACTTACCGAAGTTTGAAAAGGCTCCTCCGCCGAAGCGGATCCCGGGTACATTTGCTGGGAAGGTTGGGCACTTGTTGAGCAAATTCGATCAAGGAGGTCCCGGTGGCTCCACGACATCAGCCGCGAAGTCTGCCGTTCCAAGGAGGAACACCATCGCTTCCTTCACCGTCCCGAAAACTGGCGCCGACTCGAGTAAGCTGTCCAGCCCGGAGAGAGAGAACATTGCTCCCGATCCACAGAAAGCCGCGGCACGGGACACTATCGTGCAGGCCATCGAGTCGGCCATCGAGACACAGCGGTCACCTTCGGCAAAGGAGATCAAATCTGAGGACTAAACATTAACATAACGTGAAGTATAACCAATATACTGTTATACTTGTATACAGTGAAGACAATATTTTATTTGGAAGGAATTAGTAATCCCTGAGAGCTTTGGGGGAAGGATTAGATTTATTATGTTTAAGTCAATGCAATTTGAATGCTAATAGAGAAATGTAATTTGTTAATTAATCTCGTCTTTCCATGAAATGATATGTACAATATTTTGAGAACTTTGTGAATCGGTACAAGTCAGGAAACTTCCGTCAGCAATAATACAAACTGCCATTCCGTGAAGTATTAACGCCACCTAGCGGATTTATCCATAGCCTGCATATCCCTCAGGTGCCGTCAGATGTTGCAAAACGAAAATTCTCCCACCACAGGGCATCCTTCAATACACCGATCTTGACTGTCCATTCAAATCGACAGTTTAGATAAGCTATATGGATCGGTCTATTGTATGGTGTACCGGAGTGGCGTTCAAGAGGTGTTTTTATCCAGGGTTTGCGCTTTTTTCCTAGGGTATATATTTGACGTGACGCTGCTTTAAATCCATGGAGGTAGATTTTGTTTTGAAACACAAGCAACATCTGACGGCCCTGAGGTTATACAGAAGTATTATTAACACAATATTAGTTCACTTTGCACAACTTCACACACACAAGTATATATATACGACAGCTTGTCCGCCGATGGATGTTATACAACAAATTTTTCTCGAAATAACAGAATATATGGCTACTCGATACGTATCTAAACCTGATATGTAATATACTATTATCTAAAACAGATACGTGGAGCTGGGAAGGTTCGAGAATAAGAATCTTAGAAATGTTCTATGAGTTACTTAATGTATTTTCATACTGTCTTTCGGACAAGACACACGGAACCACTTTCTTTAAGAAGACTACGTAGCTAAGGTTGCTACGAATGTACAAACGGTATAGACACCATATTGTAGCGTTCCAACACAAGTATAATAATTAGTGATAGCATTATTAGTATTATCACATATGCAGTAAGTGTACCATACGAGTCCTCCTCTTTTAAGTCTATATAAATTGTCATCGTTTCAGTTATTGACAGTTATTTTTATTCAAAATATAAATATGTCGATGGCGGTATCTTTCAGCAATAGAGGTATAAATGCTGTGACAATAGTTCCTATTCTTATGTACATTCTGTGTATGCATATGCCATGTTTATGGTCTAATTGATTATGAAAACTTATTTATCTTAAGGCTAGATATTTTTCGGTGATCCATCTGAAATTGTAATTATGTTGCATGTGGATCTCTTCTTTGTTTTTTTCTGTTCCAAAGGTATTTGCTATGAAATATTCAAATTTATACAAACAAAAATAAACCCAATTTACCCCATGTTTCGTGTGTGTCGTGTTCTTTTTTTATCGTTTTGGTCTGTTTAGTAGGTCGCGTCATGAGATATATCAAGCTACATTCATACTACAACGGAAGTTAGAAAGCTTAGGTTCATCTGTATACAGCAAGAATTCTCACCTATAGCGCACTTTTAGTTTGAATATCTTTAGATGCCAGACAGCATGCGAGGGCTGATACCATGGCTATTCGTCATGTTTTATATGGTAGTTTCTTTTGGGTGAAGTATAGTTCAGAAAGTATTTCCTTTTGAGTATTCATTTATTTAAATACGGTTAATGTTAGATGTCCCAAAGCACAAACGTCCCTTATAACCACTGACAGATGGTAAAATTGAGACGGGGTGGGGGGAACAAAACGTATGTGAGGTTCTAATTATTTTGTTTCGATCATTGAAAGTTTCAAAAAAACTCGTATCCCTAGGTTGGGTACCATCACAATGCGTTTGCTATCTGTAATAATATATATATTTGACTGTAAATTTTCTTCATTCTGTTCTCGAATACTCATTTAACAGTTAACCACGGTCCTTAGGCAAAGGTATTGATACTGATATAGGTAGTTATCACCAACGATGGTGACCCCTGTGTGTCCAATGGAACATTCCGTCCCTGACCTCGCATCATGTGACTTCAGTTTGCCATGTAAACTGTGCGCGAAAATAACTTCCTCAAACTTGTACAAAGCGACTCGAACACTTGCTTTCCACAGTCTTAGTCTTTGCCTCGATCAGCCATGAAACTACCGCTGGAAATGATCCTACCACTCCTGCTAGAAGCCGGCATGTTGAGGTTGGTTACAGGGACAGGTAGGTACATGTAAGCTTGAACCGTTACTAACATTGGGTTGTTTTGTTGGTTTCTGCTTAAACACTTACAGAATCAGACTTTGACCTGGCGTGATTTTCAGACACTTCCTTATCATTACAGCGAACAAACTGTCCAGGATTAAGAAACTGATGTTAGTAGTAAATCTTTAGCTTCTGTCTCATGAGTTTTTGTGAACGTCAAGTTGTTTAGACCGCCATGACCTAGTGGTAGATTCGGCATTTAGTCGTCGCCATTCACGTTCACACCTTAGTCGGGCAAGAGCTACGTACGTGCCTGTGCAAATGTTTTCACATTACCTCGCTCGAGTTCGAAGTCAGATATTGTAAGGCAGCCCTAAGTAGCACGCTTTGAAGTTATTGTTCAAAATATGGAATTCAAAAATGTTCAGCCAGTAAACCAAAGTTTTATCAAGAGATATTTGCCCATGCCTAATGTAATTCCAACTTACTACCAGTGTATATCATAAAGATAAGACGATTTTGCTTACGAAGTTGATAATGAATAGATTATGTCCCCGACCCCATCAACTTTCCGTATCCCTGGTGCTGCATGCAGTAGGAGGAGCACGTCGGCAGAACGTACTGCACCTGCGCGAAACTCGTAATGTATTGTGCATAGCACTTTGGCAGAACGTCTCATATAAGGTTGTATTAGGGCATATAAGGTTGACAGCCTGTCTGTAGTTTTCAGATGTTGTATAGGAAAAGATATCGTCTGCAACAGGCAAAATGTTGATGCAACGTTGACCAAACATCCAACGAAAACGTGAAAAATCAGGGGTTTGCGCAGGCGCAGTACGTTCTGCCGACGTGCTAGTAAGAGGTCTGTTATGCAGCTGTGTGCAATTAAAGACGATCATCTTGACTTTCAATGACAGTATTCTGTTGCTGTTGTTTCTTCAGGTTGTTCATCTCCTCTTGGGATGGTATCAAGGAACATTACAGATGACCAGCTCACGGCGTCGTCTTCATATAACAATTTATGGCTTCCAAAAGATGCTCGTCTTAATAATAACAGAGCTTGGGCCCCAAGAACTAATAGTAACAGCGAGTGGTTACAGATTGACCTGCATGAAAGGAAAGTTATATCTGGGATTCAAACTCAGGGACTACGAGGCAGTTCGTCGTACTATGTGAAATCTTTCAAGCTATCATCTTCTGACGATGAGATGAACTGGATTATTTTTCAGGAGAATGGATCAGATAAAGTAAGTGACACAGACTGACCCATTTCCTTTCATATCGCTACGATTTATAGACCCTAATTGGATTTCATTCTTTATCAATTATACAATCTATATAATCTTTAAAACTTTGCATATAATGCGTATAGGTGAGTTAGGTGAGGAAACATCAGTAGGACACACTTTACACTTGGAGTTCCCACGTCGATTATAACGTAATAATGCTGCATGAACTTCTCGGCCGGCACGCCGGCCATTTTGAATTTGATACGATTTCCTTTTAACAGATCTTTGAAGGTAATAAGAACGCAAATGGCGTGAAAGAAAACAGCATTGACCCACCAATAAGGGCACAGTTTATCAGACTGATGGCAGAAACATGGAGGAGGGACATTGTGGTTCGTCTGGAGCTCCTGGGCTGCGAGATACAAGGTACATGTACACGTTTTCTCTTCTGGGAAGAGATACAGGCACCTAGCTCTATTAATCTAGTAATTAATAAAATAATCTCTTAGATATTTTATAAATAGACGCCATAGTTTATCAATATGTTTGTTTACAACACACGTAACTATATCCTCATCATACAAATGTACTTGATGCTTGATGGTGACATGTGTATTTTCCCTTTAGGTCTAACGTTAACTGCAGACATAAGAAAATAATTATCAGATAGACGCTGTATGTTTAATATTTTATACATGATTTTACTCTTAAAGCTGAAGTGTTTAAAAACCTTTGTCGAGTTTACCACGAGAATAATACACTTTGTCCTCACTCTTTGACTTCACGTACGTAATTGCTCTATATTTTGTAGCAACCACAACACAAATTTCATCTACGACAACAACAGCACTTTCCACAACAAATGTGGCAACGACAAGTGCAATCACGACCTTCATGACAACCAAAAAACAGACAACCCGAACCACACCAGTGGACACGTATCCTATGAGTTCCATCAGGTCAACTGCCATCAACACACATGGCATTACGTCTGCGGTCTCACAAATGTCAGTTTCTCCAGCAAGCTTTGGGCCAGGGATGCCTACGTCACCATACAACAGTAAGTAGATATAGCTACCAACTCGTCTTGAAATTCAACATAACAATCAATTGTTTAGACATCAACTAAATGTATCTGACACCTTGTCATGATAAATATTTCTGTCATAATTACTCACCTCTTACTATAGTGCCTCTCATCATGCAATGAATGGAAAGTGATTCTTCCACGACATAACTTTGTAAACTTACTTGTAATCCAGTTGTTTAGATACTGCTGTCTTTCCCCCTCTCCAGATACGAGTGGAAACAGCGATGGGTTAGCTGACAACCAAGCCGGAACCACGACAGGTAAGGAGAGAAGTGGACGTCTAGTACTTGGTGTTGTATTTAAATCGAAAACTGTGGAGCAATATTCCCATAATCATCTCACTCACTAACTCACTCACTCACTCACTCACTCACTCACTCACTCACTCACTCACTCACTCACTTACTCATCGATTTGACGAAATCTAATTTTGTTTGTTTGTTTGTTTGTTTGTTTGTTTGTTTGTTTGTTTGTTTGTTTGTTTTGCACTTAGGTGTCATCATTGGCGGTGCAGTAGCGGCTGGGGTCGTCATCCTCATCACAACGATAATTGTTTCCATATTCTTCATCAGAAGGTTGGTCAACGTATCGTTAAGGGTCATACTAATATGAATAGTAATGTACAGGGCACGATACGATTCCATTATCTTTCTATAGGGCTACAAAGTACCCATACTTGATGCAACTGGACATAAGGGGTGGATGTCATTTAAACAACACTCTTATTGGGAGTTTAAAACGCCCAGCTCTTGATCACGTATTCCTAGAATTATTTCTAACATCTTGAGTATAGAAGCTTCAATGAAGAAGGGCTGTTGATATACATAGAGTTGTTTTCTACTCTTACAGGCGCCGATCGAAACCTACTGACGAAAAGGAACCGTCTCCCCAGGCTGACGACACTGGAACTGTAGACAACATTTACTACGGTGGGGTTACGTTCGCAGCCAATGGCAACGCTTCTACGAACGGCAATGTATCAATTGGCCAATCAGACGGAATGGTGGACAACCATCTGTACGCTTACGCGGGAACCACCAACGGTTATGCCAGTACGACTGACCAATCAGTAGGAATGGTGGACAACCGTCTATACGCGGGAACTACCAACGGTAATGCTCCAATTGACCAATCAGAGGGAACAGTGGACAACCATCTATACGCGGGAACTGGGTAAGATAAAAGTTTATTTCACTATCAGAAATATTATATTGTTTCACACAGATTTTGAAGTATCTTGACCACGTTAAGTTCTAGTTGGCTTCACTGTTGTGTTTTTTTTATTGTTTTTTTTACAGGGACGCATGTTTGGAGACAAGACATCATGTTGGCGATGAAGGCGCCCAAGAAAACGTGTATTACAACGTAGCGCACATGTCTGATGAAGGCTTTGTGGAGAATGATATCTACTGCTGAAAACACATTATCATAATCATACAATGATTAGACCATTTGTCAAAGTCTAAACCAGACCATACTGCTAACCGAAGTTGGTTTAGAATATATAGACGACAAAATGTTTCGTCTCACATAAATAAACAAAGCTTCTTTATGATGTATAAAATAATCAATATAATAAGGTATCCACGGAGATATATCAACTTTATTTGACGTGATTATTCATGTATGTGAAAGAAGGGAGCTGTCACTGTGGAAACACTGTACAGGTTATAACGACCGCTGTTCAGTTTGTCTGGAAATTGTATACGTAATTTCATTTTTTTTAAATTAACATGTCCTATGTTGTATATAGTTGATCTAATTCATTGAATAGCATTGTCAGATCAAGAAAACATTGATTAAAGATGCAATGCTGTACAGATTATAATGCCATGTGGTCTTTTTGTCGCAATGATACGAAAGAGTTGCCTCTACAACGTTTTCCTTTTCGTCAAGTATAAACTTCGAAAAAGACTGAAATTTCAGGAGGAGTAGTTTCAACTTCCTTCAGTGCTGTCGGAAATAACCTCCCCCTGTGTATCAAATTGGCCAATTTGATACTGTCTGGCCAATGGATACAGCCTGGTCAATTTGATACTGTATTTTGCAGCCACCGAAACATCTGCTTGGAGATTACCCCTGTGGCCAATGGAACATTCCGTCCGTGAAGTTGGATCACGTGACTTCTGTTTGACATGCATCAATGGTCAGGCAGGTTACTTCCTCAAAGTTGGAGAAATGAAGCCCACCTGCACGACGCGTTTTCCTCGATCCACCATGGGACCACTGTTAGAAATGACACTACAAATCCTACTCAAACTCAGCCTTTTCAGGGCGGTTGTAACGTCAGGTATGGTTTTACGCTGCTGTAACAGTTGGTCGTCACGTAGCGTTGTTGTTGTCGTGTTGTAAAAACAGACTTTGAACTCAGGTTCATCGTGTCGAGTAAACTTGCAACTTTTCGGACGGTGGCATTAGTTTCATAGCATGGGAGTTTCACTACCTTTCTGTCTGCAACTCGTGTTCTTGCCATAATCATTATCGACGCCGTTCTGATAATGTTAATGTACACTGGTATAATGATACAATCAGGGTGTGTGTGCTATAAGTGCTCCAATTGTTGCCTCCGTCTTTCCACAAGGAAGTAATATAACGTTATGTTGAGTATGCAATACACCTGTGCCATGCATGTGCACAGATTGTTGACAGATTTTTGATAACCGTTAAACAGACATGTAACTGTTATTGAAACAGTTGTGGAACGGACATAACGTAATTGAGTATCAGTAACCAGGTGTTATGTAACGCTGCAACCTTTGAACTCTACGTTAAGCGATGTGTGGCGAAGCATTAAGAAATGACTACAATGCGAGTCCAGTATGTGTTAACGGGCTGGAAATTATCCGTGTAAACCGGAATGTGCATTTACCAGATTTACATTTCTGTGCTTTCTAGGCTGTTCCTCGAGCTCTCCACTTGGAATGGAGTCAGGGACCATCCTAGACAACCAGCTATCTGCATTCTCTTCTCACCCCCGGTTTGGACCGGAGAACGCACGTCTGAATGATGACAGTGAATGGCGAGCAGATGCCAATAATCAGAGCCAGTGGTTACAGGTTGACCTGCGTAAAAGAAATGTACTTACTAGCATACAGACACAGGGTAAACGTACAGGGACAAATCGATTTGTGAAGTCATTTGAGGTATCGTACTCTGACGATGGGGGAGACTGGACAGTGTTCACTGGAAATTCAGATCAAAATCAGGTATGATTTTTTATTGTTAAGACTAGGAACTTCCCTTCCTGTCCACAAATATAGTGAATAGATGTATATGTATATTACATGCATGCTTCTAGAATAAGTTTCTTAATTTTGCATTGCATAAGAGTCGTTTCTGATGGTTATTTCCATCTCTTAAAACGCAGCTACAAGCAGTAGTCTCCAAAACATATCGCTGAGTGAATGAATGAATGAATGAATGCGTGAGTGAATGACTTAACTGTATGAATGAATAGTAGCATCACTACCAAATAAGAGGTACATAAACACAAAACAAAATTCATGACAATCAGAATTCTCCTCCCATTCAGTTATTCGAAGGAAACAGCGATACAGATACCATACGAGAAAACGCGGTTAACCCACCGATCATTGCAAGATACATCAGGGTCCACCCCCGAAGTTGGCATGACTGTGAAAGACCACGATGTATCACAATGCGGATAGAGCTGCTAGGTTGTGAGCTTACAAGTAAGTATTAATGTAGAATATGTTTGCATAAAATAAGTTATACATGTACTTCCATTTCATTCTATCGGTGCTAATATATATCTGACATCCCTATTCGATTTGATGCAATGAAATCAATTTCTTGTCTTTTCAATAGCCACCACAGAACCAACTAGTACTATTACCAGGACAACACAGTCTACATCCACATCACAGGTGTCAACATCCACTAATGGTCGGTCTAGTCCTGTGATACAGACACTAACTTCAGAACCACCACCACACACCACTCAGGCCTCAGTAACAACAACTGTTGTCTTGAATACGACAAAAGGTAACTGTTGCACTTGTTGGAAATTTCCATTATATCTTTTACATTACATTTCTTTAATTTCTAATCACATAATTCTGTATTACTGTAGGTGATGATGGAAAACTAGACATGCTACAGGGCTCCGAGTTTCCTACAGGTATGCATCATGCGTGACAGCTATTGCCCTATAATGTATGTAGACTATATATATAGTAAGTAAAATATGTATCTAAAATTAGTCATTGGTACCGAGCAGCTAGCTGCTGTCATGAAAGTACCTAATTGTTTGGGGAACTGTTAGTGGATACATGAAAAAATACGCTATTTGGGGCGCTTGTTGAATACTGAAAATATGATTATATTACCACACTGTTTCGTTGTGTACAGAAATCGTCATTGCTGTCAGCGTTGCCGGTGTTGTCGTGATTCTAACTATTGCAGCCGTCGTTGTCCTTATTATTAGAAGGTAACATTTTAATTTATTATATACATGTAGACTTTAGACTTAAGGCCATATAGCATGCTGGGTATGTCTTTTGATCTGTATAGCAAAGCGGTTGTCATCTTATCGATGTGAAGTAAACAGAACGTCGATTTGACTTCCCTACAAGTCCAGGGAAGTTCAAAAGATTATGTAAATATTTGCTGTTATCTGATAACATTTATTGAAGTCTGATATGGAAATGTTTCAACAGGAGAGGCAGAAACGCTTCTCAGAAGGAACCCACCAATGACAGCGAAGGAGAAGGAACCGTTGAGAATATCATCTATGACTCAGCAACCTTCTCAGCCAATGAAACTGGCGGGGGCGTTTCTTTTGGCCAATCAGATGGCTTCGTTGACAACGACCTTTATGCAGGAGTCGGGTGAGCTTTTTATGATTATCATTTTAATGACGTTTTGTCATTATCACTACAAAGCAAAATATTGCACTTACCGTGCTATTTTGTACGTATTCGCTAACTCCAATATCTACTGTTTCGTTTAAGTAATCAGGCATTGTTTACCTCTACCTAGGGAGTCTCCTACAGTGCAGAACCAGACGTCACAGAAGAACGACCAGCATCCCCTGTACGCTAACGTCAACAACTCACAAGACGAAGGTTTTGTGGACAATGACCTTTACGTGTCCCTTGAGACTCAGAATAGGGAATACTAATTCTAATCAAGTCTATATCATAAAAAAACAGGGCTTTCTTCTTACGCCCCTTGGTTTTTGTCCATTGAATTTGATATCAATAAGCATAAGGGTCTTCAGTTTATAAAAGCTGGTGTACATGTATGTGATGGTCTCAGATACAAAGATGATAGCTTCGGCTGTTCTTAATTTTTCGCATTAAGTTGTACATTTGTTGAGCAGATACGATTGTACATTTGTCATTCTCACATGATATTTAGCAGGTGGATTTAATTCTTTTTCCAGTCCCAGCCATTTGTGGTGCATTTTAAAGTAGTCCTTGTGACTCAGCGTAGGAATAAATACAAGCGTTTTCGTCATTGAATCCTATACCTTCTGCATGCTTGGTTTATAGGCCTTACTGAAGCCATGTTGGCCCAAACAAAGACCGGTGAGCACCAGTACATTAGCCAGTAGCCCGATTTTATCCTTGTCTTATCTTATTAACACCTTCACACACGAAAGGTCGTGGCTTATGCTTCACTAAAGCTGGCAGTCTATGAGCTGGCATCTAGCATCTAGAGAAATCAAGAAAGCTATTATAGTCAATAAACAATGAAACGCAAACGCAATCACTGATACAAACGACGAGTGTAGCTAGTGTTTTGCGCGTACTACCACTATACTATACTATACTATACTATACTATACTATACTATACTATACTATACTATACTATACTATACTATATATATGCTAACGTTAACAGCAGTATTAGTGCATGTCACAAGTAGTGTGGAGTGTTTACGGAACACTTTGAAGTGGTTCTGTATTGCACCCTAATTCGGGGTGTCCGAGACGACATGCTCTAATATTTTCCACCCACTCTGAGCGATGTTTACAAATACTAGGCTTTCTCTTTGACGAAAAAAAGAGATCTAGAGCTAGCTCCGGCCTACTTAACATTGGCCACACAGAACCAAGTGTTATCGGGGCGTGTACAGGTCGTTCTGTAATCGCTTGAATACCAACCACGCACCCCTATATCAAATAATCAGATTGTCAACATTTGTAAAGCTCTGTTTGACCAGTGCGCTGGTGCCACATCGATGCGCCTCTGCCGAATTCACATCTTGTGATTCATTACGAAGTCCATCAACGTACATGTATGCTGTTACTCCTCCATAGAGAACGATTCGACAATCGTTTTGTGTTCGGAAAGTGGTGATATGTTTGTGACTCCGTATACAGGTAAGCCGAACAGTCTTATTGTTCGTTGATTGGTATCGCCAGGGACAAGGGGGAGGGGGGGCGACAGGAACAATGTATATTTGCTAACACCTTGTCAATAAACTCTTACAAGTAACTTGTAGCAAACGGTGCAAGTTAGCTATCATTCAAGATGATTCACAAAGACATATATCTGTTTCTTTGACAGATTTTTGGTCACATTTCTGGATTATCTACATTTCTTTGTTTACATAAACAGTTCATTATGGGTCATTTAGATTCTAAACCCCATACTCTCAGTGCCTAGCACCCATGTGTTCAGTCAGGTATTTCATGTCATGTCACCTATTGTTGAACAATGAGTGGGAAATGAACGAAGCTGAACACGTCAAGAATGTGCACTTGATTTATTTACATCAAAAATTCAACTCCGAACTCAAATGTGTGCAGTTGGTTTACTCATTTAAAACCACATACTCTTGGAACGTGAGCTTTCACCTTTTTTTCTATTTTTTTCTTTGGTCTGTTTCAATGGCTCACAGACCTGTCGACATTTAGTGAGAGAACCACCACAACTTATGCAGCTGCAGTTTCTACAGGTACGCATGATGGCGCTCTTAGTTGTCTGTCCAACCCCTGCTTTTGTACATAATTTTGGCCAATGTAAGTCTTAAATCTTTACCACACGTCTTGAACTGTTCGGAATCTTTTAACCAAAGATTGAGCATCATATCCGTGACTTTAACGACTGCTGCATGACAGATACAGAACTGCTGACTTTTAATTATATTCTCTTGTGCACTGTCCTCCAAAATTTCTACAAAGAACGGTTCTTGTTTCCTGTAGGTGTGCTTATTGGAATCGGAGTAGCAGTCCCTGTTCTAACCATCATGGTGCTGGCTGCTGTGATCTTGATGCTCAGACGGTAAGAACTAGAGATTTTCCGTTCACAGACTCAAGTGACCATTCAAGTAACCTGTGTTGGCATGTATTGAAATGATTCACCATTCTTTTATTCTTATTATATTGTGTCTACACCTCTTTTTGTATTGTCAATCAGACAACCAAGGTGGGTGCCGAACGAAGCGGAAACGGAAATGACGCAGCACTACGTTCCACAGAGATGACCAAGTTCATTCAAACTTGTATAATAACAAGAAACGTTTACAAGGACTTCCTGACTGATAAAACACCCGCTTATAAAAGAAGAAAGCGAGTACTTGGCGCGAAAGGAACCAATCCTATGAAAACGTCCTGACTATACGTAAAGCTAGTTTCACACTGTCAACGACCTTCGACCGAATTTATTGTACGACAGAAGGGAACCGAATTTTCAAATCGCCGCAGAGCCGAGCGCATTTTCGATTGGAAAATCTACTGTCACGTTGGACTCTTCTGCTGTGTGATTACGGTCTTGGCATTGTTATTGTCTCAAATATGAGGTCACATGTGACCTGCTGGCTGATAAGTGTGACACTGATAATCCCACCGCTGCCACCAATTGTAGAGGCGATGGGAAAGGGTCTTCACTCAGAGAGTTACAACTCCAGACTGGCTCCAGCCACGAGGTCGGATGTACTTTATTGACTAATTAGACGCAGATGTTTGGGCCTCGTTTTCTAGTTTTTCTATCCCCAACACTAGTCTCGCTGCAAGATCATAAGTATTCACATCAAATTGCTGCGATGGTTGTAAAAAAACTAGACAAGACCAATATATTAACTGTACATGAGGTTATTCATCGAGAAAAGACTTGTCAAATGTGTCACTTTCAAGGCGTAAGATGGATTACTGAATAAACAATGTTCGCGTAAGTACTAGTTTACTGTAGTAGTTAATGGCTTGATCAATTGGTGATTGATTAGTTAGTTAGTTGATTTGTTGGTTGAAATCCGGTTTAAGGTAAGGGATGGAATACAAGGCAGAAACCTTGGATAAAGTTATGATAGAGCTATAACTTCATACGTAACAAGAAACCAGAGATTTCAGACTTCTGGGAAGTATGCCAACCCCCACCCCCCGAAGTCTCCATGTCAACCTCTAATTCCTGCTGCCTCCCGGTCAGATTCTGAGACCTTTCACCTCGTTTAATTCTATCTGTCAATCAACACCCTCCCACGTGCTGTCAATCTGCTCTGTCCGGACAAACGGATGCACAAACCCACAGATCAGCCACCCGAAACAACACACCCGTACCCGGGAGTATACGTAACACCATAGGAAAGGTTCAATGTTATGGTACAAAGCAAACAGCAACGGTCATTCCTGTTTGTATAACGTGTACATGTACTTTGCTTTTGTGATTTACCTAGCTAGGTCACACAGATGCCTTTTGTCTTCGTTATATGAGAAGTTTATTGCAAACACATGCCCGAGGGCTAATTGCAAGTACAAACGAGTAACAACAAACAACATGAGAAAGAAGATACAATGGTATAAGAGACTACGTGATACTACATACTACAACATACGTGGTACTAATTTGGTTGGGTTTGACTTCTTCTTTTCAGGCAGTGGGAGACGAATTTACCCACTTCGTCTATAATATGTGGGTTCTTTGATTTTAGTAGGAAGATTGTTTTCTTTTGTTCAGGAATAGTGGGAAAGTAAGGGTGAATTTTGGACACGATGGTAAATAATTGGTGTCTGATATCATCATAAGGGCGATATATGAAACTACCCGTGTTGGATATGCTAATCTGAAGACCTGTGCGGTATTGTTCTCTGCCAGACACCTGCAATCTCTGCAGGAAGCCTTCGGGCGATGGTTACGCCGTGCTATCAACTCTTGAGAATTTACAAGCTCGATCGTCCAGTTTTCTAGTATAAACACTTGGAAAGGCGACAAGACGTTAGCAGTGGCAACAACTTGAATCGGATTGCCATGGAGAAACAATGAAGTCCATGTCATGATTTTACTACATTGTTTGTCCTGCCTTGTGGTGAAGTATGGAAACAATTTCCGGGGTGGGACAGGTACAGGTAGACTAGCGCGGCGAGGGCGTCCATTTTGAATAGCTCATTCAAGTGTTTAACAACAAACGGGTATCCGATCTCACTCTCTACCGTCCAGTCATACACAGAGCCGCCATGTACGCGGTAAATGGTTCCACCGACTCTGTGTTTGACGAAGTCGACCCCATCGTCCCAACTACCGGGACGGTAGAGCTGATCGCCCAGCAGGACGACCACAGGGGCACGCTGGAGGTTACCGTGGTACGGGCCCGTCTAGACAAGGACGCCGTGCGCAAGGTACAGGGCAAGACGTCCCAAAGAAATCGGGCCAGCATTGGAGGTCACGGAAGCTGTGACCCTTACGTCACAGTTGAACTTGGAGAGACGATTTTGACGACTAAAGTTGCCAGGCAAACGTACACCCCCATGTTCAACGATACGTTTCAGTTCCAGTTAAGAAACACCTCCTTTGATTCAGTGCTGCATGTAAGTACAGATCTTTGTCTTGAATGACTTGTGTAGACAATGTGGCACTTGTTTGGTCGTTTTGGCAGCAGCTGAAAGAGTACATAGTCGTCTAATGTCTAACGTCTACTATTGAGAGGTGAAATAGAATGATTGTTAACCGCTAACTTTCTTCCAGAACAGGGTTGCAGATTAACTGAGCAGCAACTTCATATTTCACCTTTGTTCCTCCTTGTCTACGAGGAAGTGAAATCAAAACAAAAGAGAACAGTAACATTACACCCTCTGGCGATACATGACCCCCCCCCCCCTCCTACAAGTCTTTGCACAACTCACAGAGGTCATTTGAAAAAAAAATGCCATGTTGTTAGAACTTGCTGGACCGGATCGGTAATGCCTTGCGACAACGACTTTTGTCATACTCGGCCTCCTTATAATAGTCTCTACCGGACTAACTACGCTGGCCATAATATGGAGAATATTTGCCAGGGGTACAATTGGCTGCCTTGGGGTTTGACTGGCCTTCGGAGGGGGAAATTAACCTTCCCGTGGACCAACTCTACTGGCCAGCTATTCCCTTCTTTTGTCGAATTCTACTATCCGTACCCCCGTAGGAAGGCCTGGTGGAGGCTATCCTTATACAACTATAATCTATAATGTGCTGTAGATTAAATAAATGAGTTAGAACTTGCTGGACTGGACCGGGACTGACTTGGGGAGAAAGTCTTAAATTTCATTATCGTGTAGTGGAAACTTTTCCCACGGAAATTCACAAGTATTTTCTGTTTTGTTTGGAAAAATATCTGACGGCAGATGTAATTGCTAACACAAGAATGTATGTATTTTTTGCAGGTCAAGGTTAGCAACTTTAGAACGTTCAGGAAGGACGAGCTGATAGGGGAGGTAACGCTGCATGTGGGCGAACTGGAACTGGGGACAGCACAGCAGTTCAACCTGAAAGTAGTGAGTACGAAGGCCCACAACGACACTGCGCGACACATCTTCCAAAGCCCACCTCTTCCAAGTTCCCTTCGCAGCGCTCTCTCTCCGGGCTTTCGAAGAGGTGTCGCGCAGTGTCGTTGTGGGCCTTCGTAAGTGAGTGTTGTTGTTTATTTCTCTCTACTATATTCTACACATTGTCACGTGATCGGCCTAGCTCGGCCAATCAGAAACAATCGACATTGTTTGACCAATCAGAAGATTGAACGTATTTCAACGAGTCTCTTTAAAATCAAAGTTATCCCTCATAAAAGTTCTAGTCATTCATACAATCAATAACTACCCTCAAAGTTTTTCTACATATTTACCGTTTTATATTACAGCCGGAAACAGATATAACTCCCGGAGGTACACAGAGTGGGGATGACATTCCACATGACACCGATCCAAACATCGGTAGAACTGATGAAACTGACTCGCTCGTGTCGGTGAGAGTCCATATACTAGTAGTTGTTTCTTCTGCTCCTGAAACTTTGAGACCAATGCTTTCGGTGATTACCATAACCACAAGACCAGGTATTTTGTAAAGGCATTGTCTATTTTGCGCATTCGAAGTTATCAACTTTGAATGAAATGATAGCAAGGACACAGTGCCTCTTGTTTTCACATTGGAGGTACAACATATTATCCATCCATTCCAACGGAGCCACCGTGGCCTGTAAAACTTTTTGTGTTGACTACAAATTTTGCATTTTTTTTTTCAGGGTGCGCTTAGCACGGGGTCAAGATGGTCAATTCCACAAGGGTTTTGGGTACTTTAGCTTCGCTTTAATTACAGACTTTTCTCTACTTCTTTAGTGCATTCATCCTTTACATGTTTCTAGATAGTCCTGTCTTCTGTTATGTGCCAGTAAATACTAGTATATCACGTATCAGTGGTCTCTGCAAAATGTTTCTAAACCCCTTTGCTTTAATATCTATATGTTAGATTCACTCTTCAATGGTTTTACTTGACAAAAATTTAACCATACACACAACAAGTTTTGTTACTCTGTCTCTTCACCAGCCCAGTAAAGTCAGATCTCGTTTTGGAGTTCTCTTGTCATGTGAATTGGTGTTGATTATCACGTGACAAGTAACAGTCATTAACAGGTTTGAGGTAGTGACGCCCCCTGCCTCTGTTCAATGGTTTTGATAAACACTTCAGATCTTTGAAGTTTCACTTTCCTTCAACACGCAGACAAGCAAGGCTAAGGACCTGCACACTGCCGCCTTGGTGGGAGACATCGGGAGGATCAACAAATTCCTGGAGGCAGGTCATGACGTCAATGAGATGAAATCCATGCGGCTGTTTCCACATAACGTAAGTGTTTTCCGAAATTAATCTTCAATAGATGTTTACACATAGCGATTCATCACTTCCATACCATAGATGATAGCAGATTAGGGGAACTCATGATCAGCAGCTACAGGGTGGCCCGATACTAACACCATGGAGTTTGAGTCCCATACTTTCCTAGCTTTCATTTTGACACGAAGGAAATACACAAGTGCATGTTATAGTAACGAGCCGGTTTCGCCTCCTTTGCAGTCGTCAGATGTTGTCAGGGAACACGAGTTTGAGGACGTGACGCCATTGCACTGCGCGGTGGTTGCTGGGAATGCCAAGATTGTGTCCCGCCTTCTGCGGTCCGGTGCCGACACACTTGTGCGCAGTAAGGTAGGTTGACGCAAGGAGGTTTAAATCTCCTTTGTTGACACAAACACACAGATCCGCCACCAAAAACAATACTTCCATACCCGGAAGTAAAATATGTTTAATCAACAAATGAATCTATGTTTGTGTTTGCATTTGACATTCAGGGAAACCGTTCTTTGATTAAGACATTCAAGGTGGTAACGTTAATTCATTGTCTTATAAGAAAGACATCGTCGGAATTCCTAGTGATATATGTTTATGACGATTGGATCTTATGTGACTATATTTAAAGGATCTCCAGTCGCCCCTGCACATGGCCACGTGGTTCGGTCACGGTCAGATCCTGGAGCTCTTGCTGCTGAAGTATGAAGTGCAGTATCAACAGCAGATGAAGCAACAAGGAGTAAACGGGCCTTTATCTACTACTACCGCTCGACTTCTGAGCTGGGTGGACCCAACCATTCGTAAGGATCTGGTAAGTTCTGTTTTGAGTTATCTTATTTTCTGACTCACCCTGGGACTATATATAGTGTAGGCCATACCAAAGAGACTCTAGACTAAGTATAACCAACTTCCTTGGTATAACTTTAGCTTCTGTATGTAGACTGTATCTATAAACATTGTTGACTTCTTCAGCATGTAACGTATCCAGGTATCTTTAGTAGCTTCAGGTGGTCTTTTTGCAACAGTTATACGTGAAAAGGAAGGAGGGGCAGAAGAGTGGCTGACACTGGCGGCTCCATTGACAGAAAAAGAAAATTGATGAATGCATGGTCAGTGAGAAACCAGATGTCTACAATACTAGTATCGTTTTGTAGTTCTATGTACGGAGTGAACTTAAAACAATCTCAACGTCTTTCAGGAAAGCATGATGTGGGAGGCAGCGAGGGTTGACAACGTGGCTTTCCTGAATGTGCTGGTGGGGCAGCTACAGTGGACGGTGGAAGATCTCACCATCAGGGATCGCCAGGGGGTAAGGGACAAGCGAATGATGAACATTTTGTCTCTTCAAACAAACGTGATCTTGTATTCCCTGACCTGAAACATCACGATAAAAGTGATGTATGCATTGTCATAAAATTGAGCAAAAACATAACAAAACTTTTTTTGTTTACAGAACACACCGTTGCACATCGCCGTACACCAAAGGTACCAATCTAAGAAGTTCGCGCAGGCGCTCTTGGAGATGAACTCTGACCTACTTAGCGTCAAGAACAAGGCGGGGCAGACGGTGGAAAACGTGGCGGGAGACGACATGAAGTTTACACTGATGGGGACGGCAAAACGTGTCGGTCAGTGTTTAAAATGCATGTTTGGGAAACAAAGGGATTTAGGTTGTAGGTCGTGTGTTCTTTAACATTATACCTTTCAGTTGGACTAAGGAAATTGAGCTTAGAAGCTTCGTCCTTCGGTGTTGCGACTAGAGACCAGAATATCATCATTAACGGGTTAAAAGGCTCAATTCTTCTTCAAATGTTCTGATAGGTGTGACAATGTTTCTTTTCAGGGAGCTTGAAGAGTGACAGCCACTTCGAAGAGGACTCCCTGGGTTACTGGGTGTACGCCAAGACAGTTGCCGACATCCTAACGGACGAGTCTACTACCATGCCTATCACTGTGGGAATCTACGCGCGCTGGGGGACAGGCAAGTCTTTCATCCTCAACCAGGTCAAACGTGAGTACACTCCATTATTTCTACTCCATTCAGTCGCAAGTCTTTCCGTCGTTAGAATGTTATAGTCTTGCCTACCTCAATTCTAAGTATGCAATATTTAAGATCCTGAACTAAGAGCCCTTATTTAGGTACCACCTACCTTTTTTTCAGATGAGATTGATGAAAACATGGCAAAGGCAACAAAACTACGAGAAATGCAGCGTTATAACTCTAAGATAACAACCAAAAGGAAGCGCTCGATACCCGTCCCACCGTTCCCGTTCTCCGCGTGTGTGAGCATGTTGGCGTTCCTGTTCTTCGTGGCAACCCTGGTAGGTGGCGTCCTGTCCTACATGTACTACCCCGCCATCTACAAGATCATCCTGATCGTCGGCACAATCTCCACCATCTGCACCAGCGTGATTGTTGGTTATCTGAAGAGGAAGGGTCTGAGGCGGATTTTATTGACGCTGTTCCCTGGATTACACTGGACAAAGAGACACCTTCAGCTGATTGGGATCTGGCTGGATCTGCTATACCCTCCGGATCTCGAGACGAATCTTCCAAACCCTGGTCACGTTAAGGTGATCCACGTGCAGTTCAACGCCTGGGAGTACTCCGGCTGTTCTGCCCTCTGGGCAGGGATTGTCACCAAGCTGTGTGATGAAGTGGAGGCAGAAATCGGCCCGTGGACAACCCGGCTGTACCGCGCCATCCACGACAAGTTCATGTCGTCTGAGAGACCACCAGTGACGGGGAGGCTGTGGTTCAAGTATGTGGTTGTTCAATACTAGTCTTTTTGCTTACTTCGCTATTCTTGGATCTTGAATGACACTCCAAGAGCAGCCGAATCTTTTAATGTTACATGACATATGCAAAGCTGTTCAATTTGACCACAAAAGTTTCTTATGTGCATATGTGTTCTGCCTTCAGGTTGGTGATCACAGCGATTCTGGGGACGGTGATGATTGTGTTGGCTGCAGTGTTCGGCATTAGAGGAGACACCCCCATGGCGGTAAGCTTTGAGATCACGCGTTACCCTCTGAATTGTTAATAGCACATACGTAATACGACTCTATAGTATAGCTTGCTATCCATTGTCATCTGCAATGACCTGTGGAAATTGGAAAGACTCTTTTGGCAGAGTAATACCTGCACGGATACATCCTTTCTTCCAGGTCTATGAAACTTTCAAGTGCTTCTAAGCACCTGTACATGGTATCGATATGATAAAGCCATTTTCCCCTGCAGATAGCAACAAGTGCAGTGGAGATCTTGTGCGGTGTCGCACTCGGAGCTGGAATGTTGAAAAACGCCACGAAGATCTGGTCCTTTCTCAGGAAGATGGCAGTCTCTCAGACATCTCGGCTGGTGGCTCGTACTACCAAACCCAACTTTGACCAGGAGCTGGGGTTCATGGCGAAGGTAAGACTCGCGCGCCATTTTGGAATCTGTTTCCCGCGAGACTACAGCCTGACGGGAACGCGCGAGATTTCGAGGGTGCGCGAAAACGAGGCTGTGGGTGGAACATACAGTATCTCGATATCTGTCTTGTAAAGAGATACAGAGATGTTCAACAGCTACGATTTTTAAGATTCTGTACATGTCTTGAAAAGTTTCTATTCTTGTTTTTAACACAGGTGAAGACAGAAGTGAAGGTGGTGACGTACCTGTTGCGGTACTTTGAGGCAGCCCGTCGGAAGCAGTATCGGGTTATTGTCGTGGTGGATGATCTGGACAGATGTCCCAAAGACAAGGTCATCAAAGTGATCGAGGTACATTTTCCTTATCATGTAATTAAAGAAAGGTCATTACTCCTTACTCCCCACTTTAATTTAGAGGATAAACACAGGATAGATATGATTTTCATTAAGAATGTGTACAACCTCATTCCTCCAGGCGGTGGGCATCCTTCTGTCCGACCCAAACTCCCACTTCATCTCCCTCCTGGCGGTGGACCCCAGGATTGTCGTCAAGAGCATCGAGGAGAGCTTTGGAGACGTCATGAAGAACGCCAACATCAACGGGTACGATTCTACTTTCTCATTTTCGTCACTCAGCGTACTCACCATTGTACAGCATCATTGTAGTTTCAATTCTTTCAGCTTTAAATCTAGCAAAACTGTTTCTCTATTTAAAGAGGGTCTGCATGCTCTTTTCCGTAAGGCGTAGGCGGGCCTTTTAAATTTCCCGTAATTCGTAGGGAAGTTATTTTATTCAGCGTAATTCGTAGTGAGGAGGTGAAAATTTTGCGTAAAGCGTAGCCAGTGCATTTCACGTAAAGCGTAATCGAGCCAAAAAATTCCCCGTAAATCGTAGTTCAGACTCCCAATTTTTCGTAGGCCGTAGTGGATGAACTTGCGGTTGACCTGTTGGGTCATCCTTGTACGCATGATTTGCACGTAAAAAGTTGCAGAATATACCGTTTCAGAGGGTCAAGATTTCAAAATTTTCCCGGGGAAGCATGCCCCTGGACCCCCCTAAAATGTATGCGATGAGTCACGCCTTCGGCGCTGCAGTAAAATATTATTTTGCCCCCTCCCATAGAAGTAGAGTCGCTTTGCTGCCGTCTCTGCTTTCCTTCTCCCATCTGGGTCCAGGTGTGGTGCACGATGGCTCGACCACATAACGCCCGTGATGGTCTGCATTTTATCACATTCTGGGTCCATTCTGACCCAGTATCAGTGCAATTTGGAGTCGTGACAGTGTTTAAAACAGCGAAGTCACTGATGTAAATCAGTTGACAAACAAAATAGACCAGTCAACTCTGCCTGAATTCGAAGCGAAGCGCCAGAATTTAGCGTAAAACGTTGCCGGCCTTCTTAAATTTTACGTAAAGCGTTGCGGGCCTCGATGAATTTAGCGTAAAGCGTAATCAGGACCCCCCATGCAGACCCTCTTTAAAGACAAAGCAAACAAAACGCACGCTCTTGTCAGGTCCGGCAGAAAGTAGATACATGTATCATTACGGTTCATAGCTTTCTCGTTGTTTCGGTGGTATCAGTGTACTTGGACTGTTGAACAGCTCCTAGGCAGTACTTTGAGAAATGGAAACGATTAGACACACATCTGATCCCCTCAGGGGCTTACACATGATGATATACATTATCATTCTTACTTTCCTCTTACCCTTCGCAGCCAGGTTTCACTCCTCACCTTGCCCTTGTGCCCTCACCTAGGTACGAGTACCTGAAGAAGATGGTTCAGCTGCCCATCTGCCTGCCGGAACCTGGCACGCAGGCCAGGAAACGCTTCCTGTGGGACACGGCAAAGATGTCCGCCACCGAGCGGAAGGTCATGGTGGTGCAGGAGGCTGGACAAGCAAGGGCGAAGCAGGCAGCAAAAGTAAGCAATGCCTTTATTCTTTTCCGAAACTGCTAGTAATTTTGGAGCTACAAACACTGTATAAACTATATCCTTTGAGTAATTAACATCGCTCCCCCGACTTTCTCTCATCAGGCAACGACGCTGAACGTGAAAGAGAAGGAAACTTTGAGTAAAGGGCTGCACAAGCTTTCCCTCCTGTGGCGTCATGATGTGTCACAAGAGAGGGCCTACGACTCGGTACGCAGTAGATCTGGCAGGCCAAGTCTCGACAGGATCACGCGTACGGTTGAACAGTTCGGTAATGTCATTGCCGACAAGAACCTCTTCCTAACGGAGGCCATCAGGAGTCTCCAGAAGGACGACGTGGTTCGCTACGTTGCCGGAAACCCACGTCATATCCGGCGCCTCTTCAACATCCTGTGCGTGTCAGTAGGGGTTCTGTCCCAGCGGGACAAGCTCACAAGGTTCACTCCCAAACAGGTATGTTTAACATTCGTCTGCAACTGGAACAAGCTTTGAGCGTACTATAACTGATCACTGGGCACTAGACATACAGTTAACTGGCAACAAAACTATTCATACCCTAGCTTTATACCAAGCCAAGTACAATTACAAAGGTGTAATTTATTTTGTTGTTATCTGTATGTCACAATACACACCAAAGAAAAACAGTTAACTTGGAGATTGGGTGGTGTATCAGTGCAAGGCACAAATTGTACAGATTCTGAGTCTGACTTACCATGACCGTATTGTTTCGCCAGGTTGCAAGGTGGGTGCTGCTTGTTGAGCAATGGCCCTACAGAATGAGCTGGATCATCCAGTACGTTGAGGACTTCTTCCAAAGGAGGGAGCTCGGGAGACGGGAGACTCTACAGCGGGGCATTCAGCAGAGCGACAAGCTGATGGACATCTTTGTGCGGAGGGTCAAAGGTGAGATCTGCACGCAGGAGGAATGGTGTCATCTCAACCC
The DNA here is from genome assembly GCA_013266295.2 of Branchiostoma floridae x Branchiostoma japonicum. Classification (NCBI taxonomy): domain Eukaryota; kingdom Metazoa; phylum Chordata; class Leptocardii; order Amphioxiformes; family Branchiostomatidae; genus Branchiostoma; species Branchiostoma floridae x Branchiostoma japonicum. The sequence continues at coordinate 11,480,761 of CM023827.1, read as the reverse complement.
GCTGGACGAAGACCCCGAAATGTTCGAGCTCTTCTTGACCTTTGCCGAGTTCACAGTTGAGGTAAGTCAAACAACTTGTTCTAGATTTTCCCTTTAAGCTTAGTTCCATTGTAATAAAGTCTATAATATTATGTAAAACAACTTTTGGGTAATTTAGTACATGTATATATATATATATATATATATATATATATATATATATATATATATATATATATATATATGGGTGATATAGTACATGTACATATATATATATATATATGCTGTATCATATATTCTTGTAAAGCTGCATCATATTCTTGTAATGAGAGCAAGAAACCTTCGTCTGACAAGAATGACAAACAGCAGGACTAACGAAAGATACTGTTATCTCAGGATATGGAAGACCTCCTTCCCTACACCGTGAACCTTGACCTGTCCATCCGGCAGACGATTGGCTACGTCCGATCTCAGACTGAGGTCCAAGAACTCAAGCAGAATCAGACAAACGAGGACGAGTCATCAGGTAAGGCTACCGGGCGAAAGACGTGGGGAGTGAAAACTACATTATACGTACAATGGATGTTTTTCTATTAGAAAAACAATGAATATCATACTGAATGTTATAGCTATGTGCGATTAGATTTTTATCACATTCAACCATGTTGAGATCACCATATGATGAAAAGGTTACAACAATTTGCAAGGTCCTATTTGGATACGAGTTCAGAGGGACAACTAGAAAGTTAGAGTACAAGCTTCTGATATTTATTTGCATTGCTTCTTGCACTCGACTTACAGACACCTTACTCTCGGACCTCCTAAGGAAGGAAGGAAGGGGACCAGGAATCTTAAAGGTTCCAGATGGTGTTTTCAGCGATGAGAGGGAAGCAGACAAGCTTGGGGCTCCTTCAGGACAAGGGCGTACTCAGGCCAGCACCCCCAGCAGACGCGTGCATGACAGGCACGCTGGTCCTGAGTCGGACCTTGACGCCATCATCGAAGAAGATCCAGAGCCAGAGGAAGATTGCAGGAACGTCCAGCCGCAGCTGCCTGCAGCGATGGAAGACTCCGCCGACAAGGACGCAGCAAACGACGATGAGCCCGCCATTTTCGAAGAAAGCGTTGAGGGAGAGAAAGAAGCAAGGTTGGGACCGAAAAACGGCCATTCAACGGACGAACACGTGACAGAAGCCCTGTCAACCCAAAAGGAAAGCCCACCCCTATCAGCCGGTCCGCCTGCTAGCGCTGGTGGTGAAAAGGAGACGAACGGCAGCCGTGCAGACGACGGGTCACCTCTGCTGAAACAGCCGCCATCTTTGACCAACGAGCCCTCTGATGAAGAGAGTGAGGACGGAGAGGAAAGTCCGTCTGTTCCTCTTCTAGTCTCGATACCACAAGAGCGGGAGTCATGTGTATAATCGCACCCATGGCGCTTGAAGCATTTTAGACAGTCACACCGAAGTCTGTTGTCAAAGAAGCACACTGGAAATCACAAATGCGTGCGCCAGTGTAATGATTTGTTGGATTCAATAGAGAATGTACCGATGGCATGTTCATCCTTGACAACACTTCCAAATGTGTCAAAAGCGTTTATGTAGCGAAGGAGAAAGCCGGAGTTATAATAGGTCAGAAGGGCCAAGATGTTATTCCTTTCGCATCACATTATCATTTCTTACTCGTGTATATGAGTTTTGAATGGCATTAGCACCCAAGATGTATCTTGTTGTTACATGTAATTTGTGAGTTTGAGTGCTATGTACGAGATGCATTGTATCTCCATTACATCAAGCATAACATTTAGGCATAGAAATAGAACATTTCCGTGGCTACGCGGCTTACTGTGGGAACATTTGTGCATTTTTATAGCCTTTTACTGAGCTGATACCTTTAAATAGTGTTTAAACATCCTCTCCTAGCCTTGTGTAATTTAGTTGGTCATTAAAATGCTAACCCAGTAATTCGACGATCTTTTTAAACATTTCATCTGCTAGGAGTTAATCAGTTCACCCAATGGGAGTTAAGTACTGTTTTAGCTTGTCTGTGTGTCAGTCTGTGTGTGTTTCTGCAGTGCAATTTCTGTATGTTCTACCAGAGGGCGCTCACGGCTTACCGTCTGAGGAGTCTGATATCACTACTACGGCGCACATTCCTGACACACATGTCCCACATCATGCGTTCATAAATAAACTTGCGATCGAAACCTTGTTAGTCCATGTGTTTTACGTCATACAGTTGATCTGTTCTATTATTCAAATGACTTGTAACGGCTGTCAGCAGAATGATAAAGGTAAATGCAGGTCAGGCGCCATTTTAGGCCTGACACAAGGTCTGAAAGGAACGCGAACATCACCACGAGGTAGGGACTTTCCAATCTTATGTCCTTAAAAGATCTTTGTATTTGTGTCAGTACAACACGGTGGTCTATATAAATCAATCTCATTGAGTTGCAGCTAGGAGTTGGTTAATGTGTGTATTTCAAATGTTTAAGCTGTGGCATATTCCGCGCATACATGGCCTCAAATTATCTCCATAGAACATTTGAACCTTCCTATCTTCATGGCAATATAGAGGACGCAGTTTATTTCTCTTTACATACATTTAATATTACAGTTATTTCATAACATTGGGAAGGTTCTTTGTCTGTAACTTATACCTACGGTGTACGTTACATGTTGCACGTGAGAATTTGTTAGAGGACACCCATAATGACACATTCTTGTCTATTCGACACCGCATTCCCGTTCTTTTTGCTGTGTCACAGATAGATATCCTTTTAGCATGATTGGTCTTGTTATTTAAAATTGACGGTACATTTGGTCACCTTTTTATCAGGGCAGCTCAGACGACAGACAAACATGGGTATCCTGTTTTTCGTGATTGGGATGATTGTTCTAGGATCTGGAGTGGACGGCCAAGGTAAGTTGGCACTTCCACCAGATGTATTACAGTTAAGCATAGAGGGCGGTCATAGCGGTTAGACGGTAAAGACATTATTTCGGTGTCACAATAACGTACCTAAAACGATTGAATATTGATTAATTGTTGATTGGATTTTGATTGGATATTGATTAAATATTGATTGAATATTGATTGGACATGGACACCGCTTGCAGAGGGCCTGTCCAATCTCGTGGTGTTGGACGTGGACGTTGACTACATCACTATCGGCTGGACCGTCTCTCCCGGGCTGGACGTGTCCAGCTACCGTGTGCGCTATGCCCCATGGGATGGCTCTTACCGGGACTTGTCTCCCGCCCCGGGTACAAACGACACTACCGCCACCATCACTGGACTCCACGCCAACGAGACCTACACCATCACTGTGACGTCATATGGAGCTGACGGCGAGATGACGTCTGAAGTCAGCACAGTAGAGATCACAGGTTATTTTCATTTACCTCTCCCACCTTCAAAAGTGACCGTTGATAAGTACAATAAACACCATGACAACCATCTTTTAGCACGTAATATTACAAAGAAGATTCCTGACTAACTTCCCTCCATCCCTTATTAATCCATGTCATGAATGGTTTTCATTTTGGCGGTGTAACTGACCAGTTTGAAACCCACATTTTGCAGTGGTAGTGGAAGTAGATGTGCCCCCCTCCCCATCCGTGTGAATTGTTTAACCGTTATTTTGTTCTATCATAGATTATTACATAGTGTCAGTGTTATGCGACCAGACCCACATGGAGATCTCGTTCCCGTTGGAGGGTCTCCCAGGCGTCAACGCGGCAGGGCTACATCTGCTTGATTCCAGTTGCCTAGCAACAGTCGACGCCAACTACGCCACCTTGCGGACAGGACTTCAGGAGTGCGGGACGATACAGGAGGTAACGTATTGAATTTAACTATGAGATACATTGCTGTAAGACATCTGTGTGTATGAAACAATGTAATTGTATGGTGAATTTAAGAATCACCAAGGACTCACATACAAAATAATGATTCAATAACGATCTCATTGCATTTCGTAAGCCTGAACTTATATCAATGTTTGTATCTTTTCCTCATCTTTTGTGCCAGAACTACGGAAATGACAAGTTCAGGTTTAGGAACAGGGTTGTGGCGGAATCTGAGTCTGACGCGAACGGAGCGCAGCGATACCAGCCTTTTCTACTGCCTTTCTACTGCGAGTTTGTCAGACTGTACGTCAAATCACTGGAACAGAACGTACTGTACACCATTCCCGACTCCAGGTTAGCTAAGAGTTTTTATTTGTTTATTCCTTTGCTTTTTAGGTGTTTTGTTGTACGCTTATATGAAAGACGTGCTAATATTAGCCCGTTGACTGGGCAAACGGGCCTGGCAGAAATGACAGTGTTGTGTGCTGCCATTTTCAGAATGACGTTGTGTAGCGTTTGAGTAGCAGAACAAAACAGTGTCCTTTACTTAGGTTTTCACCCTTCTGTTATTTTATAATGTGACGATGTTCAACAACAAGACTGTGGTGTTTCCTACAGTTTGCAGTTCGAGATAGAGCACGGCAACAACACCTTTACTTTCGACATGCACCTGTACACGTCCGCGGACTTCATCCACAAGTACGACTCGCTGGACTACCCCGTACAGGTCAGTCATGGAACGCATTTTTTTTTTGTTCAAGGTACAGTGACATAACGTGAGACTCTTATTGTCGTGCATGCAGTTCTCAGCATATGGATATGAGAGAAGCAACCGTCAGCAACCTTTGCTTACGGCAGTAACGGCATGAGCCATGGTAATACTATTACACTGTACTAGCACTACACTTTAACTGTTACACACACCATATCATATGCAACGTTTGGCGTATAAGGCTATATACATCAAAGAGGTCCCCATCCCTTCAGCAAATCAGAGCATACGCAGGCAGACTTTCAGCACGAAGTGCTATACACAGTACCATACATAGTAGCAGATATAGTATAGTACCCTAATGTTATATTGAATGTATGATGTGGGAAATTATTGTTTAATATGTGTTTTTATTTCGGCTTTGCCCATTATAGATCATCTAGATTGCTTGTAGTTTTAAGTGTACAATGGGTCATGTAATTGTGAGAACAACATAATTCAGACAGAGAATATTGTCTGCGAGTTGTTTGAATAAAGATTGAATTGAATTGAATTGAATATACCGCCCCAACCATACATGTCTTCCTTCACTATTGGTGCCATACAGCAAGACAGCAGATCTGGATATGAACATGGCATTGTATTTATTTTGATACTTGTTGTTTCAGTTCTTGCCGACCGATGACATGCACGTGGGGTTAGCAGTGCAGACCACCCTGACAAACCTGGAGCTGTTCGTTCAGGACTGCTACGCCACCCCTACATCAAACAAGGACGATGAGACTAGACTAGACGTCATCGACGATGGGTGAGTCTCAATACAACACCGTGGAGAGCCCGTATGGTCTAGCCTCTACCAGGCTTTGGGAAGCGGCTGGGAAAAGTAGAAATTGGCCAGATAGGCAGATAACGTGCCAGGGGAGTTGGTCCGCTAAATAGTACAGTTTGCCGCTCCCGAGAGCTTGGCCAATTTCTACTCTTCCCAGCCGCTTTCCGAAGCCTGGTAGAGGCTACGTATGGTCACGTGTTCTCAATTCAAAAACTGGTCATTTGAACCAGATGAAGGCTTTAGTACGAACAGCCAAAACAAGACCTCATACCTCCATGAAATATTTACCTCCAATTTACACCACGTACCCACCTCCTAAATACCATCGCAGTCAGTCCGACGGATGTTGAGAAATAGACCCAAACATCATCCAGACCAAAAACAGTACCTCCCATTTCATGGAGGTAAAAAAATTATTTATTTTGCTGGAACGAATCCCACATGCAGCTGTTTAGAGAAAGAGATTTTTCGTATTCACTGTTGATTGTATTCCTCAATTTGTTATTCCCTAATCCTTTTCTCATTGCAGGTGCGACAAAGACGCCACCTTAGTGACACATAGCGATGGGTCTGACCCGCTGGTCCACCAGTTCTCCGTCCAGGCCTTCACTTTTCCAAACTCAACGGACAACGTGGTAAGCATCACACCTACTCATACAACTAGCCTTGTCTTGAGTAGCTGCAGAGTAGAACTGAAATAGATATACTGGAAACATTGTTCAATGCATGTTTGTATTCAATTGTTACCGTTAAAATGATCTAGATAAGTAGTTTTGACAGTTATTGTTTTGCATGACCAGAAACCAAACCCGCGCTGCAGGAATTCTGAAATTTTGTGTTTTGATAGATTGCAGAATGTTTGAAATCTGAGTTGTTGTTTTTTTATTTGCAGCTGTACCTCCACTGTACCCTGGTGGTGTGCATGGCTGACGACACGTCATCCCGCTGTGCGCAGGGGTGTGTAGAACGGCGCAGGCGCAGAGACGTGTCGGACCATGGCCGGGCGGTGCGAGTCCATGAGAAGGGAGGGGAGTTTCAGGACCGGGTGGTGTCCATCAGCCAGGGACCGATCCTATTCCTGCAGGCACTACCGTCCGAACGTAAGGCAATACAACCTTGATGTCATCAGCACTGTTTCCATGCCCCCAAATCTGACGTCGTGGGGCATCTTACCACACAAATTGACACTGTATTATAGTTTCTTGCCACTTACAACATGTTCTTTCATTTTGTGGTATGGAATAGTCCAAAGCTACGCATCAATTTGCAGTAACGAAGCTATATCGCTAGGGTGTAGGCACGGTTCCTTACCGTTACATATCTGTCGTAAAAACCGAAATATCGAGGAAATGGTATCTAAAAATTCAACACTGTGATGTGGCCTAGCTATCAGGCGAAAATCCTCCTGAAAAAGTGGAGTCAGTGAACCAAGTCTTGTCATAAAAGAGACAACTCTGAAAAGTCTGTGGATGAAAGTTTTGCAACATTTCTTTGTCACCTTCCCCAGAACCTGAGACGGACACTCCTACCGTACCACTAACCGTGGGTGTTACAGTGGGGACTGCAGCCGTGGTCCTCACAGCGCTAGCTGTCCTGGCTCTGTGGTACAAACGGGGCAAGACTGGGACTTTAAAAACAGACGTTCATGTTACCGGTAAGTTTATTGTATCCCATCTAATGGACTGGCTTTGAGTTTAAAAGGAATTCGAGTATGGAATTCAGATATTGAAATGTATACGAGTTTCATGAATGTACAAATTGATAATGAACAAATCCATGGCAACTATAACTTCGATAATCTCCAAGCAGATCTTTCGGTGGCTGCAAAGATAGTATCTATTTGCCAGACAGTTACCATTTGCCACCAAATGGATACTGTCTTTGCAGCCACCGAAAGATATGCTTGGAGATTATAATTTCGATACGACCGCAACCAAAGGCAAGTGAAACTTTGACGTAAACTTACGAAGTAATGTAGCTATGTAGGGAGCATAAAGTTAAAACAAATACTAGTAACAAATACTCGAATTCTTTTGCACCGCTGTCGTATTCAAAATGGCGGATACAAAACCATGTGCCATGTTTTTGCTTTGTTGCCCAGGTAACCACGGCCACGCCCATCAGATGGAAAGGAACTGGACATGTCAAGTACAGACTGCTACCGTCGAGATCTGACGTCATCACGTCGTCTGGACAGCTGCAATATGGCGGACGGTTGCACATGTTTTCTGACTGCCGATCTTTCCAAGTTGACGTCTTGCTGACTAGGATATAAGTGAATGTTCCAAATCTAAGAGAAGACGTTTTGACATAAATTAGAAAAAAATATAAAAATATAAAAAATGACTCCCTGTAATTTCAAAATAGATCTTTAAAAAATAAGCCTTGTATTCAACGAATTCTTCTATAGTGCTACCTGTCAAATTGTACAAGAGAATTTATATATTTCAAGTATCGCCTCTGTCCTATGATAAATGAATATATATATTTAACATTTTTACACAGATATATATATACAGATATAGATGATAAATATTTAAAAATGGTAACTTCTATATCAACTCGTTGTATATATAGTGCATCAGAGCACACCGGCATCAAAAAAGATTTGTCACTGTAATCTCCAAGCAGACATTTCGGGGCAAAATTCGTGATTTCATGTTGGGGGCCACGTGATCAAATCCTGACCACCACCCCCCACCCCCGACGATCTGCTTGGAGATTATCGACACTATACGGTGCCATGGCCAGATAAATGATATAATTCTACTCGTGTTGAAAAATTCCTTGCCATATGCCGATGTTTTCTGATGGGTATTGAATGACCATGTCGTGTGTTATCGTAGCAAGCCTTACACGTCTTGTCACCCATGCTGTTTATCACGTCAAAGACCAATAAACTATGTGCGTTGAATGCATGCAAACCTTGTGCAGTGTCTATCTCCTTTTGAATTTTGCAGGGGCAAATTTCATTCTGGGATATCATTAATGCCAGCACTGTCGCTCAATGGCACCTAAGTTTCATTGCTCAGCAGGAGGGTAGTTTTAAAAATTGATATTTCTGAACTAAATTTGAGAGCAACCATATCTAAGTTGTGTTGCCAAAAATGGTAACATAAATGGTAGCTCTTCGTAACCGTTTGCCCGTACATGTAGTTTGGGCTATTGGATATGTGATTTATCATAAGTCGTGTCTGGTCGGTGATTGGCGGCCAAAGCCTAGTAAACTTAAGTGTGTCCTGTCTGTAAATATGACAACATTTAACGTGATAATAGAACTTACTGTTGCAACAGACATCCTTCCACTGTGGCTACGACAAGACCTCAAGAACATTGTTGAAAGATTAATAAAAGAAATGAACTGTTACATACAGTAATAATTCTTGATATCTGTATTGTGGGTAAAAACAAGTCCACATCTCCACCAAAGCCCATGAGTTTGTACGTCACGTTACGAAATTAAATGTTGAATGGTATATATATCAGAAATTTTTTTTAAATTGTACTAAACACGTTTTTCTGACATCAACAACTGGGAGAAATTTAGACGGAAATCGTGGAAGTCCCTAAGACAAGCTTTGTGAACGAAATGGAGAGTTTTCTAGATGACTGGTTACGATAGTCACTACGGACTAATATTCAGATTTCGGAAATTTCCACTTCCATTCTTATAACCTAATTACGTTTAAGTGCACATGACAAACACGTCTGCGGGGTGAAAGGTCAGCATGTTGTGACGGAGTACGCATGCGTTGATGCATGCACCAGCTGACAGCTGCACATCGTATCTAGGTAGGCAACGTTTCTTCAGCAAATTTCACTATATTTTTGTTCTAGGAAACCTAAGAAATTTCTACTATTAGTATCTTAATGATACGACTGTCTTAAACATATGGAATGTCAATGGGCTCATTCCAGTAAGGTGATCAAGTTCTGAAAGCTACTGTATATTTTCGCTTGAAAACGTATCTGACGAGTGGTATTATCGTACACAACATCACACTACTACTCTAAATGTTCATCACTTAACGCAATTCTAAAACTTAAACAAGGTAAGTCTGTTGCGAAATCTGTAAACGTTTGCTAGATCACTTCTTCGATGTTGCATCCTACATGTTAATTCATAATGTTAAGAATACGTTTTCCAAAATACCACGCTGTAATATGGTTGCTCCATCTATTAATTGCAAGCTTGGCTTTTGTGTTTTCTGTTTCCAGAGACATAGAAGTGACATTTACGATGCCTCATATTTTGCATATATTTGGAGCATTCCTTCTCACAGCTGGAGTCAACAATGGCGGTGAGTGGAGTTCTTTAGAGTTATTCCTTGTTTTAAGTTAAGAAGAAAATGCAACATACTGTCAATAGCTGTTAATATCCAAGCAGATCCTACGGTGGCAAAAAACAGTATCCAATTGGCCAGAGGAGGTCTATACCCAGAGTAGTGTCATCCAGCCACCGACATCCTCTGGCCAAATGGATACTTTTTTTTTGCCACCGATCTGTTTGGAGATTAAATAGCTGTCTCTATTAGTCTAATCAAAAACCCTGAGAGTAGCTGTGTTGTCACGTGTACAATTGGCACTACATTCCTACATTTATAAACACATGAACGTCATTTTGCCGTTTGTTTACATTTCAGTGTATTTGTAACATCTTTTAAAATAGTGGTAATTTCAGATAAAAAGTAGCATCTATGTTACATTGCTGTCACTTGATTAAAGCTGCATTATGTAACATTACGACGATACAAAAAAAAACAATTTTCTGGTCATTTCTTTACAAAGTAAGTTGAATCAGCCCTACTCCACTGCAAATAAGTGCCATTTGGGAAATGTTGGTGCCAAAATATGACGCCGTACGAGTGTGGTTAAAAGTTGGAAACACAGCTGTCAGCCATGTTTGTTTACATTCTGGTATTTTGTGGTGGCGCCACAAAATGTGTGCGCCTCATGTGGGCTGTTTTAGCGCCAACCATAAATGTCAGAAATGTGAGATAATTGTACAAATATGTTGAAAAGTAGAATTAAATGACAATCACATAAGGATTTTTCTCAATTAAAATATTTCAATTTTGGAGAAAAATGTCACATAATGCTCCTTTAAGATCTTTATCCTTGGTATTTCTTCGTAGCCAATGAGCATGCCTTTGAGGTCCTGCAGACAGGTAACGTCGTGTACGATGCAGAGGATTTTTTTGCCATCCAAGCGAGACTTCGATCGCTGGAGTCGGCCAGCGAAAACTGGTGCAGGGACTACCAACATCTCTGTGCTTCGTATGGCCTCAGACCCACGGGGTGTGGTGAGCGAAGTACAGAGTCTGATGGGGATTATGACGCGTGAGTCCCTCATTGGTCTATTGAAGGGTTGTTGACATTCGGAAAATCTACCCTATTTGAAAGTCCTATACTGCATTGTGTCCCTCATTTGTCTAGTGGAGGGTTGTCGACATTCGGAGAAATCTACCATATTTGGATCGGAAGTCCTAATACCGTATTGTGTCCCTCATTGGTCTATTGTAGGGTTCTTGACATTCGCAGAAATCTACCAAGTCCTTTACTGCATTGGGTCTTTGAATTTCAAGATAAAACCCAACAGTTGGTCATTTTGCTGGAAAAGGCTCTGAAATTTGCTTGTTGCTCCCTATGTTTTAACATGCATATGTTCCGTATGAATATATTTACCCCCCACGATGGTACTGTCTCTTACCTATCAGAATTTCAGAATGATACGACAGAATGTGGGATGCTCCACTTTATATAGATCCCTTAATTGCAGCCAAATCCAGCCATGCTTTATGTGATAAACTTAACCATTAACAATTTATGTTTTCTCTTCCCTATACAGGTGTAGAACGAAGTATAACTCAGACCCGTACATAAACAGTGTCTTCAGTTGTCCTCCCAACCTCAGAATGGCGGAGGCTGCCAGCCAGGCGCTGACGGTTATCGCCTCCAGTTACCGGACCTTCGGGTTTTACCGGTGCAGGAATGACACCTGTCAGAAAAACATCACCCTCAGCCAGGAAAGCCTTCACACAACCTCTGGCGCCTTGAACGACAGCCTTGTTTACACGCTGTGCAGTGGTACCTTCAATGGCGGTGAGAGAGTGTTCATTGCTGTGGAGAGGTTGTCGCACGATACACGTACAAGGATATTCTACAATAGACGAAATGACTACGTAATATTATGTGATCTTAGCGAGTTGTCTCTAGAGCTAGCCTGCGCTGTGGTATTCGTATATTCGTATACGTATACGTAGGCCAAGCATCGGTGTGTAAAGACAGAACCAACGAACTTAGATATATACGTAATGTAGACATGAATCTAATAGTATGTAACATGCTGGTGTTTTGAAATTGATATGCCCCCTGTACAGCTACAATAAACCCCATCACAACAGCTGGTACACCTGTGACAGTCGCTGTAACGGAACGCCGAACCACCACAAGTACCAACACAACGGTACAACACAGCAGAGACGTCAGCACAGTTACAACAACCTCACCTGGTACCAACACAACGGTACAACACAGCAGTGACGTCAGAACAGTTACAACAACCTCACCTGGTACCAACACAACGGTGCAACACAGCAGTGATGTCAGCACAGTTACAACAACCTCAGCTGCACCTACAACTGTTTTGAGAAGTACCAACACATCCTCCGTGACCACAGGAACCATCGACGTAACGACAACACAAGTCGTCACAAGCACTATCACAATAGGTGAACGCATCAAACCTTCTAAATATTGCTGAATACAAGTAATTACGTTAAGAGATGTTATGTCAGATATCTTTGAACATCACTGGGATTTATGTTATAGGATGTGTGTGAGTGGATTGAAGTTATGTGGCTGTCGAGTTTTCACTGACAGACACTTGTTGAGTGTTTTCAATGAAAAACGAAATGAATGAATGATGAACATACATTACTTTAGTGAACTAAGTGAACTAAGATCAGGCTCCGTTGTTTCTATACGCTTAACAGTATAATCTTTTAATATCAGAGGGCCTGCATAATTTGGTGATGGAAGAAGTCGGCCTGGACTTCCTCACATTTTCCTGGAGCGTCACGGCGAACTTCACGGTACACAGTTACCGTGTGCGCTACAGCATGCTGGGAGGTTCGTACAAGGACCTGGCCCCCTCCCCGGCCGCACACGAGACCACGGCCTCCATCCGGGGACTCATGCCTGCCACGCCTTACCAGATCACTGTGACGTCATTTGGTGAAGACGGAAGACCTAATTCGGAAGTCAGCACACGCCAGGCCACAGGTAAATATGTGGAGTCGCAACAGTTCTTACCTTTCTGCATAAAGGAAGACATGTGACCATAACACACTGTGTAAATGTTAGGAGTACTTGTTTATGCTTCAGAACGAATGAATACATATTGATCCACTCCGGAGGCGTTTCCAAAAAGTAAACAATATCAGAGATGCAATAAAATAAAACGGCCACATCTCCCTCTTTTCGTTCCGAAAACGCCTATATCATCATCATCACAACCTGTACTCCTTTTTGGCAACGCCTTAGGGGCGGGAGCATTTTCACTTGCTGACATATTTAACTGTAACAACCCGGCTCCCACAGACAACAACGTGGTGCACGTATCATGTGACCAGTCGCACATGGAGGTGTCCTTCCCCTTTGCCTCCCTTCCGGGGGTTGATGTGGCGGGAATGCATCTCATCAACGCCAGTTGCCTAGCAACCCTCAACGACACGCACGCCACCTTGCGGACAGGTCTGCAGGACTGCGGAACAATTCAAGAGGTGTGCTGCGGTGTGATTTTACGATATTCATCATTTCAAAGCAGGAACTTGGCGTTTCTTGTGAATTTAACGTTACGCTCTTGAAACCAAACAGATTTCCGTTAAGATCTTAATACTTGTCTCAAGATTTAGTTCTGTTATCATGCTAAAATCATGACTTCTAGATCTTATTTTGTACACTCTATGATAATCACAGGTGTACGGAGACGACAAGTTCACGTTCACCAACATGGCTATCGCTGACGCAATCGTCGACGTCAACGGTGTAGTGCGAGGCCAGCCGTTCAGTCGGACGTTCAGGTGTACTCTCGTCCGAGTGTTCGACGTGACGTTTTCAGGCGACATTTTGTACGTGGTCCCGGATCCTAGGTGAGCTCCACTGGTCTGTACTGACCTCTTTGTTGGGTTTGGTTTGGTTTATTTAGATCTCCATCAGTGAGTACAATCACTTGTCTTCCTGGAGTCCACTAAAATAATACAGAATATAACAACGGAATATACTTAAAAATTATACAATAGAACTAATAGAAGACTAACATCCTTCTAGCTGCGTTTGTTATGTGGATTGATCGCATATAACTATTGATACAAACGTGCAAATTCTTTTAACGGTTGAACCATTTTGGGCTGTCGACGTTTAGTACAGCATTCCAAACAGAAACTGAAACTACCTTTTACCACTGATCTGTTCAGCACATTATACTCTTTACTGCACATATATGTTTTAGAATAGATTACTTTTCAGCTACGGTAATGGCCAGATCAGATCAGTTTCTTACACTACAACGCTTAACGATTTTCTTTTTCTTTATTCCATCCTCCTGTTTTATGGTGATGTCATAACAAGTGTTATCTGGCCTGAAGTGAAATTCTTGGAGCCACTGGAGGAAATCTACCCGCCTGTGTACGCAAACTTCCTTCTTCATGTCGTAAACATCATGTAAACAAACAAACAAACAAACAAACAAACAAACAAAAACAAATACATTACAGACTTCCTAACTTCACCAGCCAGTTGCCTCTAACTGTATTTTTCATTCTTCTTCGATATTGTTTTGTTTTTAGTGCATAAATTTCACACGTTTTCATTTGTACATTGATTTGATCTGGCCATTGAGAATAGAAAGTACCTGACGATACTCGTTTCCTCTTTTTAAAAGATTTGCGATCGATATCAAGGACGCCAACAGCACGTTTGTGTTCGACATGCACCTGTACACGTCATCAGACTTTGTGCAGAAGTATGAGCCCCTGGACTATCCTTTACAGGTCAGTTACGCCCAGTAGTTCGGTGTACTTAATTACCTCTACTTCAATAGGTCTCTGCCTGGCATGGGCTGGACCTACATGTAGCCTCTACAAGGTTTGGAAGCGGATGGAAAGAGTAGAAACTGGCCAAATAGACAGATAATATGCCGGGGAGTTGGTCCGCTAGGAGAACAGTTTGCCGCTCCCGTGCCAATTTGTACTCTTTCCAACCGCTTCCCGAAGCCTGGTAAAGGCTAGGTCCAGGCCAGGTGTTTGCGTAACTTATCACGCATAGTAGCGATATGCATGATTTGCGTGGTCTTTCTCGTGATCTTATACAATAGTTTAAATTTATCAACATGTTCGGAAGACGGCTGTCGGGTATTCTGATAACCATTGCCTGAACCATCGTAGCCGATTAGTTGATACTACAGTAGTTCAGCTTACAGTGCAATGTCCGTGTGCTAGTGAAAAAAATTGTGATCGTTTCGTAACAGGACGTTTCACATTTACACCAGGTGCTTTCATTTTATCGACGCTTTCATGGACATGACGATGTATTCCTCCATCTTCAGGTGTTGCCGTCTGATCGGCTGTACTTCGGTCTCTCCTTCCGGACCACGTTAACAAATATGGAGCTGTTCGCACTCGACTGTCTGGCAACTCCAACCGTAGACATCAGCGCCGAGCCCAAGGTTTATATCATTCGAAACGGGTACGTATCCACACTCCACTAAAGAGAATAATATGTATATGTCACAGGGGAGATTGGAATCCAGGGGAGATTGGAATAAGGGTTTTTTAATGATTGTTTCTAACCCTAAAATGTGCTGCGTACTACTCACTAGTTTTGAAAGTTAGCTATAGACTAAGGTTACTGTCACTAGTGAGTAGTATGCAGCACATTTTAGGGTTAGAAACAATAATTAAAAACCTGGATTCCAGTCTCCCCCGTGACATATACACACACAGCAGACATGTTGTTTTCTCATCTTTATCCTTTATATTTCTTTGTTGTTGTCTTATGCAGTTGTCCAATCGACCCGACCCTGCAAATCCACGGTGATTCCACCGACCCGTTGACCTTGCAGTTCTCTGTCGTAGCGTTCACCTTCCCGAACTCCACGGACAACATAGTAAGTTTTGTTTGAACACGACAGTCTCAGGCAGAAACTTCTGTGTGATACCATTTAATCTAAATACAATATGGTACTGTGTCTACTTAATTTCAAAAGATATTTTGCTGTTTGTGGTTAAGGCGATACAGCTGAATACCAAAAGCGTTATGCAGATACATTTATGCACACCAAAGAGAGATCTAGAAGTATTTATCTGTTCCGTTTACGAAGCGGCTTAAACTCTGTCAAAATTCTTGTTTGTTCCTTTCCCAGCTGTACCTGCATTGTACCATGATACTCTGTATAATCGACGACCCGACATCTCGTTGTGCGCAAGGATGTATACCAGAACAACCTGACCAACGGCGCAGGCGCAGAGGAGCCTCCTCGCAGAACCCGGATGTTGGCACGTGCGAGAGCTGTCCACAACAAACGGTGTCCATCAGCCAAGGACCACTGATACTTCTCCCAGAATACAACGCGAAAGGTCGTATGAAATCTTGGAAGACAATTGTTCTCTTGGAGATAAATTCTGTTTACGTTTAAGCAGCTGCCTTTGAATTCAACAAATGTGAACTGTATCAGAATTTTTTTTCCTCGCAGATGTCCATTCAATAATAACTTGGAATAACGATGATTTTAACTGTTGATACCATCTCCTCCCTGCAGAAGGGACCACTCTCGCCATGCCCATCTCCCTGGGTGTTGTTGCTGGACTCGCAGCCGTGTTACTGGTGGTGGTTGTAGTCCTGACAATGCGGTACCGCCGTGCCCTCGCTGCGTGACAGGTTAGCCGGTAGATGATTTCATAGATAGCAGGGGGGGGGGTGCAGTCACATGACCGATGACGTAATAAGCGTCAGCCATGTTGGCAGGTGACACGCGTATGATGTCGTCATGTAAGAAATTCTCTGAAAACATTGATTTCCATTTACCGCAACTTGCCTTGCCTTGCGTAAATTCGTCCAATGTTAGAATAGTTATCAGGACGCTCTAAATGCTTGTCAACATCTTGACTCTACTCATCCCATGATCAACATCAACTTATCAACATGGCGATGGAAGTTATTCAGAAATAAAAGCAACGCAAACTGTGGACTAGTAGTAGCATGCCCTATGGCAACCCATGGGTATGAAACTGACTTGAAACAGCTGTCTTGGTGTAACTATTTCCAATATTTACCTTTCAAACAGCTTATAAACAGTGCTATTTCACTTTGAATCCACTTCAATAAGGAAAATATATGACTTTATATTCATAATGACTTGTACCAACACAGATGAACTTTCATGCTAAGGAAAATATATGATTATAGCGTTACTAGACTACCAATGATAACACAGTGATGCAGAAAGAGAATAATTATACAAATCAAGTTATAATCATTAACAGTCTGTACTTTGTTCTTGTGCACAAGGTGATCAGTGTACAGCAGCCAGAGGGGAAGGTCAAAGTTCACAGCCAAGTTAACGCTGAAGGCCAAAATCTCCTCTTCAATTTTCTGTCAACAATCGCATCATGGGAAAGTAAGACAAGCGTGTTTGCCTTGATTCAGACTGAATCACACAATACTTTCTTGTAAAGATAAATTGAATCGTACTGCAATCTATACACTTAAATCTTAATACACTTTGTAAACTTATAAAGATATTTAGGATCTTATTCCCTTCTGTACAGTTGTAAAGATATAGATGATATCAATTTTTGATTCTCTGAGTCTATACTGAATCGTAATTCATAGATTTGTGAAACTATGTCAAATTTCAATATGTTTAAGGCGATATTGATTCTCATAGTAATCTACAAACCAGCAAATTTATATGGAATCTCTCTACATTTTGTATGCGGTTACTACAAACAAAGGCATTAATATATTGAATCACCAGCACTTCGGTCGGGCTCCTGGTCTTTATTGTGGGTTGTGACTAATTTGATGATTAAGATCGTTTACACAAACTGTCCTTTTTTAGATTACATTTAGATTAATCAAAAAGGAAAGAAGACTAGACAAGAAAAATATGAGCTTTCTTTAGGACTTTTTATATGGACTTAACAAACTCAAACAGAGAAAAAAACGCAGAAAAATGACGTGTCAAACTACCCACGACAAGCTATGTCCGAGAGCACCGTCTGACCTACAATAACCCCGGCACTTGGCCTCCAGCATGTTGACCTTTGTCTCCTCGCAAACAGTAAGGGAAGTCTGGAATTGTTGGGCTGACAGGCAGCTTTATGGCGGGCCACAGAGGCACAGCCGCCATGAACGTCGAGATGGTGTTGGTACGATTTCTCCCCGCAGTGTTTTTGTTTTGCACTCGGCTTTGCGTCGCCGTTACGGAGGAAGGTAAGACATTTCTTGCGTTGTTCTAAAACGGGAGAATTTTAATAGCACACTGTGTGTGTGGTGAGACGAGGAAGAAGCTTGTCCTGTGAGTCATCATTTTCGCTTTGCCTTTGTTTGCTCAATGGTGAGCATATGAAAGACTTATTCAACAGTGCAACACTGACGTGAATTCTAAGGCTTTATATATGTGTTCTGTTGTGAGAACATTCTCTGCCTGCAGTTCCCCTAGTACGAACGGGGCTAGTGTGTCCAAATCCCTGAGAGGAAGGCATCAGGAAACCTGTTGTTTATCACAGGGGAAATTTCCTCAAGGTGCAGCCTGTCCTACCGAACGTTAGCCCCACGTACCAACGATAGTATATTTGCAGCAACCATGAACTTCCTTTTTTTTCTCACCGTTAAAATTACAGGAACCTTAAACGATAGCAAATGTTGCTTGATATGACTTTGCAACGCCTAGCTGTTCGGTTAGTGGTGAAAAACATACACCAGTGGTTATAGGTTACGTATTTGCAACAATATTTACCTAATGTCTGAACCGGGGCACTCGAGTCAAAACATAAAAACAGCACTGACTTCTATATACCTACTTACTTACTTTATCGTCTTCGTCCCTAGCGATACATATATACCCACTCGAAATCATCTCTCAATATACCGTCATTTCTGGAACAGGGGAATAACAAAGATGACACAACTATTTATAAAACAGTCTATTAGGAAAGAAATTGGACCACCTAAACATGATTGATGTTTTTCTGAGCCTGCCTGTGAACAATTTATTACAGAATAGCATGTAACGTTACGTATAGTGTCTCAGAACTCGTTGTTGGAAACGACTGTTCTGAGTAGTTTTCTGTCCATGTCTGTGGAGTTTCCTGCAAAAGCACATCACGTGCCAGCCATGTCCCGGGGTTCAGCGGATGTCTCTGGGCGCAATTAATTCACTGCAGATTTTGCCTATTCATGTGTCATGGTTGCTTTTGGCAAAATAATTGTCAAAACAGATGGAGGGAGAGCACTGCTATCGTTCAAGATTTAGCTACGGATTGTTAGTATCACATATATAACCATTAAAACAGGGGTTGAATCTTTTATTAGATATTTCCTTAGTTTTTCTTGATTGATTATGTTAACAAGATAGGGCATTTCATCGTTACGTGGTTAAAGTAGTTTTAACGTTTGATAGTTAAGTAACCATCAATAAATCAATTAACCAATCAATGAAATTAAAAGTTTCTTGGCCTCCGTTTGGTAAGCTAACAGTATGAACAGTATTATGGACTTTTATGGAACGATATGTGATAATCTTCTGTCTTTGCAGCATGTATTTCTCCACTTGGGATGGAATCGGGCGACATATCACGTGACCAAATCACGGCTTCATCCAGAAACTGCTCAAACGACTGCGAGTTGACATCGTTTGGTCGTCTCCATGCCAACGACTCGTGGTACCCTGACAAGTTTGAAACTCCAGGGCGAGACCAATGGATACAGATAGACTTGCTCGAGGTGAAAAACGTAACGGGAATTCAGACACAAGGTCACCAAAGTTCAAACACGGCCTATTTTGTGAGTTCATTCAAAGTTCAGTCTTCGAATAAGGCAACTGATGATTGGACGACTTATGGAAACTCCACCTATCCAAAAGAGGACGCTGTGAGTACAAATTTTGAAAGCTTGATACTGTTGCCTTTTTATACTTCTACCTGTATGAAACAATTTCTCAAAGGCATCGTGGGTTTTACTGAAGAGAACAAGAAATAGAAATGTGAATGTGTAACATTTTTTCCACAGATATTTGACGGAAACACGGATGCAGATACCGTCACAGAAAACCTGTTAGATCCACCCATTCTGGCTAGGTACATCCGGGTCATTCCTTGGACCTGGTCTCCTAACGGCGTTTCTCTCCGCCTGGAACTCCTGGGATGTGAACAAGGTGGGAAAGTTGATTTCATCCGTACCGTTCATTGCGTGTGGGACATTTTGTGTGCATGGATAAAGAAGCCACCGTTTCATGTTACCACCGGTACCACATCAAACACGATAACTTTAGTGGGCTTACAAAATATCAAACCAGTAAATCTTCACTGACATATCAAAATTCTGAAGTAAAGTTTTTATGAACTCTGAAAAAAGTACAACCTGGAAGAAAATCCGTAGATTGAATTATCTGGACTACTCTTTCTTGCACATGCAAGTCGCATAGCTGGCCAAAATTACTTTCTAGCAACAACAATAGTATGAAAATGTTGTTTTTTTAGAACTTGTTTAGAATAGCTATAGGATTACTTCTTTCTTCGATTGGTTTCGTCCTATTCATATACAATGGGAACATTGTCATTGTCTTAGATCATACAGTTGAGACAACGACGACGTGGGAAGCAGGTCAAACCATTGCCATAGCAACAGAAGTGACGACGCACTCATACAGGAGTACCAACATTCCTGTGACGTCCAACACGACTGGTCAGAGCACAAATCAAACCGCACAGACTGAGCGCCCAGGTTTGACGCAAACGTCTTTCCCAATAGGTACGTTCACAAGCAGTACAACCTTAAAGTTTGATTACATCATTCTTTTCTCGTCTATACATTACTTGAAGTTATGAGTCATAAGTACGTTATGTACGTTTTGTATCTACATTTGCTAATGACCTTTTAAAATACACAGTGTCTACTTTTCTATTGAAATGTCTGACTTGGTAACCTCATTGAAATATAAGGAGGGAAGGTAACTATTAATATGGAAAACGGTACAAGTTAGAAACCGAAATGTTAACATTTTACGATCTTCCTTCCAAACATCGGTAGAAACAAAAGCGCTATCATTGACCTGTGTATAACCTGCATGGTCACAGGTGCAGTCGTAGGAGGCACGATAGGGGGCGTTCTTGTCCTGATTCTGCTGATAGCTGTCGCTGTTGTCGTTGCCAAAAGAAGGTAAATACACTATATTGCAAGTAGGCTCTAATGCAACCTTTAACTTTTTTTATCCAGAGTGCACATTGCTTTCATTTTCTTTTCTTTCTTTGAAGCTGTAAATGGTTTACTATTGAAAATAGCTGATCAATAGACTCTGCAATGATATGAAAAGCTGGATATTACCTCTTTACATTAGATTGCTATTCCTCCCAGACTCTCTTCCCAGGCCAGCTACCCCGTCTTCACCAACCCCATCTACAACAAAAACCTGACCCGGCCGTTAGACAGCAACAGGAACCAGCCTCAGTCTGCGCTCGCGGGGTCACCTGAGGAGATGGAGGAGTTTGTTGTGAACCACACCTACAGGGGTCCACGGTGAGAACACTGTATTTTGGCGACACCTCAGGGACGGATATATATACGTGATACGCATTTTAATGTTATCTTTTGTCACACCACATAGGTATAGTTCTCTCTCAAATCAGAACTGTTTTTGCAAACTTATGATGAGCTCAAAGGAAATTGCACGACCAAGCACGATGCTGGAAGAATCTTATGCTAGTGAAAAGTCGAACCCAGCTGTTTTATGATTCTCATACACCTTCTTTTCCTTTCTCTAAATCTTAACCACCTTGTAAGAATAGTAAGAGTTTCCGTTATAACACCGTGCTTTCTCTCCTCCCAGGCCCACTGATGTGAGTGAACCTCTCAAGACAAAAGATGCAGATGGCTCAGAGAATTCCGAAATAAATATGTGACAACACGTCAGATGTCCACAAATGTGAACGCAGGAAAACTGCTTGTCGTCGAAATCGGACGTTGACATTGTATAGCAGTCGGCAGCACTAATAGTGGGATTTTATCTGAGGAATGTGAAAAGTCTGACCAGAGCTTTGTATAATCAAAATATTGCTGCAAGTTAGAATTGAATCGTCCTCACGTGTGTATGTGTATGTGTGTGTGTGTGTGTGTGTGTGTGTGTGTGTGTATGTGTGTGTGTGCAAATATGTGTGTAAATACTGATCACATTCCATTTGTAGAGTTTTGCTTCCTTTGCCTCGTTGCATACCAAGTTAAACGTGCTTTTTTCTGTTTTTCATTTACAATTTTCATATCTACAATTAAGTGCAATATCTTTTGACTGATCTGATTTGATTACAACATTCAAAGAAGACAGAATTATATAAAAGCCATGTATCATGTGTTTGGTGTAACTCTAAGGGATAATGCCAACAGTGTCTTTTATCACCGAGGGTTTTTGCTCAGTGCAGTGAAGACTGGACGTAGCAAATCAAAATAGTTAGCCTTTGCCATAATGAGATCCACACGGTGAGCAAATCACATCTTTGTTTTGTAATTTTGAACGTCTGCGGTTCACGGCAACTGTTGTATAAGTCTGTGTTGTCGACATGCCTAGAATGCTTCCGTTGATCGATATTTTGTTGCTTTTTGTTGCGTTTTTCAGTCACAATAAATACGTTTTGTGGTGCTAAGTGTGGACGTTGATTTTAACATGTTTGCATATCTAACTCTGATATAGGAAGAAAAGTGTCATAATAGGAATCTATTTCATTATATCTATATTCATTCACAGTTGGAGTGAACTTAGCGACGCAACATGTTCAGAGCACTGTATACATAGTTTTTGTTTAAGACAAAAGTAGCAAACACTTTACAACGTTTACAACGGATCGGCAGGTTCTTCTAGTGTTGACATATTGACATGACCTTTACACAACACGTGAACAAAGAAAGGGTACAAACGTGCACTTTAAACTTGAAACCTCTCATGCTAAACAGTCCTGACAAATCACCCCGTCTCCTTGGCGAACATGACTCTTGAATTAAGGTTGGCAAACATGCTACTCAGTCATCTATTTTAACATTAACTTTGTGCCCTTAACTCTTTGATTTTCGCCTGTTCTAAAAAAAGAAAAAAAAATCATGTCTTTCGAGGCTTCACGGAACTCCAGAACTCGGCTGGAACTCAGTACAGACTGCCGACTCATAAATGCCGCAAAAGGGCGGCTTATCGTAAAACGAAGATTCATACTCCCGCAATACAGTCTTCTATCCTAACTAACTGGAATCCAGAATTCTCTACCAGGTAGTCCAGGAGGAACACGGAGTTCATGTAGCTGTCAGGATGGTCTGAGTCCAGGACCAGAATCCCCCCTGTCTTCCCCAAGGCGCTACTGATCAACCGTAACGCCTTGGGAACGCGTTCGACGTCTCTGAAGCGGTAGTAGTTGTTGTACGTCAGGAGGGTGCCTGGGAACAGATACTTGTACGTTAGTCTCAAAAACGTTTCTGATTTACATTTTCTTTTGTTAGTGTAGAGTGAATAGAAGCAATAGATCTAACGTCAGTCATCACATCATCTGACAAGTATGATAGCATGCCTTTGACTGTGGCTACCTTTGTACCAAACAACGCAAACTACAGATGTTCAAAGGCGGACTGTGCCGGTTTCCCGTTTTCGTTATTCAGACTCAGAATTTGTCAGAAATTATATTGAGCTTAAATTTATCAATCCGGTGCGTCAAATGAGATTATGAGATTACACTGTACAACGCAAAGTACAAAAGTTCAGAGTATACTGGTTTCCCGGTTACGTTTTCCAGACCAGAAATTATATTGAGCTTTATCAAATGAGATTATGAGATTACACAGTATACAAATGTTATGATGTTAATGTCAAGACATAAGATAGACACGCATGCCTGATACTTTGACAAATGCTTTTATTTCTAACTTAATGAAATAGACGGAAAGAAAGTAATGTGTTACGCCTAAGTTCAGTTATACTAGCTGACCAAGACATGTAAATCTTTAACTAAAACTACCTGATCTGGGCGGAAATGCGACAGTCGGCTGCACAATTCGTAGGTCTGTTTTCTTGGCAACATCTTTCATTTGGTCGTTGACTTTCACCGGTAGGTAGTAGGCTGGCTGAAGGTCAAGTTCCTGTAACCTAAGATGATAGAAGTCTGGCATGATACAGTTGAAACTCATCGGATCATAGGTTCCAGTTACATGTGCCAGGTGTGCTAAAATATAAACATTTCTGCAGAAAATACATCAGGATATGATGAGTTTGGACATACATCGGATATCAAGTCAAAATGTGTCAGTCGTAAAAAAGTAGAAATATTTTAAAAGAAAGTAGTAGTACCTCAGAACACTCATGATGAGGTTGATGCGAATCCAGTTGGGATGTACCATGTCGAAGTGTTCGGGTGGGTAAGGATGTCCCTCTCGGACACCGATGGTGTGGTTGATGGACCATTGCAGCACCATCTCTGGAAACATCTCTGCAAAGTCGCCGTGCACAAACAAACTAGAGAACACAGACACGTTCCAATAAATCTTGAGATTCAGTACTTACTGCACATGTTACACATGTTACACAAAAGGGGAGGGGGGCATGCAGCAACCGGGATCAGTGTAGTCAGTACAAAACAAAGGTAGAAGTTTTCAACCCAACTGAATTGTAAATTTAGATGCTTAGCAACAACACTATTTTTTCTGTTTAAAATGTATTTCTGTTTCGTCTACCTGAGAGGAATGTGCGATGTGTAGGCTTGGATGGTTTCAATCAGCCTGTGCGCCATCTTGGCGTTCATGCCGACCTGCACCACCAGGGCTACCCGGGCGGGAACGGACGGACTGCTGGGCCCACAGGAGTTATACACATTCCCTGGAGAGCCTGGAGTCTTTGGTGGGACCTGCAGTACTCATTCATAAAAACAACGGAAAACACATACGATGACGAGAGTGACAGAGAGCCTGTCTGTATCGGTATGTAATATAAACATTTTAAACATCTTTACAATAGCACAAGCGAAGCACACTCTTTTTAAAAGAGTTATCTCCATCTTCAAGAAGACTGGCCCAGTCACTATTTACAAGTGACCTCGTGGACACGTGGCGTTGGGGATGAGTCAAAAATACCCAGAAGAAGTCTTTATCTTTTAGGCCACTACTGATATGTTTTTCGCTGTGGTACCATGACTACATATATTATAACCTGTGAGTCGTGCAGTTTGTCCATATCTCCATACGTCTGCAACTCTGCCGCCCAACTGACTTGGTTTATCTTGTTTTTCTTCAGATCCGCCATCAATTTGTTCTTTTGCTCTTTACTCCAGCCAGTTGGTTGACTCGGATGAAATTCCCCGTAAAACCTTGTGGTAAAACAACACTGTAAACAAATTTGCGTATTTCGAAGAAGGTTTCATTAGGTGACTACGGTTGGCCTTAAACTGTCTTTGAAAAGAGCTTTTCACGAATCCAGTGAGACGGATTCTAGGTAGGCCATAGTCAACACTTTGTGTTTTACCACCAAAAGTGTTCCTCCAAGCAGTTTTCTTCTCCAATGAATTTACCTTTATCATGAAGACAATGCCATTAACAGGATACTTACTTATCAATCCAGCGAAATGTGTCTTCTTGCAGCATTTTCTTCAGTATGGTGTATTCTGCACCCTCCACGTCCAGCTTGAAAACTGCAAGAGAGAAAGTCATCCATAGAATACATGTTATTTTACATCTACATCTATGTCGTACTGGATAAAGCCCCTCAATGTTATCGATAAGAAACGTTTATATGTAGCTCAATTTTCGTTGGATGCCCCATTTCCCCCCACACATACATACCAAACTTTCGTTTGGATTGAAGGTTGTTTATACCTTTAGTGCTCTGATGACATGTTCTGCTGACGATTATTAGTTACGTTTATTGATAGCACCCACAATTACATACAGAATGAAATGTGATGGTGTTATTTGTTGGTGTTTTTTATCATGCTTTGCTTGCTTGTATTGTGTATTGTCTGGTGGCGACATGAATATAAGTGTAACTTGAGTGTGTCGCCACCACGTCTTGTCAATGTATGTTTCAATTAAAAAAAAAATGAAATGTGAAATTATGTACTTATGTGGTCGTCTATTGCAAAGTTCCGCTGTATCCACTGTGACAGGTCAACTGTGGGTACAGTCTTGCGGTGGGACAGCTTTCTCTTTCCTCCAGAAATCGTGTCATTTTTTTCCTTTTCGTCCACATAGAGCGTCCCCCCTCCCCACTGCATGTCTTTATTGTTGTTCTTTCCTTTGTCAGGAGCCCAGGCAGACTCCGAAAATGCCGTCATGGTGCCTGGAAGGAGAATTGGAAATAAAACCTTTGATCTATAAATTCAATATGTGTTAATAATCTACAAAAGGTTAAAGTTGTGTCATTTGTATAGTATATCAATGCATAAAATCAAGTGAAATACAGATTCAAATACTTGTCTTGAACCAAAGTAACATATACTCGAATAATGTACTTTCGTTAAACATTGAACCAAGATGGAGGTTGAAGAAGATATTAAACTATTCCATTCAACCATCATCTAATATTTCTGTGCTCTTTGTGAAGCCTTCAATAAAATGTTTCAAATTCAGCAGTTTCAACAAACAATCCTGTTTACCGTCATTGTCCGAGACAGCCGATGGACAGTGCAACACGTGGTCCGAATATGGTGCAAAATACGGAGCCAATCTTTCGTCCAGCTCAAAGGAGTGAATGACATATTCATGGCCTTTAGGATAGGTCTCTCTGTGGAGGGAGATCACGGGGTCACATTGCCATATATCATATAGCTTTATCACCACGTCGGAAGAACGTACTGCACCTGCACGAAACCCGTAATGTATTGTGCATAGCACTTTGGCAGAACGTCTCATATAAGGTTGTATTAGAGCATGTAAGGTTGACATCCCGTCTGTAGTTTTCAGATGTTTTATAGGAAAAGATATCGTCTGCAACAGGCAAAATTTTGATGCAACGTTGACCAAACATCCCACGACAAACGTGAAAAATCAGGGTTTTGCGCAGGCGCAGTACGTTCTGCCGACGTGCTAGCTTTATCCAATCACTTTGTTCGGAAACATATTAAAGTTTACACAGTTTTAGCTAGAATCTGGATTGAAACCCAGTGCCCCTGTATTGTATAATATATTTACCCAAGATAAGAGTTAGTAATTAAATAGGCTATGTTATCAGCATTATGATTAACAGCATTTTTCTGACGAATAGAGTATCATATATGAAACTAATTTCTTAGTATCTGAAATCGAATTTGAGTGTTGATTATGTAGTATATGATTATGTAGAGCATGTACTACAATGCGTTTTAATATGATAACAGGGTAATGATAGCCTGTTAGTGTTTGTATCGTTGATAGCTCCCCTCCAGCTGTACAATTCAAGTTTCAAACTTGTTAAGGAACTGAGAGAAAACTACCTGAAGAGCTGAACACTGGAGGCGACATTTGCACCACAGTCGAGGAAAAAATTCCTTCGGCTGTCATTTTTTTTCGTGAACGTCTTTTTCATGGGAACATGGCTGGCTTCAAATCTGTAATACAAGGAGAGACAGAAGAGAACAAGATGATCTGCAATGGCCCCTTCTCTCCTATAAACGCTGGAACAGATGTAGATACATACAAAATACTCATTTTCCCCGTACCATCCCCCAGTGGAATGCCCTGCCTGGCACGGTTTTGTTTATTCCAACATGTAATCACAAGACGCACACTCAAGTTTTTACGACTTATCTTTATGCTGCCACCGACACAAAGGACAATTGCAATACAGTACTCATTTTCACCTGAGCTAAGCTTTAGAAAGGCACACTTAACACGACTTTCCGAAGTGAGGAAAGTCGTGTTAAGTGCCTTTCCGAAGTGAGGAAAGTCGTGTTAAGTGCTTTCCGAAGTGAGGAAAGTCGTGTTAAGTGCTTTCCGAAGTGAGGAAAGTCGTGTTAAGTGCCTTTCCCAATGGCACAAGATCGGTGGCATGGCAGCGTTCGAACCCGGGACGTCTTGGTTCCGAGTCGAACACTCTACCGTTGCGCCACACGTCCCCCGTGCCTGGCACGGTTGTGACGGCTCCCACCGTTGAGTCGTTCCGTGCCAGGCTGGAGGCCTGCCCGCCCTAGCCCGCCCTAACCCCCCACCCCTATCTACTTTGCCCCTGATGGGGTCATATGGGGTCAACTATGATGATGACGAGATGAGCCAGATTTGACAGACTTTTACTCATTGACGGGATTGCTTACATATTTTCATATATTTAAAAACATCACGAAAAAAAGTAAAATCATTGACGGTAACTTTACTTGCAACCCCAAATGAATCCAGCATGGTGTACTGTAATTTTGCGTTGTTGGTCTGACTAGTGACACGTGCAGTCTGTCTTTTTGGTCGAATGAAAGTCGTTACTTTATAGTAACGGTATCGACACCATCATTGCCCTCATTTCTTTTGGTAATATTGCATAGATTGACGTCCACATGGAACCGTGGCTTGGGAAAGACAGGTATATGGGATACGCTCTAGTTTATAGTAGTTTATAGTAGGTCTAACTCGCGGCGACAACACAGTCCTACTAAGTACACATTCAACTTATGCCTACTTCATTTCGCCCTTAACAAACATGTCATACGATTTACAGGAAGGGGAAACGATGGAGCCAGTTGTTGACATGTCATGTGCACAATGCTTTAATGATTTTACAAGTCTGTTGTTTTTTTAGATCGGTGGCTGCATATGCTTTATATAATATGAAATATCCTAGATTTCACCTTCTTCCCAACGATTCTGCTGTAGAATAATAGAAAAATTGTGCACATGATGATAGAACAACGAAACGACACACAAGTCCTGGTCAGAACATGTTTGCTCTTCATTCTGTGTTTCCAAAATGGCGATAAACTGCACAGCGTTAACATAGTTCGTCGCTAGTTTTGCGTCTAGAGCTACCATTGCTGCTTCATAGAAAATTAAGGGAGATTAAGACAACGAATGTATACTTAGAAATTACAGTTTGTCTTACTTTGTGATGAAGTTGCGACTCTGACACTTGGCCAGTTGAGACTGTAGATCGATACAAGAACAGTTCCCCACCACTCTCAGCTTCAAAGGGCAGCTTGGAACCACGATCGGAGAGTCATTTTTGATAAGTTGGGAAATAAGTAATCCGGATAAGAACGACAGCAAAGCGATGATCGCACGCTTACCGCTAGGCCCCATGATTTCAACCGCAAAACACGGCATCTAAACCGCGCGGAAGGTGCGGGTACAAAATAGTGCGAAATAATCCTTCCAATTTTTTTTTTTGTGGAAAGTGCTGACCAAACGATAGCGACGTATAAATTCAAATGAGTTAAAGAGATTTCATTGAACATTTTACCACTTTTCTCAACATTTCAGTGATCTGGCATGTTTTAAAAATGTTTTATTGACTTAGCAGTACTCGGAATTTCCTGGTGAAAAGGCCGAGGTATACTTCGCGTGCAGGCGTAGGTGGACCAACAAGAAAGCAAACAGGCTTTGTATTTATCTAATCGGCCTCTTACGCTAGGGATGTTCAATTAAATTGTCTCAGGAGAATAGATAACCTTTATTGTACATTCATGCCCTATCGGGCTAAGTACAGGTGAACAGATGAGAATGTATGCAGTACAAACAGGACTACTGATACAAATCTAATTACATTAGCACTAAAACAACACTAATACAGAGGTAAAGAAATGCCAATTACTACGTTCTGTTGCCCGACAGTTCCAACTGGAAAGCAGCTCAACAGACATTGGGGTCAGCAACGTACGGCCGTATCATCATCTATCATGGCTCAGGTCAAAATACATGGCGTTTGTGAAAGAACAAGAACGTTCCCGTTCCCATAATGCAGCATACCTATGACGTCACACCCCAGGACTTCCAGTCTGAGAGCCGCCCCATGCATGTCTGAACCAGCTCCAGGGAACAACTCGCAGGAACCGAATAGAAATGCCAATAACTACGTTCTGTTCTGTTCAATTCCAACTGGAAAGCGCAGCTCAACAGACATTGGGGTCAGCAACGTACGGCCGTAACCAATATAGCCGTCTTATGTTAGGACACTCCTCCCTTGGCGTAACAAAGGTTTCAAACATGATGCCAAACACCGAGCAGTCAAGCAGGGCACTTTAATGACAATGACAATGACAACGATGTTTATTTGCACATTCATGCCCATGTGGGCTAAATGCAGTACATGAAGTTTACATGATAACGTTACATATGTACAAGGAGGTTATACTCTATAGGAGTGCTACACTACATCTTCTGTATATAAATATAATATATTATATATAAGCAGTACATGTACACGCGCGAACAGTGACGTCTGCAACCTTTAAGAAGCTGCCATTATAGACACGTAGACATGCCAAACAAATATCTTCTATTCTGACATTAATAGTATTAACGTTAACTATTACTCCATGTGAAGGTAATAAAATCATTAACGTTATGTGTGTTTATACTTGTAACGTCATGTGGACAATATGAAAGTAAACTGCCAGGGCTGGACACGGATTTTTATTCTTTAAATTAGCAACGAAGCGACGGCCGCATTGGCAGCCTTTAATTTACAGTGCCCAAGTTCAAAGTCTGCAGAACAATTACGTCATCTTGTTTCGCATAGTTAGATAAGTAAGCTGATCTCTGAACTTCAACCTTTCGCAACTATTTCCTGATTCATCTTCAACTTCCTGTTTTCTTGAAGTGTTGTAAATTGCTGCAATGTTCTTAGATAAAACGTTGCTGTTTCCTCTCCTTACAGCCATTTCGCTTGCGTCTTCTGCCGAAGAAGGTGAGTTAGCGTTGGTCTTCCGTCTTAGAACTGTTTCTATTACCTGGACGACGTGAGAAATCTAACCAACCATTGCGGAAATGCTTGTAGCACAAATAACTACTACGTCTTTCATGTGATATAGCCATATTATTAACTAACTTGCTTTAACTAATCTAACCATGGAAAGTACAATGTGCGGATCCGGAGTTTCAAAACTTAATATTTACGTCTGAAGAGAGACTGGGAACCTGGGTACCATCCTATTTGTATGCCGGGGCTCCCATACTCGCTCATACTCGCTCCCTAAAAATAGTCTGGAGACGGTTACATTTGTATATTAGATCATTTTGGTTTGCTATGGGGGAGAATGGGAGGCCCGGCATACAAATAGGATGATACCCAGGCTAACTGAGAGAGGCAGACTTCTGTCATACTTGGGAGTTACATGGCATATTGAAGGCTGTGCCCATGTTTCCTTTTCAGCATGTATTTCTCCTCTTGGCATGGAGTCAAAAACCATCCGTGACGACCAAATCACGGGCTCATCCACCTACTGTGGCCCGTCTGGCTGCTGGGGTCCAACACTGGGAAGACTACACAACGACTACGCCTGGTACCCGCACAACTACGGAGACCCCGGTCAAAACCAGTGGTTCCAGGTTGACTTACGAGAGAGGAAGCGAATCACTGGTGTTCAAACACAGGGTCATCGCTACACGTACAGCTACTACGTCACGTCGTTTAAGGTACAGTTTTCAGACAACGGGACAACATGGACGACTTTCGACACGTCTGATGAAGATATGGTGAGTCTGGAACACAGGTCCAAAGTTCCTCTGCTCTCCATCCTGTATCTGTTTAATAGATGGAAATCTCGAGTTTATGTCATATCAAAATTTTCTTTTATAAGTATTTGCATTGTTGGCCATAGGGGGAGGGGGCATCTGCTAGGAACTATAAGTTTTCATGTCTTTCGAGTAAACTTCGTGTCAATGTTTTAGGGCTGAATGTAACAAGTTGAATATTTTCTCGATAAACCCATGTTTTGGTGCATGTAAGCTTTGATCATGTACCTCTGTGGACATTACAAAGATGATGTTGTACAAGATTGTGTATCTTTTCCCTCCCAGGTATTTGCAGGTAACCGTGGCGCTGATATTGTAAAGGAGAACGCGTTCGTCCCTGCTATACAAGCCCGGTTCCTGCGAGTTGTTCCCTGGAGCTGGTTCAGACATGGAGCGGCTCTCAGATTGGAACTCCTGGGGTGTGACGTCATAGGTATGCTGCATTATGGGAACGGGAACGTTCTTTCACAGACGCCATGATAGATGATGACGACGATAATGACAAGCAGGGATCTGTAACATTAAAAACGTGATTATTAATATCGCCATTTCATTCCAAATCATCCCTTCGCGTTTTTTTCAAAAATTCCCACCCTTCCATCTGCACAGATATGCCTTATAGAATGACAGAATGAATGAGTGACGCTGTTGTAGCTTATGTCCATCATGAAAATAAGTTGACGTTACATTACTTTTATATCTTCACATTTCGTTATGAATGCATTAGTAATGCACTAAAACATTTAGCAAATCTTCGTATCTATTTGGTTTTGCTACAATGTATGTTTTACCAGATACCACGACGTCACCTTCTACAACACCATCACCTCAACAAACTACACCTACAGTACCAGGTACATGTACTCATCCTTTATCAGTTCTGACATCCACCTGAGCACGTCAAAACTCCTTACGAACTGCAACAGACGAGGAAGCACAGAACCAGCACGTCGACAGAACGTACTGCGCCTGCGCAAAACCCTGATTTTTCACGTTTTTCGTTGGATGTTTGGTCAACGTTGCATCAAAATTTTGCCTGTTGCAGACGATATCTTTTCCTATACAACATCTGAAAACTACAGACAGGCTGTCAAACTTATATGCTCTAATATAACTTTATATGAGACGTTCTGCCAAAGTGCTATGCACAATACATTACAGGTTTCGCGCTGGTGCAGTACGTTCTGCCGACGTGCTCACAGAACCCATTCGTAATGACTCATACTATGGAGGGAGGACATTTTCATATCCAGGGAGATGGAAGTAACAACCGTTGCCAGATAAGGGCACACATTCATGTAATAACGTCCCGAATTGCCACTCCCCATGCTTAGCTTTGCCTTCCTCGGTTTATATTGGTATGTGTGATCACAGAATAACGTATATAACTACGGATGTCATCATAAAGAACTTAAGATCTAGCAAGAAATTCAAAAGAAAATTTCGTGTCTTTTTTCCTTTCCAATTTCGGGCCAGATGCTCAAGAAGGAGGACAAGACGGTCGCGTCCCTCTGTCAACAGGTAGTGATCAAAATTAATGTTGTCTTGACATTTTTTCACTCACTATGATATCATATGAATCACATACTAAAGTTCTCACAATCTATAGGGCTTGTGTTTCTTTATCGTTTTTCCATTGTCCGTGTAGAACATTATTTTGATGGCGATTTATTTGACAAGAGAAAGATCCCTCACTTCTTTGTACATGTGTGGTATCAAGTGTACTCAGTAGAAGACTCAGTCTGATATCAGTGCGTTGTTCTTTCCACCTTCTGTAGGTGTTGTAATCGCCATAGCCATCGGCGGTGTGATAGTGGTGGCAGCTGGGACAGTTGGGATTGTGGTAAAAAGACGGTAAGCTTCATGAAGATAAACTTGGTACGGATTGCACAAAGCGTCTCAAAAAAGGAAATAGAGCCTCATATCCTATTCTGAAAGAATAGCGTATTGTCTATAGGTCATTGATAAACTATAGAATGGTTATAGATACATGTAGCATCTATCTTTACGTCATCATCCTTTTCCTGTTTTTCTAGGAGATCGTCTTCGAGATCTGATACAGAGCCTTCATCAGCCGCTAGAGGGAGCAGTGGGCACCAGTTTGTGAACACCGAGTACCGTTCAGCTCAGGTTGTACCTTCCGCTGACCACAACCGTGACTCGTCAGCCAACAGAGAGGGCTTCGTGGACAACGACCTTTACGTGAAAGCAGGGTCAGCGTTTTGTTTTTTTTATTAGTGGAAGGGTCGAGCCGCAAACTCAGGTCATATGCATGCCAGGTTTTCTGTCAAAGTTACCGCGGCGGCCTGTCTCGATCAAACCAAGCATTGAATGTTTATGCCCTGACAAATATTATGTGCGTCTACACATGGTCCCACCTGATGCTGATATCAAGTATGAACGTTTGTGTCTCTTAGGCCGACTTTAGACTAGAAACGCTTAAGGGGTTTCGGGGTGGAAAAACGTTTCCGATGGGTTAACAATTCCCAGTCTAAAGTCGAACAAAACGGTATTTTATGGGTTTTTGCGAAACGGTTCCGAAACCACCTCCACCGTGGTTTTGAAACCCTTCAGTGAAACCGAAACACTTCCGCGCCTCTGTAGTCTAAAGACGAACCGTTTCGGGTAGCGAAACGTTTCGATGCGTTTCGGAGTAGTAAACCGTTTCTAGTCTAAAGTGGGCCTAAGTCGAATTGCAGGTAAATAATGCTTAGAAAGGGGATTTACCCCCAAATACTCACACCAAAGAGGAATCAAAGAAATAATGGGGCCCCATATGTTCTTTACAGTACACCAACAGGACTCGGCACGCCTCGAGCTTTAACTGGAAACAGCAGTTCTATGGAGGGAGACAATAGATTGGTAGAAAATGTCATATATGAGACATCAGCTGGACAACACTAGGATGTGACAACGTCAACGAGCCAGGGGGAAGTCGAGAAGTCGTCAACGACATGCAAAAAATGAAATCATTTTTATTAATGCAAACTGATCATAACGGACTCTGTGGAAACAACAGTCAATCTCTCTTGGCTTTTTAGTTTCATCAAATTATAGTGAATGACTAACGTAACTGACAACATTAAATGTAAGACAATATGGTTATCGATGACTGAAGTTTATGACATGTCGAACATGGAAGAAATGGGTTAAAGACATAACATAGGGATTATATTACATTGTATAAACGTGTTGTGTTCTTTTCTGTGAATAGTTTCATCAGGTTGGTAAGTCACTGAATAAAGAGACTCTTTCTACACAACCAAGTGTTTTATTCAACCGACGTTTCGGTGACCGTCTGTCACCTTCTTTAGAAGGAAGAAGGTGACAGACGGTCACCGAAACGTCGGTTGAATAAAACACTTGGTTGTGTAGAAAGAGTCTCTTTATTCTGTGTTCTTTTCTATTTTGTAGAAGTGTAATGCAGTGTATATGTGATTCGTAACAACACACCACCAGGTGCGTAAGTCTTAGAAGCGAGAGTAAATCTTTCTGTCGTTTTTCACACGGCGGTAGGACCTGGGCGCTGTTTCAATCTTAATTTATAACACTTCTTGTTACGAACATTCCTTTCTCAATGCGTTATCTTGACCAATCACGCCCCCATGTGAGATTACCTATTGGTGGGAACAACGCCAACGCACACGGTAGTTAAGACCAGAACTTTAAGGCAGATCGTAAAGTTTGGCTTGAAATTCTCCCTACAACCTTTCTATATATCTGTCGAACTAAGTCGTCATGCTCAAGTTTCGAGTGGTTCTCAGTTGGTTCTTTTGCTTGTGTATCGGCTCTCTGCTTCATGAAGTAGCATCGGAGACGAAAAATGGCGGTATGTGTTCATTTTTTAATCCATCCAGATTTGGATAGGCTACAAGAACGACAACAACAAGGTCGTACGTTGTTTCTAAAGATATCTGAAGCGATAACGTTATAGGAGGAGAATCGAAGAAGTAGATTGTTGCTTTGAAATGTAGACCGTTAAAAATTTGATTTTGGTTGGGCCTGATCGATTCTGTTGTTTACCCGCACATAGTGCGTAGTGAAACGTTCGTCCTAGTTATAATGGCTGACGTATTCAAGTTGTGGCGGGAATGACGTCATACAAGTGAGATGGAACATCTCAAAGGAACA
This sequence comes from Branchiostoma floridae x Branchiostoma japonicum, assembly GCA_013266295.2. Taxonomy (NCBI): domain Eukaryota; kingdom Metazoa; phylum Chordata; class Leptocardii; order Amphioxiformes; family Branchiostomatidae; genus Branchiostoma; species Branchiostoma floridae x Branchiostoma japonicum. Next base: position 11,445,330 of record CM023827.1, on the reverse strand, counting down.
TTTTTCGACGCAAACTGAAATTTGATCTTAATTTTGCAGCTCCACATTAATACTGATTTTTTTCTTTTACTTTTTTCGCCTTGTACCGTTTTACGATTCGCACATATCTTGTCTCTATTTCTGTACGGGTCTTTGAATCAGCCCACTTGACCAGATTAAATTGGTAGCAGTTTTCAGAACTAGAATGAACTGAAGGGTGTGATCGCGTTAGTAACCATGTGTCTCTTCTTTCGGGACTATACCAACACCTGTTTATTTCCAGTTTGTCGTAGAAGACTTGGAATGGAGGATGGAACCATACAAGACATAGACATCACTTCGTCGTCTGTAGCTACCCTTGTAGGCATATGGTGGCCTTGGTATGCACGGTTAAACGGAGACTTTGCCTGGCTACCGCATCTGTACGGGACCACGGCGTCTTGGCTACAGGTGGACCTGAAGGAACTGAAGACAGTCACCGGTGTCATCACCCAAGGATACGACGGCCCGCATCAAAAGTTTTGGATAACAAGTTACCACATTCTTTACCTGGACACCAATCTGAACTGGGATATCATAAGAGACCAGGAGAACGCCACGGTATGTTCGACTGCATTTGTCTTAGGATCCGGAAGATACTTTGGAAAGATGTTTCCCCCCTCTTATACAAAACCTAACCTAGATTGAACTAACGCCACACGTACACGATTATTCTAATCCATGTATTCCTTGTATTGACACTGCCTCGTTGCCAGCGAAACATAGAGAGAACCTATAAATAAAGTTATCGCATGAGTTACGAGCTTGAATTAATAGTAGATATCGTCACATTTTCTAAGGGTGCGTAAATGAGAGCAAGTACCTTTTAGTTCATTTTTTTCGAGAAAACAAGTCGACTGAAGAGTCGACACCAGACGTGAAAAAAGATTAAGTCCAGCGCGTAGTGGGAAAAGGGTGTTAAAGTAATTTGGCTCGAGCGGTGAGAGCTCGACCAAAGTCAAGTCAAGTATGGTTTTCATATCTGTATTACTGCTCTTCACAGACTTTCCCCGGGAATACGGATGCAGCTGGACAGAAGACGAACATATTTGACAGACCCATCGTCACACGACTGATCAGACTACAACCGGCGACTTGGGACGGACTTCCAGCTCTTCGGATGGAGCTTCTAGGTTGTGACTTTGCCGGTAAGAGAATATCTAATATTGTTGAGCATGCTAGCAATATACCCGTAAATGCCTAGTTCATTCGCTTGGTGTGTACGTAATCGTTACTCATATGATGGAAGGAATTGACAGGGCTCCATGTTTTTAGGTAATGGGTTGGGATTGCTAGTGTTGTTGTTATGTCGTCTTCGCAAGTAGCGGCAATAACTGCCTACGCCCCTTAGGCGTCGCCAAAATCATGTTATACGTTCTTGCTGACTGATGTTGAAAATACGGTTTCGCCTCTTTCCGAAGGACCCATAGGACCAGCTGGGGTGACCTCTACTACAAGCAACATCATGGCCTCGCCGTCATACGTTGACATGAGGACTAGGCAGCCTACGTCGTCTGCACAAGTTTCCACGGCCTCCAAGAATGGTTAGTCTTACTCTAGGCACCGCTTAGGCCCCAGTACAATACAGTACAACAAATGGCTGAATAGTAACTAAATCAACTGTTATATCTAGACTGGACTCGAAAATGACAAGCACACATTTGAATGATTGTTTTTATTAAACGCATATTGTTTCTTATGTTTCAATAGGAGCCAGTGTTTGCAGCACAGTGGCAGCTGGGGTCGCTACTCTTATCATAAATGCCCTCTACGGTAGCCTCACACCAACCAGGCATTGGTAATGACGTCTACGGCTAATGGCGATACTTGTACTACCATTTAGCGGAAATCTGAGGAACTGCAGCTGGCATGCACATCGGGTTTCTACAACTGCCACCTAGCGGAGATTATCAAGAGCTGCGGCTGGAACTTACAAACATTTTGAACGTGAATTTCTCATTTAAACTACCCATTTGCTCCTCGTATGATGATAGACATTTTTGTCAGAAAAATACTTATATTTCTTCACCTGTCATAAATGTATTTAATTAATGATAGTCTTTTTATAATATACATGTATTTTAATCAACATATGCTTAGGCCTTAGCAACAATGAAACATAGACAAGGTGACTTCACGCATTTCAATTCTTAGTGTGGAATATCCATGAAATAATTGACTGGTTGTGTCGATACATTATGAAAATGTAAACACATACCAATCTAAGATGTTTTACAATAATAACTTGATGTTCGAAGGAATAGAAAGTATGAAAAGCAGCATTTTCCTGGTTAATAGTGAACGAAAACCCATTACTTCTGTTTCTTACCCTAATTTTTGTAATGTGTCGTTTGAAAAATCTTGCCTTGACTTCATTTGTACGCTGGACGTTTTGTCCTTTTGTGGGGTTTTTTCACATGCTGGATTGACACTTTAGAGAAATAAAGGAAAACATAAAAGCTACAACGTGGAAGAGTCCATCACTGGCATCAGGCTTTGTTGTCGCCAATCCACTTGTAATATAGGAACATAATTTGGTTGATTTTTTTTACCGATGTGGATTCCCATTTTGGTTCATTTTTAAACATTTTTAATTTTTGACGTTTGATACATGCATTCAGGAATATGTTGTTTCTATGCCATTTTACAGTGGAGGCGTTTGTATTATGAAGTGACGGTATAAAGTTTCCCTCCACGCGGCCACAATGACTATATAGTTCTCTCAGTTTGTCACGTCCGCAATCACGGTCCTTCTTCACGTTCTTGCTCTATTCCATGGCCATATTGCACACCGCACTAACCTGGTAATAAGATACACATACATCTGCCCTAAAATCAACTTACATTTTTCTTTGAACTTGAACTACGTCATTCCTCTAACACGTTACTTTGGTGACCTAGTTTGACCCCATGTGATGTCACAGACTCGCCCCAGCAACGCCTACACACCCGGAAGTTAACAACAGTTCTTCACGCGGATCACAGCGGGGTTCAAGTTTGTGGAGCTTCTGATAGTAGCCAATCCACCATGGTGAATTTTCGTGTGATCTTTAGGTACCTTGTGTATTTGTGTATCCCCAGCCTACTTCCAGTGGCGGAAAGTGACGGTATGTGGTGGACTTTTACATATAATTAGCCTAACTTACAGTGCAGTGCACTGATAGTCTGATACAGTAGCTGTAATAAGTTAGCAACACAGTCGTAAGTTGGAGTTAAAATGTAATCAAAAAGCTGTACCAAAACTGCATTTTCAAGATCTCTAATACCAGTTAGAACTTTAGATATCAGTTTATACTTACGGTATCAAGAGTTTTATCGGACTATACAGAGGGTGAGCACAAAATATTTGATCTCGCCCACTACTTCCTTGTCGCGCGTAGTTTCTTGTTCCATCGCAGGAAATGTAATGCTGATGAGAGATTTTTTCCCAGATACCGTGACTTGCACTACTGACTCCAGGGACTTCAGCGACGACAACTTCAAGTAAGACACATGTGTAACTGCTAGATAGTTCACCCAAAACATGGGCGTTGTTTTGCCGATTTTGAAAATCTATGTGGTTTACATATCTTTCGCCCTTGCAGATTTCGGCTTATTTTTTGTAAAACTATTAGAGTGCTGGATATCGATATTGTTTTCCATTTTGCAGCGTCATTTGTCCTGCTGGATGCACGACAGCGAGTAAATCTGTCTGGGGAACTGGCGTCTACACAGACGTGAGTACTGCAAGATGTCTGAACATCGTATACAATCACCACAGGAAACTGTGCATAAAATACGTATACAATCGTTCAGTGTAAATTGTGCATAACTAAGGAAGAAGGGGTAGTAAAATGTTAATGCTTCCTTTGACAGGATTCGAGTATTTGCCGTGCTGCTATCCATGATGGGAGGATCACAGACGCTGGTGGACAGGTGACTGTCTACAAATGGCCTGGACAGGACTCGTACGAGGGATCCTACAAGAACGACATTCAAACACTGGGGTAAGTGACACAGAAGCATGTTTCAACGTAAGCGCTGGGTACATGCTTTTATCAAGACTTAATTCATCTCATCCATGACGTATCTATTAAAATATGTCTTACTCTTTTTCAGGTATGGAAGATGGAGCGGTTCCTTCCTTATACGTGCACGAGGTAACTTTCGTCGTACAGCAGTGCGTCGAGTGTCTTATAGATTTTTTTAATGTTATATGTGCCTTCTGCAAGAATGGGGGGGGGGTCAATGATTAATGTTGCAACGTGAATTGTATTGTGCCAGGGATTTCAATTCAACCCATCGGACAGCTTTTCGTAAGAATTAGACGGTTGGTCATGTTGATCTATAAACGCATCACCTGTCTATGTCTAGCCTGCCATGATGCCCTTGGAATGGAGGATGGGCCTATAGAGGACGATGACATCACAGCATCAACTTACCAACAGACATGGCCGCCTTCGGCTGCACGGTTGAACGGAAACAGGGCCTGGTTTCCATCAAGGCCGTTCGAGGAATCATGGATACAGGTGGATTTGAGACAACGGAAGACAGTCAGTGGTGTGATCACCCAAGGGTACAACGGACCTGGAGTATTTGATTATTGGGTACGAAGCTACACTGTGCAGTACCTGAGCGCCAGTGAAAGTTGGGACACCATCAGGGACCGGTCGGCGGGCGGAAACGTAAAGGTATGTGGACGTATGCGTCTCAAGGGAAGGGTGTCGGTACCAAGGTCTGCATTTGAGACATCCAAGAATTCAATATTTCCATTTTACACATACATGTACACAGGAATAATGTTTGATATCCCTCTTAATTTGTGAAACTTTTTTTTCAGACTTTTTCTGGAAATACAGGCTCAGATAGGCAAAAGACCAATATGTTTGACAGGCCCATTGTTACACAAAAAATCAGACTGTACCCGACGAGTTGGTGGTTGCAGCCAGGTCTTCGAATGGAGCTCCTGGGTTGTGACTTCATCGGTAAGAAAATATGCTAATCACATCATAACATTTCTGATAGGTTTTCTTCGTTGATCACTCTACCAAATATGGTTTAGTTACAGCTCGATAAATATTGACAATGTCGTCTTTTCTTTCAGCGTCTACTACTCAGTCAACAACTGTTACTAGGGCGACATCTACTACCTTGCCTCGGGCAACTACTGCAACTTATACCTCCCCTCAAACCGTGGAATCCTTCTCATCTGTAACATTACCAACAGCAGGTATGATTCTTTTGTTTCAAGTACATGTAACTCTATTCTCCAACCACCCGAAATCATCTTGTTGGAGGGCAAAAATGCTATGAATCACATGATACATGTACAGTTCTAGAAGTTTTCTGGACCTGTCTTATGGCCTTGGTTGTTTACAGTCAACTGTACCAATTACTTTCGTCGCTCGTAAATACGTCTCTACATGCCTCGTATATTTTGGTCGTCCCGATGGTTAAACACTCTTCTGATTCACGCCTGTACCAGTAATGATGTTTCTTCTCCATCATTGTGGAAGAGACTACAACAAAACTACTTGTGCCAGTCTTTTCTACAGCACTATTTGACGGGGAACACGAACAGCAAAAAGACTCAAAGGACTCACTTGGTGTGGGTGAGTACAAAGCAACACTAGTGCACGCATACCTGAATATTACAAGATGCTCTCGTTTATAATAACAGTATGTCCATCATTTCTTAATACCTAATACATAACACACTGACAAAGATCGCGTCTATTATCTACGTATACAGGGGCCATAGTGGGAATAGCTGCTGGTGTATTGGTGGTACTGATCGCTCTGTTGGTGTTCGTGATCATCTTCCTCAGAAAAAGGTACGTGCTTCAACCGTACATGCTTCGTGGAAGATGTACTTTGGATACTATGGATACTTTATTCAGTCCATTAGCTGTCGTACACATATACACAAATACGCAGCTAATCTTCCTGGACCGTAAAAACATAGAACAAGGACATACAAACTACATAAAGGCTAACATCTAGTATGTACCATGTGTTATAGTGACTGATGCTATATAAGACATATGTCAGAGCTGTTAATAGAGTTTGACCTTGATTTGCAACGGATAATATCTTCCAGTGTCTTGAAAATGTCCTCATATTCTAACACATTATCAGACAATCAAGTAACAAGGGTGCGTCGAAGGCCTCAAGAAACGTACCTGAGCAAAGGTTCCGTAACCCAGAATACTCGGGTGTGCCAGCGTCCAATGGCTCCACTGCGCCTGCGCAAGACGAGGGCTACACAGACTGTGAACTTTACAACACTGAAGACAGTAACCCGTACGAGCCGTATAATTATGCCAACTCTGGGTAAGTCCTGTAGTGCCTTTTTATAAAAGCTAGAAAATTCTTTTCTCATAAATTTTTGGGAGCGAGAAAAAGCAGTCCAAAGTTGACTGTGTGCGTATGATATAAGCAACCAATTGAACCAATCAAATCCAGATTGTGGGTAAATGAAGGATTTCATTGGCTGTTAAAAAAAATGAAAGATGATAAATACATGTATCACGAAAGCTCAGACATTGACACTTATTATAAGTTACATAAGGATCATGAATGCGAAAGAGTGACTGAATGTTGTTTTCTTTTTTTTTTCAGACAAATACCTGGAAAGGAAGTCTCACAGCCTTCTGATTACGACTATGCTACAATACCAGAGGAAGCCGATAGGGGAGTGGTAGACAACGTCATCTACGAGACTTCAGACATGACGTAGAATTGCCGATTATTGTTGGACTGTTCCATATCATGCATTGGGGGAAGGGGTGTGCCGTCCAGTAATTTTTTTTTCGTTTCTGTTAATAAAACCATGGGTATCCATGGCAAGATAGTGGTTGAAGGAAAGAAAGATTCGAAAGCAAGGAAGAACAAATGTAGGACAAAACAGTGTTATTGACTGATGTATAAACCTCTTGTAACATCGACGCCGTGCTTTGAATAAACACAGTAATTCTGACAACTTGTTTCAATCCAACTCCCACCGTCTTTCTTGAAACACCTCAGGTCCCTAGACCTTCAGATAGGAGTGTTTTCAATAATTGTCTGAGGGAACGAAACTACTAATCTCCATGCAGATTCTGTGGGGCCAGCTCAGGGGAGTCTATTTTGGCCGCCTATATCCATTGGCCTCCTGTATCCCCTGGCCCCACAGAATCTGCTTGGAGATTACGAAAATATAAGGTAGGGAAGGACAGAGCCCTCAAAGCAAGGAAGTTCAATAGGAAAAGCAATATTTACACAATTGATGATGCCATATATGGCAAGACATCTGTGAAGTTAGAGGTCATCGTTTTTCCGGTATGACGACAGACAAAACTACCTTCACTGTCATTAAGGATTTAACATGTAATTACCGGTCTGTGATGACGTCTACTGTGGTGCACTTACAGGCAAGCTAGTTGTCGTAGATCTCTTGACGTCCATGATTCTCATGAATGGAAATGGTAGAATTCTAATGGTGTACACATACTGATGCGTAAGCCGCGAAAAAGACTGAGCAAAGAAGGAAGGATCAAGACATACAGAAGAAGGAAGTAAGATAGATCTAAAAAGATCTGCCTTTTAAGTTAAAAGAACGTATTGTCTTGGCAGGAAGAATTCGCCTGGAGCCAAATTGGACTCGGAAGCAGGCGGCCCGACCCTGTGACGTCACACGCCCCAACAACCTGAGTCATATCTGATAAACTGAGCGACTGCTAACTAACATAGCACGTCTGGAAAAGTATACATTCATATTGTTTAGCGTGACTTTGTTGGGAGAAGTTCGTTTCTTTAACATGTTCGGTTTTGTGGCGACTCCGTTTGTTGTGTTGGTAGTCCACGTGTTTCTATCCACAGCAGATCTAGAAGAAAAAGGTGAGTCCGTTTAGAATTGTTCTAAGCTCACGTTTGTAAATATACTACGATGTAATAGCTAGCCTTCAAATCAGTTTTCTCAAATGACAGTCTTCCTGTCAGTGCAAATTTTTGGTAGATTGACAAATAGAATTTAATGAACTTTTCCTAAAACCCTGTTTATTCTCCGAAAGCATGTAAGGACCATAGAAATGTTGTGTGTAACTTTGTAATAAAAAGAGATAGGAATCGCACATATCCATCCAAAGCTACATTTTTCACGCGACATGGCTACATGTAATATATTGCTTTAATCACTATGATCTATATGTCCTTTACGTTTAGTTTAAAGTAACTGAATTCTGACATCAGCTATTTTTCCCACCAGCTATTAGCTGCGATAAACGTGCCAGAGGACTACAGAATGACATCTCAAGGTAAAAACATTTCAGCCTTTCTCACATTCTATACGGAGATCAATGAGTTGTGCGTACATACAATCAGTGTGAAACGTTTCTTCAGAAATTAACAATAAAAGTACACGCTAAAGCAATTCGCTTTCTCGTTAGCCGATCGAGTGTGAGTTACACAGTCATTACAAAGTGCGATGTGTTAAATTTCAGTTTTGTTTGCCCGCCTGGCTGTGCGTCTTCCCCCGCAGACGTCTGGGGTACGATGATATACAGAGATGTGAGTAAACATAAACGCACCAGTCTTGCTGACGACTCATGATTTTAACGTGGGTGTGTTGTCAAATCGGTGCTCTATACATGTTCTTTAGTTCATAAATCAAGTATCAAGTATCGGCTGAAGTTTGCAAGTCATTGATAAGAGGCCCGGGGGGGGGGGGCGTCCACGAGTCACGTTTGGGGCACATGATGACTTCGCCTAGACGGAAATAAAGTATATCTCTGTATCACGGAAACAAGAAATAGAAGATTTCAGACATCCGGAAAGTGTACAAGAGATAGGCGTTTCAAACCTCTGCGAAGTGTTTTGGGTTTTCGTGAATGTATTGGAACTGTGAAGGGGATTCTATGACGTAATTTAATCAGGTACACACATTCAACCTCTTCCTGAATTCCTCCACTACCTCCCACTACCACCCGGTGCATTGCTGGTTGGCATGGGTCACCTTCAGGCTTAACCTCCCTGTCAATCAACTAACCAAATATCCATTCACTCTCACTTCAATCGTCTCTGCTGGACAAGCATACACACAAACCCACAGACAAACTCACTCAAAACAATACATCCAAAGAAGCATTAACTCCTCCCTCCTCCAGCTGTCCAGTATTTGTAAAGCCGCCGTGCATGACGGGAAGATTTCGGACGACAGAGGAGGCCAAGTTGTTGTAGTGAGGCAGCCGGCCAGCACCAGCTTTATGGGCTCACTGCAAAACGGAGTTACGTCGAAAACACATACGTAAGGAAAAGTTTAACATCGTCACAGCTTTTGATGTTTGTATCTCCATATTGTTTTGGCAGAACACATATGACTCACTCTTGAGTCGGACGACCTTCTCTGGTAATTGATAGGCCAACGTTTTTTTTGTGGGTTTTTTTTTTAAGTAACGGGAAGTTGAATCAATGAGCTTCTAGTTGATAGAAGCTCCTTGGTTGAATTCATGTTGACTCGTTCGTTCACATGCCGACAGTTATACATGTTGACACATCAGCAAACGTATACTACGAGCAAAAGCCTACCATCTGTTTATCATATATCATAGAGTTCGATGTTTAACTCAAGCTGGTACTTTTCTATTCCTCATCCAGCCATGACGACGGTGGTTTTTCTTGGTCGTTTTCCGTGAGATCAGTTTTTGGTAAGTTCACCAACTCAAGAAACAGATTTCCAGAAGAGTAGAAACCTAAGATGGATGACCAACCCCCTCCCCCACTGGACAGATGCTCATACTTGTCAATTGCTCTCTTCACATTAGATTCATATTTTCTGTTTAGTTCTGTTATTAGTTTGTAGATTTTGTTCCTTTCATCTGTATATAATGTAAATTTCTTTCTGTGCCATATGTGTGTTTTAAAAATTTTACCATGTTATCTGTTGTATGTCTTTATTTTTGTATGAACCCTGGAAGAGTAGCCAGTTTCGGCTAAAGGGTATCGAAATAAAGACAATAAAGATAAAGACAATATTTTAACACGTAACAAACGTCAACGCTTACAGAAACTCCGACTACGTGTCCTGATCCTCCAACGTTCCAGGAGGCACACCTGAACTCCGGGTCTCCACCCTACTTCTATGGCGACCAGGTGTCGTACGTGTGTGATGGTGACATGGATAACTCGGAGACTGGGGAGGGACCTTTCGTTTTGGTGTGTGGGCTAAATGGGACCTGGAAGGGGGACGAACCGTTTTGTACAGGTGTGTGATGCAGACCATTTCTCGCAAATGCATATCAATCAACCTACGTACAATTTGAGTACTCGAATGATTCTAACACACTAAAATTCAATCCATTCGTTTATTTAACACTCAAAATCTTTTGTTCCAGATAACAGACCACCCTCACCATCCCCCCAAACGTCTGTCGGTAAGTACTGTTACAGGAATTACCTATTATAATCTGTGATAATCCTTCTATTAAATACGGTCATTTTTACAACAACGATCCTAGCGATTACTTTTAAATTGCACTTTAATTTCGTACCTTTGGTCTGTCTAATCATTACAGGAACTATTATCGGAGTTGTCATCGCGGGATTTGTCGTCCTCATCGCTGTGCTAATTGTAGCCATTATCATCATCATCAGGCGAAGGTAAGTCAATGAAACGTCGTACACCATTTGAAAGGAGTTGCTATGATGTAGTATTTTTTTCAGGCTTATCTTTTTGGAAAAATCTGTTGCATGAATTTTATCATCATAACTGCAATGATTCGTAGCGACATGAACGTTTGTAGGAATTGAAAATTGAGATTTTTTACGTCTTTGATAATTATTCAGGCGCCTCAAGAATGACAGCAAGCTTCAAGACGGAGTAAGACATGGCGAGTCCCCAGTACACTACAGTGACGTCATCTACTCATCTATCATCCACATTCCACCTTACCCTGTGGTGGACGATCAGGGATTGGCTGAACAAACAACCAATGAGATCACAACACACGACCTGCCAGCCAATAGCAGCACTGCTGGGAATCTACTAACCAGTAGGGGACCAGAACTTCAGTCAGCTGATATGGGAGAGCGTCCTGTTACCACAGCCAATCAGAATGCACCTTCGCAAGATGCAGGAGAAGTGGACTGTACTTTGTATGACCAGACATATCATACGTACACACCACTGAGGTGAGATTTCATACAAATCTTTCCTGCAAGAATCTTCAAGTTTCCTTTTCCTAAGTCAACAGCTATTAGTCAACCCCCCATGGCCATCTAATGACCACAATTCTTAGATTTACAGTTGATCTTATAAATGTATAATGTTACAGAATGGTTCACTTGGTATTTCATTTTTTCTCAGACATGTTGAGCCGGAATACGCCAAACCTCACACTAATGATGATGTAGCAGATGACATAGCTCATCTCTATGCAACAGTCTCCCAGGAGGAAGGTGTGGTGGACAATGTTATATATGAATCATCCAGTGCACAAGAAAATGGCAGCATCGCAACATCCGGATGATATCGAACAAGATCTTACATGTATGACAAGGGTTGTATAAATTTTTGGTGCTAAGAATCAGATTCCCTTTGGAATGCCAGAAGCAAAATTATACTAGTATCAAAATCTGGCAAGTCACAGTAATGTCCTATATGATATCTAGCTCCTCCAAGAGCATTGCTACAAGGGGATTCAACACCTTACCCAGTGTCTTTTTAACCTACTGGGATAAATTTAAGTACTATTGCACAGCTACTTTGTACCGTTCAGTTCAGATCTTACTGTATAGAGGTGTGCAACACCACAATAGTAAATTGCCGGTAAGGACTGAATTGTTGTGTTTGCATGTAGATCAAGCTAACGTTTATGAAATAAAATGAAATCCTACATTTGAGAGCAACCAGCTTTTCTCCCCAATATTTGTATCAAATAAAGGGCCATGCATTTTACATTATACTACACGAGTGCCAACTTGTGACTTACTCTTTGTTCATGATTAAAATGATTTAGTCTTGAAATCATACATGCCAGTAAAACATTATCGTGCTTTGCACAATGAGTACACAAAGACAAGAACACAGTACTATCACAAGTATGCCAGGACACCATGTGTTGTATCAAAGCTCCTTTATTATACCATACTTAGTGGTCACACACACACACAGTACTAAACACAAAATATAACATGGATGGATACAGAGAACAAGGGTGCCATACAGGGTGGGAGATTAAAAGATAGGAACTGAGGTAAAAGTTTCCATACACTGGCCTCCTAAAATGTACACTCTTGTTAGCAAAGCTTTGACAGCTTTGCAGTCTGTATTTTTTCCTCTCAAAGGAAAGTGAGTGGTAAAACAGCATCAAAAGTTCCAAATGGAGACATGGCTCTAAAATGATATTGAATAATAAATACAGATTTAGGTTGAAATCCCATTAATACTGATCATACATAAGGGAAAAAAGGCAGACATCTGTAGTGTACAAATACAGGGTGCCAATATACACAACATTGTGACTATTTTACAGAATTTGTACAGTAGTTTCACATTCACACTTTCACACAAACTTGACAATATACAGCCCCAAGCTAAAAACAGCTCGGAGTTTAACATAGGAGGCACACACAAGGTGCCGTATGTTTTTGATATGTTTTTGTCATTTTCCGTTATTTTCCTACACATTAACTTAAGTTTGACACAGCCATGATATCTTGTTGTTTTTTCTAAATTGAAAACAAAGTCCTCATAACTTATAACTAAGGTTCTTTGCCATAAATTCTACAGAGTATGCTGCAAGTAAAGGCGCGAGTGGAAACATGACTATAATGTGGAATTTTTGGTCCATCTCAAGTGAGCAATAGTTTTAACTTACACACTGCTGCACAACGTCTTAGTAACTTCTCACTTATGCTTCCTTTTGTTCTTAAGGTTTTCCAGCTCCAACTTTGCTTAAGGAATAGCAGGAGAAAATAGAAAAAAATTGCTTATTCCATTGAAGGGGTGACCTTGTGAAATTGGAGCTACAGGTCATAATGTGCATTGCACTCAATACAGCACCACAATTATTTCTATTATCTGCTGTCTTTTTTACGTATAAATCAACTTGTTTGTCTCCATTGAGACTGAAATATATTTTACGTTTAAATAAAGAATAGACAGTTTGATCTTTTTTTCTCTGATGATATTAGAAGAAGGAATAAATAATTTTTAGCATGTTTTAGTAAGTAAAACGTCAAGTTTGATAATACCAATGCAAAAAGGGTGGTGACTTTTTGTTATCTTGAATGAAATGATAGAATATTCCTCTTCCAGTGACGAGCCCATTCCTATACCCTTCACCAACACAAACATTTATAACATCTAGCTGCCGAGTACTGTCTATGCCACTTCAACAGCTGTAACCTCTCTTCTTCCCCACCACTTTCCAAACACCTTCTCAAATTTTTTTTCTATTTACGTTTCTAAATCTAGAGGATACAGTGATACTGTTTGATTATCTTATACATAAAGTGCTACTGTGTAAACCTTGTACAGTCAAACATTTGTGTATATATACACTTCTAGTCTTATTGTAAAAGTCAGGTTTGACTGTACAGTCTGGTTCCACATTCTACTGTGCTTCTAGTGAACTTGGAAATGACAGTAAAGAAAAGGGAGATTACAACTATATCATAGCAGTGATTGGTTGAAGTGGAGGTAAAGTTGGAGAGAGGTTTCCGTCTCTATCCTGCCTCAGCTGCGAGCTGCACGCCACGCCACCCGTCACCATGGCGACATCTTCCGTCGCCCCGACAGCCTCGGAGTCGCCCTTCCAGTCCTGGTCGTAGAGTCGCTTGATTCCGTCGTAGATGTCATCGTCCTCAATTTGGGCCACTTTGCGCTTGGCGGACTTGTTGGCAGGAGCAGAGATGATGTAGACAAGGTTTTGTGTCATGTCCCGCTGGGCCGCTAGGTGGCGTGCGATGACCTCACGGCAGCGGATCAGCGACTCATTTTGAACCTAGATGCAAAAAATCCATTGATCTTAGAGGATGTTCAAAGATAAATCAAAAGTAAATCAAAAATATATAACGCAAAAGTCAAGACAAAGACTAGCAAAAGAACTATAACTTACCTTAACCATCTTCTGTAGCATGAAAGTCGCAGCGAGCCAATCAGGGATGAGCATCTCCAGCTCCAGGCTCAGCAGGGCGAGCGAGACCACGGAGCCGGGGAAGCCCAGCACCTGGTGGCACGCCATGCAGCGCTGCAGCTTGCGTGTCAGGTGCGCCAGGTGGCGGGAGGGTGTCATGCAGGTGTAGGTGTCCAGCAGCTGCGGCTGGTAGGTGGTCAGCAGGGCGTGAAACTATAGGAGACAAAAATATCTGCTTATTAGACATTATTTTGGTTTCATCATTGTGACAACATTACTAGCTGACAAACTCTTATAGGATAGAATATAAATCATTTAAAAGCATGGACAACTTAAAAATGGTTCCAATCTTATTCATGAATGAAACCATGGACTTGCCACCATGGACAGGTAAATTTGTGAATTTTCCCTAATGTTAGAATCATTCCATTGCTTAAGATTTTCCATCAGAAAGGTATGTCAGCAGTAGTAGGCCAATTCAACATGGAATCAGACTTTCTAAGATCGCAGACTTACAGTCATTTCACATGTTACAAGGTCACCACGACCGCAACATAAATACATTCAATAATGATCACTATCAATCATAAATACATGCAATGGTTCCTTACAATGTGCAGGAAATCTAGTGCGGTGACGTCCTTCAGGTTCCATCCCAGTTTGTCCAAGATGATCCTCTCCATACGAAGCAGCTCGTTGGCTGTACATCCACACTCACTCACACGCACCAGCTCTCCTGCACTGGGGATGGCCTGGGGAAAACACATGAACATTCCTCATTACAGGTCTGTCTTTAACCTCTGTCTTGCAAGGGGGAGCGTTTGTTGCTATTATGAGATACTGTTGTTCAACCTTTTCAAGTAACCTACGACATTTACCATCCTGAGTACAAATGCAGTTTACATTTTACCTATACAATTACACAGGTACGGAAATCCACCAAGAAAGAATCTTACCTCATCTTCTTCGTTGATTTTGGCTGCCAAGAAGAAACAACTAACACTGATGCAGCGAAGGTACTTTGGTCGGGCCTGGAAAGGTAAATACAGAGAAATGAGTCAATGTTGAGGGAAGACAGAATTTAATATTGATGATTCTATATAAGGAAAACCATTGAAACTGATAAAAACATTTACATGCAAAGAAACTACATGGCAGAAAGAAACATCATATGTAACTACAATCTGTTTTAGTTAACTACAATCTGTTTTAAGACAGGGAACTACTATTCCTAAAGGCATGTACATCAGAAATATTCACCTTCACTGCATTGAGGAAGCGGTCCAAGATGCTGACACTCATGGCAAACGTCTCAGGATACGCCTGGACCTTGGTACTGAGTGTTGCCAGCCAGCGTACAGCTTCATCTCTCTCTTCTGGACCAATCTCTGCATCCTGTACACAAAAAGACACAGTAGTAAGATACTGCCAAACAATATGCTATCTTTTTAGGTGATTGAATGCTGTACACATACACAGATACTGTTTTTCAAGGCACAAATTATGAATATTTCACTAAATATTCTTAAGCATAATATGTAGTGCATTCTGTACTTGTCAGGCTACATGTTATTGATCTAAATTTGAACCCAACATAGACCTTCTGCATGGTCAGTAATGCTGATCTCAAGACACCATCTGAATGACAGTGTGCAAATTAAAACACAGTGTTTCTCCACTGGGACCAAACAGTGAAAATTGATGTGTATGGAGTACCTACAGCAAAATCAATCAAACTGCCTCATTCAATTTCTCACAACCACCGTAGCCTCCTGAGGTGAAACGATTATCTTCATTCCAAAACATGACCTTGGAAGGTAAGGGGATACCAGTTTTCAAGGGCATATCATGTTACTGAGAGATGTCTTTTTATGGTTCGAGCAGTCTTACAAAGCAGACAAATATGTGGTATGGAAATACATCACTACTGCACACCGTGATGTTGGCATGGCAGCAAGTCATGTCCGTTATGTTACCTCGTCTATATTTGAAGTGGTGGGAAATAAACCTTGAAATGGACTGCACTGACAACCAGTGATCAATTTTCGTCTTAGAAACATCTAGTTGAACAAAATGCTATTGCCAATGGTGGGTTATCCAGTATCTACATGTATTTACACAATTACAAGGCAAAAATGCATGCCTGGAAAACATTGATCATCCTCACTTGTGATATTATCTTCCCTGACTTCCAACCTCTATTAGCTCCTCATTCATTCTCCTTTGGCCTCCTGAGACATGATATCAGTATAATCACTTTGGTGGGCGGGGTAGTTCCAGTTCTATTACCCCGTTCATACCAGACTTATATTTAGCGGTTTCAACCGGTTTTTGAAAAACCGGTTTTTATTTAACCTGGTGTGAACGCAAATTAACCGGTTTTTTAGGGGTTTAAATCCGATTTTCAAAAACCACCTCGGGAGGTGGTTTTTCAGGGGTTTTCCACCGAAAAACCTGGTCTGAACGCTAAGGGTTTATTAAACCGGTTTTTGCGTCATAATTCCGGGGTCACGGGGTCAGCATCCGGGCCGTGTGCAAAAGCCACCAAGTTCGACCTCCGAAGTTTTTAGAATTGCACTGTTTTGAGTTCGTTTCCACTGTTTTTTCCGCTGTTTTGTTTCATTTTGCGATGGAATCGGCATACGTAACCTGGACAGCGGAGGAGACCAAGCTCCTGATATCCATTTTTGGAGAGCAGGAGATGCAGAAAAAGCTTGGGGGGCTGTACCGAAACAACAACGTATACCTGGAAATTTCAAACAAGTTGCGGGAGCATGGTTTCGACATTGTTACGGAGCAGTGCCGCAGCAAGATCAAGAATCTGAAGACTGCATACAAGAAAGCCAAGGACAAGGTTTTCATTAAACTGCAGTCATGGCTAAATGGCTGATTAACCGGATATTCGCCGGACAGGGTTTTTGAAAAACCGGTTTTATACATTTTTGTAAGTCTGGTGTGAACGCTAAGGGTTTTAGCCGAGTTTTCGCCCGCTAATTATTTAGCGGTTTCAACCGGTTTTTAAAAGTCTGGTCTGAACGGGGTCTATTGTTAGCGGTTTCAACCGGTTTTTAAAAGTCTGGTCTGAACAGGGTCTATTGTAAAAGGCTTCAACTAGGATTATCTAAAACCTCTTGTCATTCCCAATTACAGTGTACACCACATATATTGTTTGATTTTGACTTGCATTTGCAAATGGGTACCTACTGGCCGATCAAGGTGAATATTCAAATAGCTATGTGAAAAACATAAGAAAGGGGTCTGTTTTTTCCCCACCGGCCCCATTCCATGGCCATGTCAAGTAAACAACCTGGAATTCTCTCCCATGGTTACAAAAATAAACATGTATTCCAAAGAACCAGCTGGTTCTGGAGTTGCTGGTTTGTTCTTACTTCTTTCCTACCAGCTAGTGAATCTATATAAGCAGAAAAGCCTGGCTGCAGGTCAAAATACAAAACACAGCTTTTGCAAAACCCTGGAGGGTCCCCATCTGATAGGAGCTCTATGCATGGGTGATTGTGTTTTCTCATGAAAGTATTCCTGTTTTGCCATTAGAAATGTTCTTTGTATTCTACGGCTACTATTTTGCAACAAATGCAAGCTGTATTTCCCAAATGTCACTATATAGTATAAAGTAGCAGCTTGCCTGTAAGGTATAGCTATTTAAAGTAACACTACAGAGTGTGTGGGACCAAAATACCCTTGTGTATCTGGGGCTTGGTGACCCAACCAGATCAGCAGCCTATCACGTGAAGCCTGTGTGCTCAGGTAAAGTAGTTTACCCAGTGCTGGCATCTACCAATAAGAAGGAAGGAAAGTCTTGGACGGATGCCAAGATTCGTGCACTTCTGACTCCAGGCAAGTTGTCCAGGATTTGGCTTCAAAAGAAGTTTATTTTGGGATCTTGGCACACAAAATTTGTCACTTTTAGATACGCAACCTTTTTCAGAGCCAAAATTTACAAAACACTTGTTTTGAAAAGCTGCTCCATGTAAGTTCAAAGTGGGTAGAAATGGGATTTTTTTCCATACCCATTCACCCACGTCTAAAAAAAACAGACCTTTTTCCTGCCTATGCAAAAACAATTGTCTTATTGTCTTGAACTAGTTCATACCAGCATCTTCAATATGTGCAGAGCTACTGGACTCTTATAGAAATTTCCCAGTACCACACCAACACCAGAAAAAACAGTTTGTTGTAAACATCCAAGCTGAATCCCCCCATATTTTTCATACATTCTTTACTTTTAGAAACCACAAATGAATGCTATGTAAACAGCAGGTATAAAGTTTGAGCAAAACAGATTCCCTCGGGCGTTAACCTCGTCCTACCTACGTCAGCAGACCAAAGGTTAAAGGATATAAAAAAGCCATAGCAACCTTCGTACGTCACACAGCAACCTTCAACAATCCACGTTTTCATCCTGTCCTAAAAATGGTGACAAATTGTTCGCATCAACATTCCTTGAAGTGAAGGGGAGATTTGCAGATGTTGAAAGAATGCCTGAATACACTGTATGTGTGTAACTCCACAAAAATTTGACAGACCTTATCTTAACATTATGGTTTTCAGTCCTTTCTTGAATGATAGCACCCTTCTATTGCCACACGAGCATTGAATTTTTTACAGCCTTGACATGTTGTTAACTGGATGTCCAAGAAGCTATGATGTCACGTGTTGCTTACTAGCAAGTACGAAATGATGACATTGAATCAGTGCATGCTGCGACCATGCACATGTACATGATCCCCAAAAAGCATTGGTTGTGCTCCTAGTTCTCAACAATGTTTTCTTCCCAATGTACTTTAACTTTTAAGAAGTTTCAAGGATAATCTACAGTTGTAGGCAAGAAGATACCAGTACCATAGTAGTTTCTAGAAGCAGTAAAACTATAAGGCCCTGGGGAAACCCAAATGGAATCGCCAAAAAAAGTAGGGCAGGTAAATATGGACAGCTAAGTACCCTCAGCTGTTTCTACTGTTAGCAGCCTCAACAAAAGTTTCTTCATTTGGAGAAACAGTCCAAATTTGCCATTGAGGCATCACCACAGCTGACCATAGGCAGTACAGAAACCCCTTTTTTTGTAGTAGTAAATGTGGAGTTTTTCATTGTAAAAGTCTTATCGAAAAACTGGAGCAATCTCAGCCTTCTATTCATTGGCAATACCATACCGCACAAAGTTACCAACTGAAGCTTTTGACCAGTTTGATAGTGACATAGCTTGTTTACATCTTCCTGTTGTTTTCTTCCAAAAGGGTTTACGTACAACACTGCCACTCTTATCACTGAAGTGGTATCCACAGCTGATAACAGTGTTTACCTGCCATGATTTCAGTGACCGAGCTCACCTGTACAGACACCCGAGCCTTGTAAATTTCACCCCATTTTGAATACAGCGTACAGGATACATACCAAGAAAACAGACAATACAGTTGATGCTAACGTCCCTTCCTAAAGAGAATACCTCCTTTTTTGGTAAGCCCTATGGTAAAGATAGCCAGTGACTGGGGTACTTCCTTCACAAGGCACACCTGGTCGTGAGTCATGTCAGCCTTATCACTAACATTCGTCACAATGCAAATTAGCTAACATTTCATGGTCATGAGGCAACCATTTCTTCTGAGAAGAAGTATATCGTATCCTATCCTAAAATTGGCTAACCCTCGCGCACTGGTTTAATGCAAATTTTACACACTTTGGCGAAAACAAAAGAATATCATGTCTTCTTTGCACTGCATTCTATACACTACTACAGGTACAATGTACATGTAATCTTTAACTGTAAAATTAATCTCATAAAGGTTTTCATGGAGGTGTGCATATTGTAATGCAAATATGATTCAAATGATAGGCCTGCAATATTCCAGTCAATTCTACATTAGCTTGAAGCTTATAGAGGCCAGACAAAGGAGTTCACCGCCAACAGTGACAGATGGTTTTGTTGATATTACTCCATATGCAGTCTTACACAATGGAAGCTCCAGTAATAAGGATTTGTTATGAAACTAGGTCTATGACATTATTATCAAACCTTTACATTTCAACAGACAGCTTTTTTCCTCCGGGCATGAATTAAAATTCCTGATAACAATGGTTCTGCCCAAAGGGGTTCAACCTGCTGTTTAGTTCACACAACTGTATTTTAAACTAACCTTTAGAAAGCTACATGTACAAAGGATGCAAAAACTCTTCAAATCTGACACACACAAAAAAGAAGTATATAGCCTAGTCAAAAGGTAATGCAACAACAGGATTTTCGTTGTTATGAATATTCATTGTGTTCTGTAAATACAAGCTGTGCACATAAAATATTCAGTATTGTCTAGGATTGTGGGTGCTAATACAATGTACATGTTATATATTTGGCAAGACTGAGAATAATCCGTTGTACTTAATGTCTTATAACATTTTCAAGACATCTAAATGAGCTGCCTCACCTGGTTAACCTTGGCCTTCAGCAGCCGTGGTCTCCAGGTGCTAGCTTCCTTGGCGATCGCCTCCTCAAGTGTTGATGCTAGCCTCTTGGCATCCCAAAACCCACGGAGCAGCTTCATTCTACAAGCTGCTCAATGTTCCCCCACCCTGCTACGGCCTGAAAAACATTGCAGAAATGTTTTCTTAAAAAACCTTTTCATAAAAGACAATACTTACATGATATTACATGTACATATTTTTGCATTTACATAAGTCTTTCTCGTGGTGTCGATTGCACCTGCATGGTATTAATAAATCAGGCTGCGCAAACACTCGACTAAGCAAAACAGTCTCAGCAAAACAAAAGCTAACTTCAAAATTCATCAAACTTAAAGGCTATGATGGCTTTAGAATCAAAGCCATGAAAGCAGAAGTACTGAAAACAATCATTGATTAACTTGGGGAGAACAATGACTTTTCAAAAACTGAACATTATGAAACATCTGAAGGCCTTGCATAACCAACCCAAAGCATACAATAAAACATAAGACAAAACTATGTGATTTTGATGTTGACATTATAGTGCCGAAACTATGGTATCCATACATCATATTCACCTTATTTTATGATTTTGGCTTTGTTGTAAATTATTTACAGTAAATGCCGTAATATTTTGATCGCTCTTTATTCCTGGATTACGAAACGGTCACAAGATACGGCTAAACTGCTGAACTGTGATTAATATCAAACCAAAATAGATGATGAAACATCAAGAAATCACCGAGATGTGGTTTTCTTAGACCCAGACGGTTTTAGACTCGGGTTTCCGCCGAGTGGGTGGATCAAATCTGAACAAGTCCGAACCTGAACAGGTTTGCTCCCACTTATACAAACAACAAGAACGTTCCAGAAAATAGGACAAACAACGAGTTTTTACACGAGAGGGAACAATATTGAAGCTAGAAATTAATTTTCCTGTAGCACAAATCAGAATATTCGAAAAGATATGACAGTAAGCAGGCATAAACGTTAAACGACGACGAGGAAAAAGGCGCAATCTTCAGCTAAAAAATGGCAGCTGCCTATCAGCTGAGTTGGGTTCCAGTTTTCTTACCTCCTCTGAACACCTTAATTCTGTGCTGAAGCTGGCGTTGAGCCCCATGTATCGCACTCCACACCTTACAGGCATCCCTGGGCACCCATGGTGAACAAAACCTGAGTAAAACTTGAGCAGGAAAACCTAAAAATAAAAGGAGAATCTATCGCTAAACACCTTCCTTCTAGAGGGGTGTTTACGTTTAGTTGATTCCGTAGTCCGACTGGGGGACCGTCAGCTGACAACTTGTATCCATCCGCCAGGACAGGAAATTATCGGCGTTTTACACAAAATTTAGGCATTGCTGAAAACCAAATATTGAATTTATGAACATCACATGGTCTAATATATATTACTTCGTTATTTTTGTTAATGAATTTTGACATTTCAATGCATTTTGGTGTAAAGATAGATCTACTTTTTGCACTAGGCTACACTAATTAGCATAGGACGTCAGTGGGAAGTCCCCATACGTCATCAGGGGTCACCAGCTGTCATTGCATCAGAAATTAGCTTTTACAAAGTTTTCCTCAAATATGCACAATTGAAACCTCCCCCTTTGCCTTCTATATCTTTTGTATTATCTGCTTATTTGATTGTATCCGAATGATAGCCTCCTTGTTACTTTTTCTGCGCGGGATAAGGTAAAAATAAAATTGGGTGGAGCTCTAGAAAAATATCCAATCAGAAAGCAGAAAGTGTAATTAGGATGATATCGACCAATCAGAAACAAGGAGCGGAAACCGCCCGGGCGCCAAATTTCGAAATCTTGTCATTCAAACATTTCCAGAGGGCAAAGTCTGCAGATCGATCGATATTTTCACTTATTTGAGGTCCAGAGCGCGCAAAAGCGGTCAGGTACGTCAAAGTTTTCGTGCTGTGTGGACGGAGTGTGTTTTGCACCGCATATTTTCTTTACAGGGAGGAAGATAGCGTTTTGTTTTGTGTTTTGAGCCTTGACAGCTGACAGGAGCCATTTTCATCAGCTGATCCCTTTGTTTGACCTCTACCGAGTAACGACTGTGTTTCTTGAGATTTGGACTCTCATCGCGCGGTTTCTCACAACTGTGTTTATCATGGTAAGCTACAATGTGGGACTTTCCGTGTATAGTACATAGTGGCTGTTGAGGAAGGGATATTTTTGGCGGTACATCTGATTTTTCTCCGTTGTTTGTGTTTACTTCAACGGCTGCCATTTTTCTCCTCAGCTGTAGTGGACGCTTCTAGCAACAACGAACATAATTTTCAAGCGTTCTGCCTGTTTTTTAGTTGTTTTTTTAAAACAAAAGATCGGTACATGTAAGATGCTGCGTATTGTTATGACAAAAGGACCAACGGCAAGCTAGGTTAGCACAAAAGGAAGCCAAGTTGGAAACATAATTTTAAAACACAAAATACGTGATATGAATCCTTACAAAGTCTGTTAATATGTTATTGTACCTAACGTTAGTCACAGTTTTGTCTGTTGTCAGTCACTGGTCTGTTGTCTTAGGCTGAGTGATTTTTGCCATGAAGGGAAAAAATATCTATTGATATGCTGTTTTTACAAAACATAATTTTGAACAGACACATCAAGAGATCAAGATATATCAGAATAAATGCACACTTGGTGTACAGTTCAGACAACTCGAGGATAATGTTCTTGTTGTTGTTGTTGTTGTTGTTGTAGAGGAACATGTGTGATCACCATGCTGCAGAACTGGGTCGGTTGTGGTACCAGCTCCAGACCGCGGTGCGCCGGGCACCCTCGTACCAGCCCAACCTTATCTATCTGGACACGGTGGAAGATGACGATGTGAGTCCTTATCCTATACGTGATGATGTGTATTTATAGTTTCTTTATAACTCAAGAATTTCAAGAAAAATAGACTTTGTGTTCTAGAAAAATGAGCAGAAATATCAATTTCTTCACAGCTGTATATGAATCATCCGACGAAATTTGCAGTTTTGTGAAGAAAATTCGCCATTATATACTGTAACTACGGAGTATAACTATAAGGTCAGGGCACATGCCTCTCTAAGTATGTGTGTATAGGTTTTAGGTCTGGCATGTCCGGCATATGGTCACTTTCTCAAGACTATCTGGTAGTTAGATCGCCCTGTCCTGTATGTGGAGGTCAAAATGACCTGTCTTGGGTAGAGTGCTGATACTTGATTCAAACAACAAAGTCAACAATGATGCAAAAGATGTACATGTACTACTGTATTTCCATTTCTTACCTCAATACCTGGGTGAGGCAAAGTTCTCCTTTTTGTGAAACGTTACGAGATTAATGTTACATTGTATTGCACAGGCCCAGAAGTATGAATTGTAATTTGAATGTTTTTGTTTGTAGGATCTGAGGGACCCCGTTGTTTCATCCAAGCAAAGAGACGAAGCCGTGGACCGTCTACGCTGCCTGAACAGATGTCTCCGCTTCAAACACGAGGCCCTGGCTCTGGCTGTCAACATCCTCGACAGATTTCTCTCCATCATGAAGGTTAGACTAGAGTCTCTTTTCAATGTACAACCTTCAGGTGACAAAGTAAATATTGCTACAACAATCAAACATACATGCACTCCTTTTAGAATATGGAATTTGGTACGATGTGAAAGCTATTCAACTACACGTACATAAATAATAAATTGTAACTAATTGTTTAGTATTCTAACCTTTTTTGTTTGTTACATACATCTCTACAGGTGCGAATGAAGTTCCTTGGCTGCCTGGCCATCACCAGCTACTTTATTGCCATCAACATTTTAGAGGAAGACCAGGTAAGGTACATAAAAATTGCCACATGATGATAAAAGATTTCAGTGTCTGCTTTAATGTCAAAATCAGTTGGTACAAATTTTTGGTTCATCTAATATAACACCTATTGACCTGTTGTTATCCCTAGGAGCTCCCAAGCCCTGTTCACCTCATCAGAATAAGCCAGTGTCGGTGTACAGAGGCGGACTTATTCCGGATGGAAGGCATCATCTGCCAGAAGCTCTACCACGACTTCGGCGCGGTGACACCTCTGACTCTTCTCCAGCTGTACCACGGGATTTGCACGATGACGGGAACCATGGACGCCGTACTGGAAAAGAAGAACCTCGCGTCTACCGAGCACCTGGAACAAACCATCGCAAAGCTGGAGGCTTGTCTCTGCCGGTCGACATTCACCAAATTCACTGTGAGTATTATCCATTATCAGTATATAACTGTTACTGTACATGCACCTGGTTACAATTTGTTTACTATACTATATGATAGGGGTAACGAACGGTATGAGAAGTTTTACTGTCAACTCTTGCCTGTGTCCAGTGGCTTATATTTTAGGAATTCCCAAATCTGTTTTTGTTTTTGTTTTGACCACTAACCCTACCATATTCTGCACATATTTCGTTAATCTATACAACATTAAAACTACCCTATGGCAAAACTACCCGGTAGCTCATATCCAAAACAATCTTGAAGCAAAACAGACAAAAGTTACAAAAAGTGGCAAAATCAGTAGCAAAGTTGTGTTGTATTATGCAAGGCTTTTCATAGGTATGTCTTATGTACACATGTTAACAAGGTCACATTAACCTTGTCCAACACTCTAGTTGCACGCCCTGTTCACATGTTAGGGCACAAAGTCCAGTCTTACTCACTAACTGGGCAACCTGGACATATTGAGGTTATCCAAATAACCTTATGTAAATTTTTCTCATTTGTTTCATACATATGTGAGGATGGTGCAATATTTGGTAACAAACATTAACTATTGAAAGTATGGTCCAACAGGCATAACTTTCATTCTCAAAACAGGAATGCTTTAAAAAAGTTTCAAGTACATATACTACAGAAAAGTACTTTGTGGAGATGCTGTTACAGCTGTAGCCAATTTCATATCGTCAGTCCTATCCAGCACAAAATCATGTAATGTTTACCAGTACACTGCTGGGGAAGTTTTTTAGTCATTGGGAATAAAATAAAAGTCATTGCCATGTACTTTCACCCCTGATCAGTAAGTGTTCACGTGTACTGACCAAAGTACGCAGTGATTAGCCAATCAGAGCCTGAACAGTCTTTGAACTTTGATTGTCCATACTGCAAGGCCCTGTATATACTGTCAGCATGGGGCAATCCCTCAAACATACAAATAAACTAAAGATAAAGGAAGGTCACATTTATCAATAAAGGTAAAGTTCACTACTAGTATTGCAAAACTAGGACAAACAACATGTATCGTTCCCGATTTTCAAAATTTGATGTGGGTTGCTGACAAAGTTTTTGGAGTTTGCCATAGCAATGCTAAATACTAATGCATGAAGAAACCACTGAATTACAAAAGGGGAATTTGACAGTGCTTCTCCTAATACAAAATCTATGTGTTTTCTAGGCTCCAGTTCTAGCCATGTCACTACTGATGTGTGAGTTGGACGTGTTTGATGCACAGGACAGTAACCCAGACCTATGCAGTACACTCAACACACTCAAGGTGGCATCACAGGTCAGTGGGTTCAATTCCCCCCATCCCACAAGATCCATTACAGAACTTTTGCCTTCTTTGATGCCACATAATCATAACATAAATCAGTCAAATTTTGTAAATTGTATAAGCTTAAAATGAAAAGCACAAAACTTGTAAGACTGTACTTATAATAGAAAGTTTCATTCACGTTTTGTCCATATAGATCAATGAACAGCACTTGGTGGAATGCCAGAAGAAGCTGAAAGAGTTCCTGCTGCAGTACTCCTCCCCGGTCAGTAGGAGGCCCACCTCACGGTTCACCTGGGTCCTGTCCTCACGCACAGCCAGGCAGCTCAGACCCAGCATGCAATGGGCCATGGACCTCCCCACCATCGTGGAGGATGGTACTGACGGCTATGGGAGCTCTGGAAGCAGGTAAAGGATACCCGATTGACTTACATCATACCCCTCCACACTTCCTATATATTTTATTCACAAAAACCCCAAACACCTCCCAGATGTCTGAAATCTGCGATTTCTTGTTTCTTTTTAAATCTAGATCAAATGTCAACCTGTCATGAACTATGGTCGAATGGAAGTAGAAAAGACTTGTACACATTGGAATTCAAAGAGGGTAGTGCTTTTATTTAGCCTAAAATGTAAGGGCAAAGTTATTCCATGCTGGGTTTTAGTAAAAGTGTAACAATATGCAAAGATCTTCCTGAAAGAGTTGTCTTTGTCAGGTTGGCAGCATAGGGGCCCGGCTTACCAGTAAAAAGCATATTGCCATGTCATGTATAATAAAAGAAAAATATGTAGCTACTCCAAACTGTAAATCATAGTTACAAAAGCTAACACACAGCATTTCCTGTTCCAGTGAGGACGACGTTTCCAGTGAGGAGGAGTCACCACGGTCTGACACCGACACCCTCCCTTCTGATGATGACGATGTCTTCCCAACAGAGAACAAGTCAAAGCTGTGCTTGAGATGCCACATCCAGAGATCCAGACAGAAGTTGTGCCCTATACAGCAGCAGTGCTGCAACACATGTGGACAGTTACCTCAGCAGGCTGGGGCATGAATGTGTAAGGGACATCATGGGCAGACCTGGTTGATATACAATGTACATTTACACATCATACAGAACAACTTTGTGCCAAGCTACTGCACTTGGGGAGGGGGGCACAGAAACTAAAACTGCACCAGCACCTGGATACATTTCAGCTTCCTGTTACACAATCTCTCGCTGCCAGGGGTTGGCTGACTGGGCCTCCTCCCCTTCTTGGGGCCTGACCAATGGAAGGGGTACTAGAAGCATGATGTTAATTGTCTGGATACATTTCAGCAAGTCATTACTGACTTTCAGTGTCAGTCCTGTACTACAACAATTGTGTTTTATTTTGGATCAGTGCTAACTGTACTGCATTTATTTTACATTTCAATGGTGTCTGTCTGCTTTGTATACTATGATGTTGTGAAATGTGTTTCATCCAGAATTGTTGCATACAAATTCACCTCAGGAAATAGATGAAGCAATGCGAGCAAGCTGCATGCACTTCACTGCAAGAGTTAGTTGCAGATCATATGTACAATGCAGCAATAAGTATAGGTAGGACTCAAGTAATATAACTCGGGAAGTTATCATGACTAGGGCAGAACAGAATACCAGTAATGTTTTATGAAGGGATCGTAGGTGCTGTAACCAATGCAGATTTGTGTGCAACAGGCAATAGAAGATTGAAAGTGTGACTAAGCAGTGGTATTTTAGTGTACTACAACAGTATAAATAGCTTTTATTGGCTTTTGTGAACAAGAAACTGAGTTTGTTGGTTATAACATTTTATTATATTTCAGCCATACCATAGGTATGGATGAAATGTATTGTATTCCCTCGTGTTTCTTCTTCTCCTTCTCCTCCTCCTGTCATTTCTTTAAATGGATTCAACTCTGTCATTTTTCAGCCAAATGACCTGAAATTTGGCATGGAGGTAGAGGAACCAGATACCCCCAGACGTTTTTTTCATTGTTTTGATACAGGGTTTTAAAATTGTTTTATTTGGGTTTTTTGGTCATTTTTAGGTAATAAATGTACATTTTGGGATCTGGAGCCCTGGTATTAAATCCGAATGACGCAAAATTTGGTATGGGGATACCTTGGACACATGCCCACAGAAAGCCATTCACGCTTTTGACATACCCCACTTCAAAATTGTGTAAAATAGGGCTTTTTTGCTATTTTCAGACAAAAAATATACATTTTTGGCTCTTGTGCCCTAATATTAAAACCAAATGATCTGAAATTTGGTATGGAGGTGCCTTGAGCACATGCTCACAGAACGTCATTTACACTTTTGACATACACTTCTGTAAAATTGTGTAAAATAAGGCTTTTTTGCTAGTTTTAGACAAAAATGTACATTTTTGGCTCCTGTGCCCTATTATTACAACCAAATGACCTGAAATTTGGTACCCGGATACCATGGACACATGCTCACAGAATGCTATTGACATGTTTGATCTATTCCATGTCGAAATTGTGTAAAATAGGGCTTTTTTGCTATTTTCGGACAAAAAATATACATTTTTGGCTCCTGTGCCCTAATATTACAACCAAATGACCCGAAATGTGGTACCGGGATACCATGGACACATGCTCACAGAATGCCATTGAAACATGAGACATACAGCTCTTTGAAATTGTGTAAAATAGGGTGTTTTTGCTATTTTTGGCCCAAAAATGTACATTTTTAGCTCCTGTGCCCTGATATTAAAACCAAATAACCTGGGATTTGCTATGGGGATACCTTTGACACATGCCCACAGAACATTGTTCAAAAGTGTGGCATACACTATTTTGAAATTGTGTAAAATGGACCTTTTTTGCTATTTTCAGACAAAAAATTTACATTTTTGGCTCCCATGACCTGATAAAACCAAATGACCTAATATTGGGTACGGGAGATCCTTGGACACATGCAAACAGAACGTTATTCACCTTGCTGGCATACACCGCTTTCAAATTGTGTAAAATGGGACTTTAAAATGGGAAGGAAATGGCTGAAATATGCTGTATTTGCTCCGGAGCAAATGTCGGCCTTTCTAGTGCATGTATGAGTTACCTTTTAGTTTCACTTCACAAACATTCAGTTTTTTATGGCTTTTGTAAACAAGAAACTGTGTTGTTTGTTAGTTATACTGTTTTATGCATATATATGAGTTACATTTGAGTTTCTCAGTTTCATTTCTCAGCATTATTTTCCATGTTAACAGCTTCAGACTATTAGTCAAATGGAAAAAAACCCCAGCTGATATAGTTAATATATGGATATGTACATGTATGTGCTGATACAATGAAGTGATATATTCACCAGTGCCTTTTGCTTCATGTACTGCACATATGTAATACACTGTAAATATGTACTATGATGTAAATAATTTCTTTGGAGAAAACCAACATCTTTGAAATGTGGTTTAATCTGGAACCATTCTAGCACTATATGGTGTATACTATTAGTAACATGTAGTTTTTCTTGCCAACTTTGTAACAAGTGTAATATCATGCTTGTAAGATACCGACATACAGCCTTTCTGTAACATTGGCACAGAATGTGAATAAATTTACATAGGAACATGAGGTATATAATGCATTGTTTTGGTGGTATGGTCTTGTGGTTAGGGTTGTTGACAGCATATTAAAGCTAAAGTAAAAAGAAGCATAGGCATCCAGACTACATACAGTGTAGTACAGCTACCGGGTAACATAACAAACACACCGATACAGACTGGCCCATGGTGAGGTACCATTGTCTCTGGAGACAGACGGTTGCCAACAACAGCCAAATTCAACTCTCGGTGAAAGTCTACCTGCCTTTTTTTATATATATGTACATGTATATAGCTTCCCTCACTTACTCAACTCTGCATATATATCTATAGCAACAGACTGAATATGAACAACAGAGAGAACTGCAACTATATTACCCTCCTGTGGCGGGTTAGACCTACTCTGGCCGGCTGGTTGTACGATGGCCAGCAAAAGAACAACACAATTCTTCAAAACACAGTATCAAAACTCTCGGACGCCTGCACAGGAGGCTACAACAAGAGAACATACCAGTAAATGTACGTGTACTTCCTATATTACTTTAAAATCCCCAAAGGAACTGAAAGCATGTCAGTTTTCCCCACTACCCAGGCCTTCAAATGGCAGGAACGGGGAAACCACTCTTCTCTGAACCTGTCCTTGTGAACAGGTACAATTGCGGCGATTCAAGCGGGCCCCTGGCGGACACCTGCGCTTACATGGTGTTCCGCTGTTGTCTCGCCTTCGAGTGGCATTCTTCTTGCACCTGGCATAAAAGATAAACTGTGGGTCAACGTCTATGTATTTGTTGCAGGTGACTTTGACCTGCACTCAAATGCTCCCTCTTTGGTCAACTGCTGTGATTTCCAAAGTAAAGATCAAACATGCACACTCAGATTCTGAGTCAGAAACTTGTTTTAAAACTTTTTTTCTTTTATTTCCTAATAACATCAATGAAGCAAGCTTACATTCAGAATGATTACTTGTATTTAAGAGATACAGCTGTGGCAGAATAATAACAACACTCACTTGCATGTGTTGAAATCCAAAGTTCTTCCCATAGGACAGACCCTGGGAGCACAGAGACATTCGCACAAGTCAGGGTTCCAGTGGTACCTCTTACGGCAGTTACTGTGGGAAAGACAAGAGTCAACCTACTACATCAACCTACTGTGGATTATGTAGGAATTCGAGAGGAGGGTTGGATTTTTTATGTTATCACATACATGTACTTATTATGTGTACAAATGACATCTCGGTTATAGCCTTGCATTGTTACCCCTTTCACACAGGGAAATAGTCCAGCTACATCTTGGAAAATGCTGTCAAAATTGGACTACCAGTAAACTTTCATCCTTTCAAACTCAAGGAAATGAATGAAAAAATGTTAATTTTATAAAAGTCTTAAAATGATTCTGAAGTAACTGAGAAACAACATTGTGCATTATTATGTGACATCCTGTATTGTATAGTACTTGTCTGTGAGCGTTCCCCTGCACGTTCGGCCAACCACGACCAATGTGACCTGGGCTTCATGTAAATTTCTTATCTTTGAATGAAGAAATGATTTGAAAAAACAACAACATGTAATTATGTGACATCCCTCCCTGTGTCATTCACTCACATTTCTCCCGATTGGCACACGCACTGACATTCCTTCTCGTCCCAAACCTTGCCTTCTTCACAATCTTGTCTGGGCTGCAGACAGGTACAGGCACAATCTTCGTACCTGCGAAGACATTTCACCTGTTAGTCTCACTTCAGTATTCAGCTGTTGTGGTCATTGAGACTGCCATTGGTCATCAGGACAGTTTTGGGGGTAACAAGTTTGCACAGCCTGATTAAATTGCGCTTATAGCAGCCTACCCCGACATCCAACTGGTCCCATAGTTACATCCCCGGACAGCAGTGTTTGCATTACACAGACTAACGTTGGCAGGCCTAGAGAATATTCAACACAAGCTGCAATTTCAGACCACACCTATAAGTCTTCTTCATGATGTGTGTCTGATCTTATAGTGTAAATTCTTTTATTTTTGCAGTAGGAGGTGAAAGAGGGTTGTTGAAAGGACTTACTTGTGTATGGCACGGTTACAGTGGTGTGGTTTAACCTTACAGCCACACTGACAGCTGACGTGTTCTTCCATCTCAATCCCTTCAATGGCCTTCAGGACAAGGTCGTCTCCTGACAACTCCAGCTTCATTACCTGAAGAAAATACATGTAAAGTCGTAAAACAAGAAAGTCAACAGTTGTAGGCAAATGCAGGAGGTTTCTGTCAGGGATACTACAGAAAATGTGTGGTGACCCTAGCCTGGGTACCATCCTCCGTAGTTACCACTGACTCTCTCCTGTCGCACACTATACGGTAGAGTGATGCCCACCGGGCCTTTCAGCTAATCATTGATACTTTGTCCAGACACTGATGAGGATACAGATGGATTTGGTGTCTCCAATGTGCCAAGATCTGCACATTTGCCACTAAGAACCGTATGATTTTTTTCTCCTGTCGCTGGTAGCCAGTGACAAGACTACCAGCGACAAGAGGGAGTTAGCAGTCACTACGGAGGATGGCACCCAGGCTAGGCTACCCCGGTACACATAGTTAAAGAACAAGTATGCTTGGTTTCAATACAGGAGCACTGTGAAATGTCTCAACATAGATGGTATAATAATTCATAGCACTAAGTGTAGTGTCGCCAATGTGCCACTAAGTGTGCTATGAATTATTCTACCATTAACATCTATTTTAAGATATTTCACAGTGCTCCTGTATTCCTAGAGCAGTATTTTTCACCTACTAGTGGTGGTAATTGGACAAGACTAGACTAAGTGTAGTTCTCCAAGCACAAATCTAAGCCAGATACACTCATCTATATTTAATTTGTACAAAAAGATGGCCTGGCTTTTGTTGGTATGATTTTGTCATGTCATATTTTGCAAATACAGAGATTAGCTATCAATGTGTAAACATTATTTTAATACAGGTGCTCCAAAAGCCCCAAGGAAGCATAGCTGACGCCTTCTTCGCTCCTTCGCCATTTACACCCAAATCACGTTGTTTCTTTCACTGTCTCTTGGCTCCAATCCAGTTCCATACAGGCAGGCTTGCTAATTAGCTAACTTTGACAAAGAGGAAGGTGACCCATGGGGAAGTGTCAGACTTGATTTACTTTAAATGTCACGCTATACCCTGTGTGTTGTGCACAGATAAGCAATTACAATCAATGCCGTAAACTGCTGCAATGATGACTAGGATGCAACTTCTAGGGCTCTGATTATAATCAGATGAACTGTGGGAACCAAAATGATATCATTGTAGGAAGTCTGCACCCAGAAAAAATTTCCCGCTGTAGCATATATGTCAACTAGGGACAAATTCTGTGTCAAAAAGTCATTTCAAGGACAGAGTTATGCAAAAAGGTATACTTATTGGTATCTTCAGAAACAAATACATGTATTTTCTACCACAGGACAGCTGGATTGATGGAGTACATGTATTATGCATAAGTTTAGTGAAAAGTTTTTTCATGCTGACTACTTCATATACATCTCTAGTCCTATATACAGTACATTGTACTGGTACCTACCGTAATGGTGGTATTCTTGGTTTCAAGAGGTTCGCACTGGAATATGTTGGCATGGCAACATCCGCCGCATCGCTGCAGGTTGACGCAGCTGGGAACGACAATCGTGCTGGGGCTGTCGTTGGGAACCTTGACTTCCGTTCCACGAGGCGTGCAGAAGTCAATTTCTGATAAGAGACTTGTCACCACATCTGCACCTGTCAAAGGAGACAGCAAGATTCCCACATGTCAGGCATTGTGTTTTTTTAGCTCAGGTTCTCAAATCTACCTTCAACCTAGCATATATGGATGATTCGTCTAGAATTGGGGATTTAGAGTTTCCATGTTGAATCTATCAAGCTATTATGCATGTAGATAGCAAGATACATGTATATGATTATCAGATATTTCTGGGAACTCTCAAATATATCTGTGAAGAATGGTGACTGTATTACAGTTGGAAGGAAATGTCACAAGAGAGCTGGATTTCCTGAAAAGCAATGACGTCATAGACTTCCAAATGATATCATAGACTTCCAGCTGCAATGTTCCCTTTCCTGTTAATAGCCACCATTTTACAAAGTGCTGCAAATCCCAGAAAGCGAGAAACCACAAGGAAGTAAAAAGCCTGGTAACTTAATTCTTCACAGGCCAGCTTAGGGGTGCTGTACCAGCCCCATGCGCATAGAGCCATTTTTTCTAACAGCCTAAATTTGTATTAGAGCCTAATACATGTCATGTTACAGTATTACAGTATCTATAAATTAGTATAATAACAAGGACTTACCTTGTCTGCTTACTATCACTTTTTCAGGAAGATGAGGGATCCTGCCGGCAATACTAATATATACATCATCATTCCCATCCTCAAGGACAACCCCCTGGTCCTGGCCATCGTTCCCTCCGAGGCCTCCAAGTCGACCACGAATACGCCTGTCTTCTCTCGCGCTTGTTGGGAAGGAGTCACCGCGAGGGACAGAGTCTGGGATGAAATCTGCAGGACCAGACACGTCTGGGCCTATAAAAAAAAATAAGCACATCAATAATGGGTCCCTAGATTACTTCATATAGATTAAAGTGGGCAACCTCAGACTGTGGACAAAGCAATATGACACTTGTACATACAGAATACTATTTTTAATTGGTTTTATGTCTCTTTCAGATCATCAAGCCTACACATCGTTCTTTCCCTCAAAAAGCAGGGGGAAGCCATATCAAAATAGTGCAGGGCAAGAACATGGTTTTGTACTATGTAGTTTGTTTCTTTCAAAATGGTAGGTCAATTGGAAAAATAACATTCCCATGGTACTTAGCTGTGTAACTTCTGATACAGCCTGATACTAGTACATTGCTTCTTGGAACCCCCCTCAACGTATGATAAATAAGGTTTTATTTTTATCAATAAAATTAAAATTGCAATCTAAAACATTAAGAGATTCTAGCTACCTCAACACTTACCAAAGCTGTCTGTGCTGACATTGAAGAGTTGGAATAGGTCAGCAGGGTTCTTCACTTCTAGTAGCTTGTGCAGGACTTGGAAAGGGATCTTCAGAGGAAAATACAGCAATCAAGATCATGCTTACTAGTAGAAAGACTTTCATTTGAACAACATAATTCCACTTGCCCTGTAATATAAGCTGGTACAATGTAGCTTATACAATTTTGGACAACTTGTAATTATAATAGGATAATAAAAAAGTTAAACCAAGAAGGTTTAAAAGAGACTTCCTTGGTTAAACCAAAGATATATACCCCCCTTACCTCTCCCTGAACTGCTCTGCAAGTCACCAGAAGTAGTATCAAACGCAGTGCCATCTTTATCCACTGTTATCCCAGACAACTTCAAGTTCAAAGCGAGACTAAATCTTTTTAGTTCCACGAAAAGATGACTTTAAAACTTCCTTGGGTTCCAAAAATAACTCCAAGGGGAAGTTTGATACAAAAGCGGTTACATCACAGCAAGTGTCCACGATCTCGTGATGAGAGACTGCAGGGAAAACACCCCACCCACGCGTGCAACACTACAGTACCAAAGGTTGTACATAAAAGTTCTTATAACGTAAACAAGGTAGCAAGTACACTTCCGGTTACATACCTGTCATACCGAGCCCTCCCCGCCCAACACAATATGGTTTCGGAAAAGGCCGTCTTTGCAGAAGAATGTCCACTGAACGCATCGATTGACTTTTCACTGAAGGATCAAGGATAAAACGCATCATGAGCATTGAAAATGGACGAAGACGAGAAGATTTGTTGAAACTATCCGAAAAAAGTGTTCGAAGCTATCTGTCATGTAAAGCGGAAACAAGTAAGGCAATGCTCATTTTGAGGTGAGATGAGTACATTTCAGTAAAAGACAATAATACACATTTTCCACTACGAAAGCTACTAGAGTGTAACAGTGTAAAAACACATTTTATTCCGATATATGAATATCTGTTTGTTGAATCGATGACATTATATGGAATTCCCTTCGTTGAATCAATTTAACTTTGGAGAAGAACCTTGAAGGATTATTTCTGGTCTCCCCTACTAACAGTTGGAGTATTCCATTTCCGGTTTAGCTTGGAACAACCGCCATTTTGCAGTGACTGTTGATGAAGGGGAAACTGGAAGAACCGGTGATTTCGGCCCCAAAACTCGACATGAAAATGGCTGCAGAAGTCGAGCGGACACTGGTAAGAAGACTCAAACATTCGTTATTACGAACGGTGCCATTATGTATCCATCCCGTGCTGATATACAGCGCGTAGACTTCTATGAATAGGGATTTTCAGTTGTCAAAATTTTGGGAGGGGCGAGCGAACAACTTGGGCGCACGATAATCGTACCCCGCGCACCCCCGCCATCCAACCTCTCCTAACGGCTTATTTTCCGGGGGAAAAGGCAGATCACAAAATCAGCGTAACTCACGATGCTGTTAGAAGTAGTACAAGGGTTACTTTTGAAGGAAATGTTTTATTTACGTATTTTACAGTCTGTTTTTGACTATGCCTGGGTATCGTCTGAAAGCTCTATGGGGAGGGGGGTATATTTGCGAGTTGGTCACACTACTTCAACCTCAAGGCCATATCCTAATTCCTTCAAGTCAACTTCAACTGTGTATAAACCATTTCTGCACAGATGACGATATACGATGATCCTAAGTTTTGTTTAATCTTCACGATGGTAGAGTGTTTTTATGTTTTAATGATTTTTTTTCTGTGGTACACACACATGTATACATGATGAGTCAGTATAGGTGTGCACATGTGCCCCCCAGCCTCATATTTAACACAAGTCATTTACCACATATTTTCAGTTCTGCTTGCTGGTCAAATAGTTTTTTCATTATGTCATTACCTTTACCCGTCCCTTTGAAACAGACCTGGCTCCAAAACATGCTGTACCATAAAAAAGTTGGCACAGCAGGCTGGCTTGTAGTCCTCATTAATAATCATTGACTGGCCGGGTACACATGCTTTGTTCTGACACAGGGTTTGTTTTGTGTGCATGTGCCGTCCTCACGTCGCCTCTGGCTGTTCACAGTTCACTCATTTGTGCTAAGGTGTTGACAGCCAATTTTAAGCCAATTTTATATGAGCTACAGTTGTATGTCCTAGGCATTATCTTCATGACTAAACAGCAGTTTAGATCTTGCTTGAAGCATACAAAATACACAAAACACC
Source organism: Branchiostoma floridae x Branchiostoma japonicum (assembly GCA_013266295.2). NCBI lineage: Eukaryota > Metazoa > Chordata > Leptocardii > Amphioxiformes > Branchiostomatidae > Branchiostoma > Branchiostoma floridae x Branchiostoma japonicum. Next base: position 11,408,467 of record CM023827.1, on the reverse strand, counting down.
CATGTTTAACTTGCCCACACAGGTTACATCGAAAATAACCTATAAAAGTCTTCTCATAGAAATCCACAGAAGGTCACTATTATATGCTGTGAAGTCTTGAAAGTCTACTTTTACACTTACCTATATACATAGAGTTAGAAGTGTACTAATACAAGGAACACATTGTACGTCGTGCAATCAAAAACAACTTGCCTGTCTAACAATGTACCCATTGTGTTGAACTGTTTGTTCTCCTGAACCATGGCCTTGTCTCTTCAGAAACACTGGTACCCTGTGGTTAGGTGAATACAATAGAAGTAACCTGAGTTTCTAACTGTTACCTTTCACTCGTGTGCTACAATATGTGATTAGAATTGTTTGATTGCATAATGCAAAGAAGTGAAGACCTCATGTAGTATAAATGAATTACAGGTAGATAAATTGTTCTCTATGTTTGTCTAGGTTAAACAGTTTTATCCTTCTATTAGTTCTAACACATTTAACTTGGGAAAATGAAATTGACCTAGCAGCTGTCAGTTAATGATTTATTTTGCTAGAAAATTGGACGCGTTTGACAAAAACGCACTCTCTACCTAGAGGTGCTTTGACATGACATTGCCATTGCATTATGATTTATGATTTTCCCATGGAAGAAATATTTGTGTGGTATTCGTAGAGCATTTATTGCATGTCTGCAAACACTTCAATATCAAAATGTTCTTCAAAAGTCTGGTGCTCTAGAAAAGAAATGAAATTTATATGACACTACAACTACTAGTGCACGTTCAAGTGCACACCATGCTATTTTTAACCTCCAGTTATGCATAATAACTCTGAGATCAATGTACTTGTAATAAAAAGTAATAGAGTATAACTCATTATTGAGTCTTAACGACCATATTTGTGGAGATTGTAATCTGTACCAGTTAGGTACATACAAACGATCCATAAGTGGTGCTTATTGAACAAGCCTATTGATTGGTACATTTTGCTCATTTTTCTTTTCCAGCCGAAGTTTGGAAAGGGTAATTTTTTCCCAACATTTGTCAAACAGTTTCTAAATTTTGTGTTTGAAGCCATGGAAAGCTTTCGTAACCCGATAAGCAGATCAATATCGTTTTTCCCACCAGGCTGCAGTGAAACCAAAGCCACTGATTTGACTGACTTTATTTAATTACTTTTGGGTACAACTCAATTATTGAATTATGCATGAGTCGAGTCTTCAGTTTCAACAAAAAGACTGAATATTTGTCACCATTTTCTATCTCTAAGAGATTTTTGGGGGGACATTTGGGGCTATAACAGGATGCCCAGGCCTGTTTTTATTTTTTTTTTTCGCCCTGTCGCCTCATATTTTTTCGGAAAAAATCCAAGAACCAACAAATCAAATAGGTGTGGCTTAAATCATTGGCCATTTGTCATGTACATTCTGTATTAGAAAAGTAGAAAAAATAGATCTCAGACACCATCATTGACTGTTCATAAAAAAAAAAGACAGGGAAGTTGGGACGTTCACTCTTTGCAACTGTCAAAAAGCAGAAGTGTTCTGTCTGAGGCACTGAACATCAGAAACAACTGAGGGACAGCCTGGGAGGCCTACCTCACCTCATGTGGGATAAACATTTAGGTTGGAATTATCAGAGCTTGGCTTAGCGTGACATCTTCATTTTCTCCTTATGTACATGTAGTCCCAGCTGTAACACCAGAACCTGGATCTTTTGAAAATTTCGTAGTATTTCAATGATAATTGCTAGAATAGATACTATATTCTGCACTAAGTATGACTAATTGCGATATTTTGGATACTTGTTTAATCTAGTTGAGTTATATCATGTTTCTATAATCTCTTTTAAGCCTATTATTACCACATGTCTGTATTTGCAGTCTTCTCACATTTCAAAATGGTGCAGCAGATTGCAAATTTATCCAGTCATAATGTATGATTCATTATGTACCAACATTTTGTAATTTTGCAATTGGAATGCTTTTTTTTTAAATGATGAAAACTGTTAGGTATAATATCACAATTGATATGTGTACCTGCATAAGTTGTTGGTTCAAAGTATATTTTTGAATTATGACCTAGGTAAGTATCATGTGTTATACAGACACAACCATTGAACTTGAGGCCCAAGGTCTTGTTTTGGCACAGATGCTCCATGTTACCTTGCATATCGCCGTATACACATGGGAACGGTGACATCCATTGTCGTCAACCTTTTCAACCCTCTCCCTGATCAGAATGCACACGGCAGTCTGGGATATCTGGACCATGATAATGGTCGGGTCAGAATGACTGTAATGACAAAAGGAACTTGAAGTATGCTATAAATCTTGTTGAAGTAACTGGGCTACGGGATTGGTGTAAGTGTTAGATTCGGTTATCATATTGTCATGGGCCTGTGAGTTTGAAATTGAAGTTTGCTAAATGTAGCATAAATGAATGTAAGCGAGTTCTCTTCTACTTTTAAAAACACCTTACATGTATGTCTATAAATTATGTAGTGTAATAGAATTTTTCCCCAGAAGATTGTGCTTTGTTGTAACACAGTTTTAGTATGTCACTATGTGTATCATATGATATTGCTTTGATAATTTATTGGGATACTGCCGTAGCCAATCTTGTTGTTATTCTTTACATGGCTGCTAGGATTTGCAATTCTGGATGATTTGGGATTTTATTGTTGAAAGTATTGCAGTTGTAAGTCTATTATGAGTACAGTAGGTTTTACCTTGATTTAACAATATTGCATGCAGTGAATAAAGTGCACTGCAGTAGATTAATTAGAACAATTTAAAAATCCATCGCAATTATGATGGAATTTTTAAATTGTTCTGATACTTGTTTTTCTTGAGAGTGTCTCAGCAGTGATGTTTTTTTTTTTACCCCTTTTTACTTTTTCTCTCTCAACTAGACTCAAGAAATTTTGAGTTTTGAACATTTCTTTTTCCTTAGTATACTAACTGGTTCTACTGGTTATTCTGATATGCCCATCCTAGGGCTTGAAATTCTTTTTTGGGTTCACAATAGTGTTTTTGCGCCCAGTATTTTGAGCCCTGTCAGTCTGCACAAGGCCCATCCCACATTACATTGTAATCACAGTGTTTATGCACAGGAATGTGACATCACATGGTCTTATCTAATTAGAGCAGAAACTGCTTGCAAAGATCTGTCTGTTTCATGTCAAAATGGTCTCTGGTATATACACCACGCTTTCTCTAGAATACTAATGTCTTAATATTGATTTCATAATCATATTCAATCACACATCTGTAGATTTAGAGATGTAGTGACAATATCCATGTTAAATGTTATTGTACATCATGTTGATCCTGCGTCCCTGTCTGTCTGTATTTGTTTACTTGAGTCTGTTTATTTGTGTAGATAACACTTTCACCAAACATGGTTTGGCATGGAATGTAGATATTTGGGTGTGGTTGAAAGTATCTTCTTGAGGCGGGTCCACTCAGAAAAGACCAGTGTCAATTTAGACCAGATAGACCCACTATTTTGACAAGGATTTCTTCTTTATCCAGTTTCTTTGGAAAAGGGTTCTCAGGGGCTTAGCAAGTTACATTGAAAGCAAGTTGACCGAGAGAACAAGTTATCCAAGCTAGGCTGTTCAAATTCCATATCTTGTTTCATACATTTTTTCATCCTAACAAAATTTGGAATGCAGTATCTTATACTGTACTGTACTGTAGTGTGCTGTAAAGAAGTTGGGAAATTTGTCCATCTGCCAATGCTACTATCAGCCAATATCTATTTTAATGATATATAAACATTGAGGGAATTTATAGACCTCATGTCAGGCCAGTCTCTAGTAACAGTCAACAAAGGCAACTTTTAAGAGACTGGAAGCTAATTGAGAAGTTTGTCATGTCCTTAGTAATAGACCCTTTAATTCATTAATTGCTAGGGATGTTTGTGAAGGGTTGACAATTACCCTATTTCTTAGACGCCATTTTTTGGCTGTATCAGTTTTAAATCTTTACTAAGAATAGATGTACAGTATACATGTATTTAAAACTCAACCAGAAACAAAATATCTGGTTAAGCCAAGAAAATCAACAAGAAGGAACTTCATTGAAGAACTTTTTAGTACCTGCCAACTGCAATAATCTACATTGTGTTAATAATATATTTATCTGTTTGCAAACAAAAATGACTATTTTCAAGACACAAGCCACTAGATGATATCCTGCCTGCTACTTGTTGATAAAGTGAGCGTTGATTGCTACCAATTTCCTGTAGAGTTAGGAACTTGTCTAACAGCTTTTAAATAGTACAATTACAATTGATTCATTATGTCCCTTTCTTACCTGGATATCCCAAGATAGCATCTATAGTAAACAAGGAATGCTTGGTTAGGAGGACTGTAACTTGTAAAAGCCCTAGGCTATAGGAAGGTGTTTTTGTACAAATTCTATTGTACATGCATAGGGCTGCGTACCGGTCCAGGTGGACCGGTACGGACCAAAAAAAATAGTATCGGTCCGGTCCGAAAAAACCGAAACGTCGGTGGACCGGTTTTTTGGACCGGAACAAAAATCCATACTTGTTACTACTGATGATCACTATACACAAGGAGGCCTGCCAGGAAAATGAACATCCAGCGTTAAAATAAAGAGATTTACCTTAGTTTCCGTCTCTCTCATTTCGCAACAATATTTTTCCATATTTTTGTTTCCGACAGACATCTAGGAATCAAAAAGGAGACGTTTACAACCTGCATATTGGTTGGGATCAAGCCGCTGCTTGACACCAGCGGCCACTTTCCCACACTGTGACGCACGTGAATTGTTCAGGTACAGGTACAGGTACAGGTCCGGACCTGTACCTAAACCTCTGTACCTGTACTTGTACCTGTACCTGATGTTACGTTTAGGTACGCAGCCCTATACATGCAGATAAGAGCAACGGTCTCCCTGGAACATGTATCTCGAATGCAAGTACATAAAACATTTAGAATGCACACACAAGGCCAGGAAGCCATGGAGGAGACTGGTGCTGGATACTATCCCGAGTTGCAATGCACTATGGGAGGGGTAAGAGATAACACACCCCCCACATGTCATTCTGGTGTAGCGGATGGTGACAGAAGGCCACCCCTTATGGCTGCTCTTGCCATAGTGTGCGCGGATGTCACCTCAGAAAGTAGAAGTAGAAGAGTAGCCTCCGAGCACTCATCCCACCACAGGAGGAACGCCATTTCGAGTTGTTGGGCAAGAAATGATCTCCATTTTCCTTCGGTATTGAGGATTGAGGATGGAATGCTGGCTGTGCCTGTGCATTTTTCCCGCCTAATTTGGACAAGGAAATTCCAGTTGAGTTTTGCCGAGCAGCGATTCATTTGTGTCTGTATGACTATGAGGTACTGTTTTTCATTCCGGTTGACCTTTGATTCTGTATTACGGACCACGACGTAAGGCTCGAGGCTAGATGCGTCAGTCTTGAGTGGAATTTTGTTGTTTTCATCTTCAACCGGGGGCCTGGCACCCCACCGATCTTGAGGCTTAGTAAACTTAACTTATTGACTTCCGGTTTGACTATTACGCTACTTTGTGTACCATCTACTTTGGGCAAATCTCACCAAACATGTTGGACAGGCAAACAACACCGACAACTTGAACAGTTTGTTTTGAGAAAGAAAAATCCTTTGATTCTCATGCCATGGCATGGGGGATTGGAACATCTGGCTTGAGTTAACCAAGCGGGTGGTCATACCATGTACCAGGGGTGATTCATTTCTGTGGTGCTTAGGGTCCGAGATGAGTCCATTTGGATCCATATATAGCACAACATCTCCATGGGGCCAGAAAGCAATGTATCTCAGACTAATTTATCCCGTACTTTGATTTGTACGCCCCAAGTGGTTTCTGCTGAGAGGGCAACAGTGTATGGTAAGGATGTGCTTACATGTGTCTTGAAGTTTCCCCGTTAAGCCCGGCTTTATGCTCCCCAGATGTATAGAGAAAATGGCCGGGTGGAACTTCTGAAAGCCATATGTTTTCTCTCCATCGTGGAAAATTATAGAAAAGTTATAACTTATGATTTGACGGGTAGAAACTATGTGCTCCCCGTGCTGAAAGGTGAAAAGTGACAATGTTTATGATTTGACAGGAGGAAGCTATGTGCTCCCCCTGTTTAAAAGTGATGTTTATGATTTGACGGGTGGAAGCTATGTGCTCCCCGTGTTAAAAAGTGATGTTTATGATTTGACGGGAGGAAACTTGGTGCTCCCCGTGTTACAGTGATGTTTATGATTTGACGGGTGGAAGCTATGGGCTCCCCGTGTTAAAAAGTGATGTTTATGATTTGACGGGTGGAAGCTATGTGCTCCCCGTGCTGAGAAGTGATTGATCTTGGAAAAATCTGACGGGTAAGAAAGAGCAAGTGTGGATGCTCCCCGGAACGGTTTAAAAACCTTTGGACTTTTCGGCAATCTGACGGGTAAGAAAGAGCAAGTGTGGATGCTCCCCGGAACGGTTTAAAAACCGACTTTTCGGCAATCTGACGGGTAAGAAAGAGCAAGTGTGGATGCTCCCCGGAACGGTTTAAAAACCGACTTTTCGGCAATCTGACGGGTAAGAAAGAGCAAGTGTGGATGCTCCCCGGAACGGTTTAATAACCGACTTTTCGGCAATCTGACGGGTAAGAAAGAGCAAGTGTGGATGCTCCCCGGAACGGTTTAAAAACCGACTTTTCGGCAATCTGACGGGTAAGAAAGAGCAAGTGTGGATGCTCCCCGGAACGGTTTAAAAAACTTTGGACTTTTCGGCAATCTGACGGGTAAGAGCAAGTTGAGATGCTCCCCGGACTGGCTTAAAAGACGTTTGATTTTGGGAAATCTGACGGGTAAGAGCAAGTATGGATGCTTCCCGTGACCTAAGTCTGATTGTGTGGTGCCACAAACCACAAGCTGTTTTTGTACGGGCTTGGTACGGGAGGGAAGTATGTCCCCCCGCAAGCCGCTAGCATTGACTGTGTGGTCCCACGAACCACGAGCTGTTTTGCATGGGCTTGGGACGGGAGGGAAGTATGTCCCCCCGCAAGCCGCTTAGTAATAGCAAGCTGCATGCCCCAGGCTTCGATTTGACCGTGTGGTGCCAGAAGCCACGAGCTGTTTTGCACGGGCTTGGTACGGAAGACATCCCCATCCCGTACGATAGACACCCACTAACGCAGATCTCGACACGGTATAACGTTTGCGAACACATTGTAACAAGCATTCAATAATACGTCATTGTTTAAGTCGCCCGATATCTTCCTACCCCTAACCCTTCCCTCGCCTCTCGCTGATTTCGTATCGATTTCTGAGTACGGTCAGAGTGAGGTGGGTTCCATGAATGCATGTTTATCATTAATGATCATAGGCCGGAGCATGCAATGATAATGTTGTAACACTAATCATTTTCCTCCAGAGAATACATTGTGACCTATAGAGTAGTTTACAAGTACCTAGATTGATGGTGAGACAAGAAGAAAAAAAAAAAAAATCTGTCGCTTAGGAGAAAATGTGCGGGTTGCCTTATTCTCCTTTGCGTTTGGCCGTCACGTTGGTGACACTAAGCATTTTCCTCCAGAACATACCTTGACCTAAAGGGTAGCTGTGGACACTTTTACAAGAACCTAGACTGATGGTGGGACAGGCCGCCTAGGGGGAAAAGTGCGGGTTGCTTTATTCTCCTTGGCGTTGACCCTACAGTCTTTTCTGGTGATCATCCCAAGGGATGAATGTATGTATGTATTATCCTTGAATGTATTATCCTGACAAGGAAGCCATCATAGACAGTCCCATATGGTGACCCAACATACGAACTTTGGTCGTCTTTCTAATTTCACGGTACACTTGACTCAAAAGTCTTCCGCATGAAAAGTTTTCTGCAAGAATGTTAGTTTTTCGTGTAGTGACGGGGCACCGAGACCAGGTAATCCCCGCAAGGGCGTGTGGGTAGTATATTGCGGCATTCTGTATCTGTATAGCCGGTATAGCCACCCTTGGGCGTAACACACCAGTAATTGTATCTGTGTCTGTGTGGCCGGTGTGGCCGCCCTTCGGCGTAACACACGAGCATCAAGCGTGTGACACTTAAACCGGGCAGCTCCCGCAGGTGCACTGACATACTATTTGAAATAAAGCATGTGATACCTGGACCGGGTAGTCCCCGCAGGTGGGCTGGCATCGTATTTGACATAAAACATATGACACCTGGACCGGGCAGTTCCCGCAGGTGTGCCAGCATAGTATGTGACATAAACTATGGGACACCTGGACCAGGCAGTTCCCGCAGGTGTGCCAGCATAGTACTTGACATAAAACATGTGACCCCTGGACCGGGCAGCTCTGCAGGTGTACTGACATACTATTTGAAATAAAGCATGTGATACCTGGACCGGGTAGTTCCCGCAGGTGGGCTGGCATCGTATTTCACGGTATTTGACATAAAACATGTGACACCTGGACCGGGCAGTTCCCGCAGGTGTGCCGGCATAGTATTTGACATAAAACATGTGATACCTGGACCGGGCAGTTCCGGGCAGGTGTCCCGGTTAGTATTTGAAATAACGCATGACACCCGGACCGGGCAGTTCCTGCAGGTGCGCCGATATAGTATTGTGAAGAAACACATTTGACGCATAGACCAGGCAAGCTTTCCCCGGGACTGAAATGAAATTCATACGATTACTGGAGTAACTCGAGACCGGGCCTAAGGTTCCTACAAACTGGAAGTGCATTGATGAGTTTACTGAAATGTTTCCCGAGCAATGAGTACAGAAAAGTATAAGCCGAGCTATACAACTTCACGATGGATGTCGCGCGTGGTCTTGACCCTAGGCATTTTCAATTTTATTGGTCAAGCAGGCACATATACATTTCCCACCTTTGGGACTAGAAAATGCATTGATTCATGGAGACAACAGACTTAAGCACGGAGTATATATGACAGGAGCATCTAGAAGAACATACAGTAGCCAGGCCATCGTAACTCGGGTGCCAATCTGTCGCCGGATCCGTTATACAGGCAAACTCTTCGGCTTGTCCCTCGGCTGAGACTATAACCTTGGGAGATGTAACTCGAGGGCAAAATCAGCCCCAGCGAGGCCAACTTGGGAATTGGGACCTGTGATTTCATCACACCACAGGCTGGATGGTATCTGATCTCAGGCTCGATTGTATTGCAGCGGGGCCTGGTACCCAGATATAGGCTTATCGACCGCCGTGGCTCCCGGTGCCTCCACGGGACGGGCTACACTACCCGCCCAGACAGGCCCATTAGCACGTGTTGGGGCATTTTACGTTTTCAGCCTTCTACCTGCGGTTCAGGTCTACAATACGGGGACAGATAACCATTTTTCGGGGACCATGCAAAGAGGTTTGCATAAGAAGCGGGTCCTTATGACAGCAACTGAAAGACCCACCCCAAGGCAACACGATATGGATCATCTGTCAGTGTTCATCAGGAAACCCCCTTGTTTGCAGACAAAGACATGTGGCCAGCATCACTGTGTCATTCATTACTATACTAGTCCAAGATGGAAGAGCCACACATCCGCCGTTTCCAGTTTACGTTTTATGAATTACATGACACCATTCAGGGACAGCGACAAAGGAATTCGACTAGTCCAACAGGTGTACTGATTCATTACTAAGGAATAGGTGCAACCAACCGCCCACCTTGCACATAATAATGTGGCTATGCACCCGAAGTTTTAGTGTCTACCAGACCAACTACGTTGGCCATAATAGGGAGAATATTCGCCAGGAGAGTTTGGCCGCCTTGTAGTTTGACTGGCCGCGCGGGAGGGAAAATTTAACTCTCCCGCGGACCAACTCTCTACGATCCGTAGGAAAGCCTGGTGGAGGCTACCGAAGTTTATCGGAGATAACCAACAGATAGGATTTGGTCACAGGTTGTCAAGCGACATCAGGTGGCTCTAGCCTGACTAAACCGCGCTCCTGGCGGTCGCCGCCCTAGGTTGCCGCCCCCATTAACCCCCGACCGAGAGCTTGTATACACAGGCTAGGGTGGCTCATGGGAACCACGACCGCACGATGGAGGGGTAAGCAATATATAACACATGACAGAGGTTATATCCTGGGGCAACAGGGTAAAGGAAGGTGTGGAACAGTATTATCCACAGCAGTAGGCAATACTACAGTAGAGAGAAAAAAAAAAAAAAAAAAAGCAGTAGCGGCAATAATCTGTCACGTAGCAGGGAAAGTGACAAACACTAGGGCGGTTCCCAAAGAGAGCAAGGCGCCTGAACACACCATGACACCCAAACCGGACAAAGTTTCAGAACAGACAAACGAAAAGTTACAGACCGATGCACTGATTCTTATCTTATCATATTACTGAGCTAAGACATCCTGCTGATTGCCCGACACATAATCAGGCATCAAAGTACAGGTGTGTAAAGGTCAGCACACGTTTTCTATAAGGCATATAATAGACCACGTATCCTGCCACGACCGACCCGACATACATTGTAACATTAACTGTGGTACAACACTCGTGGAGCGCAATTCGGTCGTTCTTATTATGGGTAGCCCGCTCGTAGGCAGCCGAAATTCGCTGGTGCGTTTTCTTCGACATATTCATCACATATGATCAACAGATTAACCATGCAGGAAGGAGTCAAAAGTGGGCGCCCGGCGGTACCGATGTCGAGGCTCAAAACCAAGGAGACCCAGACCCAGATACAGCGATGACGCTTACGGAAGGTTGATTGCTGGATTGACACCCGACTCTGCTAGAAAGACGGCGTCCGTCAGCACCCCAGTGACAGGCGGCAATCACAAAATCTGCCGCTGCTGCGCCTCAGAGTACAGGTAACACACATGTTTATGAGCTCTAGAGGCGTGAGAGATCAACAAAGGTCGCAACGTCAAAGGTTGCAGACTGAGCTTGAGGTGCCAGAATAAGTATAGGACCCATGCAGAATAAGAAAAATAAAGAAAAATAAAAAATGAAAAGCAGCAGGTAATCAAAAAGTAAGTAATTCAGGAAACTATGAAATGGTGCAGGTACCATGTATATAAAACAGTTCCTACAATAGGTGTCACTGGGAGACAGAATAAAATGTCCAACCTATACATGATGTATAAAATGACTACGTAGCTGGTGCCCACAACATTTTCCAAGCACCTATACCTACACAGAAAAGAACAGGAGATGATCTACCTTCAGATACATGTACCAGGTTCGTCCACCTGGGATTGAAGTGTTGAGTAGGCGGGATCCTGCGTTCCAAGTGCATAATATTCAGGTCAAATGCGGACTTAACACTAGTCCGACCACCCAAAGCCTTTGTCAGCTCTCGACTGGAACAAGTCGACATCTGATTTTCAACATATTACTAGTAGGCCTTCCAAAGCCAAGCTAACCAGGATGGGCTGACAACCATTTCCAAGGGCAAGATGTGGGACCCCTCATCACAATGTACAAGTGCCAGCATGATGCTCCAGAGTAACGGTCAGAAGAACTACATGCAGGTAAGAATGCCTTCGCCACATGACCTGGACGTAAAGATAGATGTATGGAGGAATAGGACGGAAGACATTTAACATCACAAAGAATCATGAGTCAGCACACTGGCTTATAAGCGGAGTCAGTTCCCAAAGTTGATCAGCGAGAGACGAGGGAGGAGGATTGAGAAGGGGTAGGAAGATGGGTATGTAGAAGAGAAAGAGTAAGTATTGTGAGTAGTGGAAGTAAGTATTGGAGTACGGAATATGATTCCTAAGGGCGGAAATAAGGGTGGAGCCCCGTCTTTTACCAGCCATATCTTAACCCGTACAGAGGGCAGAGCGACAAGGGATTTGGTACTATCCCGAGTTGCAATGCACTATGGGAGGGGTAAGAGATAACACACCCCCCACATGTCATTCTGGTGTAGCGGGGCAGGGATGAGAAAGGTGAGCCATGGCGCGATGAAGGGGTTTTGGGATTCTAGGAGTTTAAAAAAAAAAAAAAAAAAACACCGGCAGGAGTCGAAAGGCTTTCTTTCAGTGGATTACCGGTACACAATGGACAGCATTTGTTTACCCCGGGGTCAAATGTACTTTGATTGAAATGCCTCAATACTGACCAAGAACGGGGTGTAGTACGAACAGGTCTCGGGGTATCCGAAGATCCGCGAAGTTAATTCTCAAGTTCAAGTTCCGGGCTCGGCCGGAAACCAACAGGGACCATTTCCGGACTGTGTGTGCTGTCGGCCGCGGGGGGCGTCTCATTCCCGAAGGTTTTAAAAGCTACAGCCCGGGGTGACATCCGCGCATACCGCTTTGCTCCTGTTCGGGCCTGGGCCTTATGCCCCATCTTTTACCAGCCATATCTTAACCCGTACAGAGGGCAGAGCGACAAGGGATTTGGTACTATCACAGTCCCGACCCTTCAAATCAAGCACGAGGATGGGACTAGGCAATGGTGATGTCAGAAACTGCAGTTCCATCATACTTCCATAGGGGGAGTTTAAACCTGCTCCAAGGCTCAAGATTTGTCAGGAGACTTTTCTCATGTCAGTGAAGCAGTGACTGTACCAGGAGCACCCATTTAGAACTGTCATACAGAAGCCAAACTTGTGTGGATCAAACCCTCAAAAAATGGCTGTTTCACACATGGAATGATATTCTATTTCTAGGTACTGTATGAGTAAATGACAGAATGGTATTATTTTCCAACAAAATGAGTGTACTATGCTGCTACTTTTCACTGTCTGAATTTCAAACACGTGTATGACTCTTATTGGCCAGATACATGCATGTATTCTGTACCAATTAACAAACTAAGCTTTTTTATAGACACCCTTTGTTTTCAGCCTTGGTTGCAAATATCTCTAAGTCTAAGGACTCAAATGGTCCAGTATATACCCTATTGTGGACAATTCATATTTGAAATGGTAATTTCAATAGCTAGAAAACAAAAAAAAAAATTGGCACTTACCAAAACATCTTCATCCATCTCTTACTGTGGCTCCTGTCTCGTTTTGTTTTCCGTCTCTCTGTGCAGAAATCCCAGACAATCCCTTTGTCACATATAGCTGGTTTCAATCAATAGCATACCTTGGAGCAGCTGACACACTTGTAGTTGGTTGGACTTAACCAAAACAAAAATTTCTCTCAGAACTGAATCCCTTTCTTTACCACCAGCACAGTAGATATACATGTAGAGAAGGGTTGGACAATACTAGGCACAAACATATTTTGAAACACAGTTTCTGTAAGATATGAGTTGTGGTGCACCTGTGTTCACCACAGGACCACAATTCTTTATTCGTGTACCGCTGGAATAGTTGGGACGTACCATGCATTATTAGTTGAAGGGGGAGGGGAACAATCCATTTTGTGTACTTAATTGTAAACCTGACTTGAAAGAATCCTACATTTTACATTGCTTCAACTTGTCAAAGCAAAAAATATTTGAAAAATTTGATAGTCTAACATGTTAATTTGGACGAATACAATTTCCCTCCAATGAATAGGATAGTCCAATTCCAAGCCAATAAGCCTACTGTTAAATATGGGAGGTGTTTGGGCACACTGTCTCCAGTTTTGGAGCAAGGTTATAGGTCCTGCCAGTGACTTTCCTCCAGATTGTAAGGCTTGTGGTATCGCTTTCAGGGGGGATTAGTGAAAATTCAACACAGCCCCCAAAGTAAATTTCAGTGGCTGGGCCCCCAAGGAAGAGAGCATGGAGGTGATGGTCTGGGAAATGTTCAAATTTTCAAAAGATGAAAGTTAGGCCTAGGAAATTTAATGTTGGGGTTCAGATTAGAGTCCGTAACAAAATTAGGATTGGTAATGATTCTCTTTTTTTTCTTGTAGATTTTGGCCATAGAGGTCCAACACTGTAAAACTGAAGTGAAATGCATCAGGACACTGGTGTTTTCAACATCACACATGTATTTTGATTGTACATACTGTGTATGAACAAAGAAGTACTTGTATATTGTTTTCTACAGTGACAGTTTATACACTGTATCACTTTTTCTATTGCAGTAGAAATGAAGAGAGCATGTTGGAAAATGATTTTATAACATTTTCATCCCTCAGATATCAGATTGAAAGTCGGAAGTCTGAAATCTCTGATTTCTTGTAGTTACCTTCGCCAAGAAGGTTATGTTTTCGTGGCCGTGTGTGTGTGTGTGTGTCTGTGTGTGTGTCTGTGTGTGTGTCTGTGTGTGTGTCAACAGCATAACTTGAGAAGGCTTAGATGGATTATCTTGATACTTGGTAGGTGGGTAGGTCTTGATGAGACCTCGAAATGATTAGATTTTGGGCCCCCTGGCGGCTTGTTATGGTACTGCAGCAGAACTTCCGGTTTTGATATCTCATGATCTGGACATGCTAGGGTGATGATTTTTGTATGGTAGGTAGCTCTTGTGCTCGGGAAGAAGTGACGTAAGTTTGGGCCCCCTAGCGGCTTGCTCTGGAACTGCAGGAGCATTTGTATGAAAATGTTTAAAGTAGGATAACTCAATAACTGGTCGACGGATCGTCTTGATATTTAGTATGTAGGTAGCTTAAGTGATGCTTGACATAATTAGATGACAATTATGCAAATTAGGATCTAATTTGCATAATTAATAAGGAAATTCTATAATTCAGCTACCTTCCATGATAGGACTATTATACCTTGTGACATGTGTAATTAAGAATGAGAGGAACATCGCCATATATTAATTATGTAAATAAAGGCCTAATTTGCATAATTAATGAGAAAATACTATAATTCCATAGTGGTTGATGTTGGCAATTTCATACTTGCGTATTTCGAAGTTGAGTGGAGGTGAACATCATTCACCATAACTTATTTAAATCAGCACCTCATTTGCATAATTTATGAGGAAATGCTAGAAATACCTTCTTTGTTAAGATAACATTGTCATTGGGAGGAGAATATGATCAACTGATGTAATTCATGCAAATGAGGATCTTATTTGCATAATTAGGGGAAAAATCTATAATTCGTCAGTCAAAAAGGGTAACCTCATTTGGCGAAGGTATGAGGTCGTGGAACTCTAGTTTTTAGTATTTTTTCTATTCATTTTAAGCCCTTTCCTTTCCTTGCAACAAAGTATGTGACAGTTTGTTGCAACCCATCTTTACATCCCATTGTGACTGAGAAATTTATACCCGGAACAAGCTGCTCGATATACTAGTACATGTATATCATGATGTTTTCTGCCCAAGTGTTCACTCATGCATCTCAAGAGAGAAAGCCCTGGGTAATGCCAGTTCCCACCTCTGCAATTATCCGTGTCCTTGCACTGTAGCTTTCAGGGTCTTCTTACCAGTAATTAATGGTAAGTCTGGCCCTTGAGACAGTACTCCTTATCAGTAGAGTCTTTAGTTTTCACCTTGGATTAACCTTGTGAGAAATCCTGAAATCATTAGACCACGCCACATTTAATGCAGAAACCCAATTATCCCGTATCTGGTGGACGACTGTTAAACTTAACATTCCTGGTCATGGCATGGTGCGTTGACATGATTTCATACTCATATTAGGCTGTCACTACAGGTGAGAATGCTCAGATTGCTTTAAGGCCACACCAATTTCATTTGTTGGTTCTCGGATTTTTTCAGAAAAAATATGAAGCGACAGCGGAAAAAATTTAAAAAATGAAAACAGGCCTAGGCATCCTATTGTACTTGAAATTGTAGCCCCAAATGCTACGATGAAGTCTACGTAGAAGGCTGGGTTAAAATTTAAACAATGAATTTCGAACTTTTAATGAAACCACAAAATATGAGCATTTTTAAGTTGATTCAGAACCAGAAGCCTTTTTGGGGGGGGGGGGGGAATCAGAAAAAAATGAAGAGACAAATCCGAGAACCAACAAATAAGATTGGTGTGGCCTAATCATTGATGCTTATATCTGCTCTTTGATGTCCCAGAAGTTGAGTTATTGTAAGTGGGAAGGAGATTTATGCATGGTAGTCTGGCTTGTATCAACACTTCCTGGACTTGAACCTGGCTTATCTGGGCACGCACATGGTGCTGTGAACACAGATGGCAGAGATTCATGATCAGAGACTCTGGCAAGTTACTATCAGAAGACCAGGACTTGCTTGTCTTGTGTCTAAAGATTTGTCGTTATGGACACAGTGTACGAAATACTTTTTTGAGCCAGGTTGCCCAGTGGCAATCTAGGATGAAAGCTAGGTTGCCCATCAAAATTCCAGGTTGACCCAAATTTAAACTCTTCTACATTATGATTAACTTTGTTAGAATGCAATGTGCATTTATACATTTCAGTGTACGAAATACTTTTTTGAGCCAGGTTGCCCAGTGGCAACCTAGGATGAAAGCTAGGTTGCCCATCAAAATTCCAGGTTGCCCCAAACTCTTCTACATGATGCAATGTGCATTTATACATTTCTGACACAGAGTTGTTTCCCCTTACCTGAAGTGATGAGCTTCTTCAATGGGAACTTCTAAATAAACAGTTCCCAATGGAAGAAAGAGGCATCCTTACCACAAAATTTAGGTAGTGCACTGAGCTACCTGGGTGTAAAAATAGGTTGCATCAAGCAAAATATGGTTGCACGGTGCAACTGGGCAACCTAGTATTTCGCACGCTGCGGACAGCACTTGTGACATCTCAGCTTAGGGCTAGAAATGTTAGATATCTAGTTTAAGTATCAAAATAAATGAGTAACAAGCAATTTTGGGATCCCAAGTTTACAAGATGGATAAATCCACTGAAAGTTCACAGTTCCTGACTATGGTTTTTGTTGAACAAGTAGGAATACAACTTTTCTATTGAAGAAAATATGGTCTTGGATTGTTACGTGTCTAACCTGATTTCTTTAAAGGCATGTTTCTGACGTATTTACATTCTTGTGTCAGCTTTACCCAAGATTTAGAAAATACCCTAGGGTAGACTCGAAATTTCGGTAATGTAACTAACTTTACTTTAGTCCTAGACCTCCCATACTTCTGCCAGACTCTGTACATACATGTACATATACCAGTACATGTAGACCACATCAACATATATAGTGAAGCAGATATTCTCATTCTACATTAGTAAGAAGACATGTAATGCCTCACAAGCAGTTATGAGATAGTATTTGACTATTTTTTCCCATTTTTCCATTAATTTTCAAAAATCTACTACATGTACTGGCAAACAAGAAAATGATTTGATTCAGCCCCTGTATGTCCAAGTTAGAACCCATAAGAGAAAGATAAGATAAGAGTACTGGTATTTATTTTCTTATGCCAATGTGTTTTTGAATTTTATACTCTCCAAGGTCTGGCTAGAACCCTGTCAGCTGTCAATACTTATACTTCCATTTCTACTGACCTCGCTGTCCACTCATGCATATCAAAACCTTTTTTGAAGGACGAATTTGGACCCCTTCACAGCTTCCTGTTTATCCTCCATATTTATTTGTAAAGAGAATTTGAAGTAGCCCTTCCGCTGGACATATGAGCTAAAACATACCTTTAGTTTAGGCCACACCAATTTAGTTTCTTGGTTGTCGCATTTCTACAGGAAAGCAATTCAGTGGGCGGGCAAAAAAAAAGCCAGGCATGGACATCCTGCACCAAATGCTACTACTAGTACATGTACTATAGGAGCCACAATAGTACTAGGCTGGTTTATAATTCAGACAGTGAATTTTGAATTTTACGTCAAATCACTGCTTTGATAAATGGAAAAACTGTTAAGACTCTACTTTGAACACAAGGAGTTTCAGAACATTTTTTTTTGGTGTGTGTGCAAATGAGATAAAAATGATGCAGGTGAATCCGAGAGTCAATATGTGTGGCCCAAGATTTGTTTGCATCAAAAGGGAAGATAGCAATGTCATTCTTACCATATTCCATCACCAAACGTTTTTTCAACCACAACACGAAGTAGCAAACATTTCTGTAATATCTTCAGACATCCCTTGTACTTGTTGGAGTCCTCCGGTAAAGAATTCCCGCCCCTTTTGACCCCACCCCTACCCCCCTACATGTGTACCTCGCCCATTTTCGCTCCCCTCCTGTTCACATAAAAGCCTTTATCTCTCCCTAATTTACTGCCAGTGTCAGTGGCTTAAGGTCACTCACATCTAAGCAGGCTGTCAGTTGGTCCCCTTGACTGTGTAGTATGCCTGTCTACGGCCAGAGGTGGCAAGTTCTCTCCAAGCTCGACATGACGCACCTCCTGTCACTGGTAATGTCCACTTCATTTTCCTCCCGTCGGGTCTTGTTGATGGTGGATTATCCTGTTGTTTTGGTAGTGTCATACAAACTTGGCGTAGAGGAAAATTTGTCGCTATTAACGGGAAGTTTGGTGAGGCGGATGTGCCGCTCAAACATTTCTCTTACCTGTGCAGCGCGGCATTCTTTTATCAGTCATTTTACTGTCACTTGTATCAGGCGTGGTCACTTCGTTACTACTTGGCGTACATGATTTATGGCGTGATGTCACGTTTCAGGCTGACTTTAAACACGCACGCTAAGCCCTATCGTCCACCGTTAATCCCTGATTAGAACGTTACAAGCAGCTACAAGTGTTAGGATTTAGGAGAGTGGGATCTAGGCGATATTTACTTAGCCGCAACTTCTAGCACGTGAAGGACAAGGTTTACGCTCCGGAGACAAGTTGGTTTACTCCTGCGTTCATCTTAGTCACCAACGATGACGTCTGCATTCTTCACCATATTTTCCCCAATCCATGTTCAT
This sequence comes from Branchiostoma floridae x Branchiostoma japonicum, assembly GCA_013266295.2. Lineage (NCBI taxonomy): Eukaryota > Metazoa > Chordata > Leptocardii > Amphioxiformes > Branchiostomatidae > Branchiostoma > Branchiostoma floridae x Branchiostoma japonicum. The sequence goes on along the minus strand of CM023827.1, from coordinate 11,389,792 downwards.
TCTGAACAAGGCAGCAATTTTTTTTTCATCCGTTTTTGATTTAGCGGCTTTGATATTCTGTGGTGTGGAATCCCCGTTTGGAAGATGCTTCTCATCAAGGGGGATTAACTCGTCTGGGGGATCCAAACTCAAGTCCCTGGTACAGTACAGCTTGCGTTATAGTTAACAACTCTGACATCGCGAACGCGTGCGTATCGCGATAAGAACGAGTTCCGCTTGAGTTAATGTTTTGACAGGAACGCGATAAGTAGGCGTGGCGCATTCAACTATAACGCGATCGCCAAGCGTCAGGGTTTGCCGAGAACGCGTCTTTCGTACGGCATTCATATGCACGGGGCGGTAAGATCACAGGGAAGTAGGATGGGTACTAATTTACCCCACACAGGGCGGGAAATGCGTGGACTCCTTGGTGGACTCATGGAGTTAAAAAGTTTTAACTCCATGGTGGACTCAACACAACTTGGAAATGTTACGATCTTCCTTCGCAATATCGTCCACGACAAATCCGACGACGACCCAGGAATGTAGCGAACACCGGCACGGGGAGCTTGGAACGACATTGATTCGTCCATAGCATGTTTAGATAAGAATGTTAACGAGTGGAAATAAAGTGAATCTTCAATGATTGAACATATTTCTTCTGTGTATCGTCGATATTGCGGTAAAACAAGAAGTGACGCAAGGTAAGCAAATGTTGGTCACTCACGTCCCGGACGCCCGGTCATGCCGACGGGATGGTTCACCAGCCAGCCGGCGCCGATTTCAGTGGAAACCCGGCCGAAAATTAATACCACCGTAAGTATATACACAATTGTAAGAGGGTTTATGAATGGTAAGATTTAAAATGGTCCGCAAGCCGTGAACGTTCTTGATCGTCGTAATGTAACATACTAGTATAACCATAACATAACAGTTGTGCCTCGACTGATAATCAGTTCTAATGCACTTCCGGCTCGAGCTGAACACAGAAAATTTTAAACAAAGATTATATCCATGTCGTTATAAAGGCTCAGTTCACAGAAATTGTTTCATTTCGTATCACAAGTCTCTTTAAATCTTGATAAATACCGCAGGAACGAGTCAGTACGACGTGAAAGTGGGTACAATCAACCTTCTTGGTACAATGTAGAGTGCACGAGACGGCATGCTGCAATGATTGGGGCGGAGTTTAAAATGTAGTCCTTTGAAATCTCTTGCCGCCCGGCCAGTGGGTGGGGTCCCGGTCTGTGCTGTGGTGGGCTTGCCGCCACTCTGTCTGGCTCGCTGAGCACGTGTTGCAACGCATCGTGGGAACTGCCCCAGCGGCGTAAAGAAATGTTTATTCCTTTGATTTTGTGACATAAGCATTACTTACGAGATATGTTTTTTTTTAAACCTTTTCACTCGCTCCCATTCAGAATCTCAAGTCCCAGTAGCCCTTTGTTGTTGTTTTGGTTTCGGTGTCAAATTTTAAATACTTCTCCGCCTCGATGATTGTTGCTCTCCAGGGGGGGTGGTGGTCAATTGGGCTAAGAACTGTTCGGCGCCTTTCGTACCTTTCGTAAAGAAGAACAAAGCTACGTACTGCGTTAACATTCAAAATGAATGCCCCCCTTACCGATAAAACAAATATTGTAATATTGTCCTTTTTCACAAATCTTTATTGACCATTGCTTACTTGATCGCCAACACTCGCCAAAGCTGTACGTTTCGCTGCACTTGCCTTACCTTTCGTTGCGGTGGTGACGTCATGCGACCCGCGGCGAAAACAGCCGTGGTTTCAGCAAATATGACAAAGAAAGTGGCATGTACAGACGCGTATTTCTATTTAAAAAAAAGAGGTAGGTAGGTGTAGAAACTTACATGTTGATCAATATGAGGTAGCGTATAAATTCTTAGCATGTACATAGGAAGCGGTTGTAGATTTTATTTGTTCATGTGCTCTGTTTGATGTATATCGAACTTGAGAACGAAGTTACTCGAATGTAACAAGTTTATAAACATATCCTTCCGTTATTGTTTGAAGGACATTAATAAGTCCTATAATTCTCAGTTCTTGATGGAAGGTTCTCCTTACCTACGTTTCTGAGTCCTATCTTCCGGCCGATTAGCCCAACTTACCTGCGACATGTGGATGGAGGACCGCTGGCCGATCGCTTGGTCAGAGTTTCCCAGTCAGCTTGTCTTATAAATATTTGTAAATAAATTATGCCACAGTCTACATCATTTTATTACATCAAGCATATACAGTAGCGGTATAGAATATCTCTTGATTCGGACGGTAAGTATCAGGCTGCTACAGTGACGCTGCTATCATCGCCGGATGGCCCGGCATGGCAGCGGCGACTTGTGGCTGTTGGACCGCCGGACGATCGTCTCCCCCTGCGGATCGGCATGGTGAGGTTGCCCAGTCGGCCTAATACTTTGAAAAAGTGATACCATACCATTATTCAGAATAATAAAGCTATAACATGTGTTTTTATCCAGTTTAGTGTGAAAATACCCCCGGAAAATTAAAAGTATTTATGGCCAAAATTGCCGAAGACTGCACGTCCGGCGGCATAACGTTTGCATGCGCCGCGCCGGGCTGGCGGCTAGTCGGCACTTTGTGAGATAAATTTTCTTACGGCTGTTGACTTGTGCAACATTATAGACGCGCTAATTTTTTTGTTGAAAATTGTACATGTAGTTGTAGTTGTACCTATTCCTGTACCGACATGAGAGAGGTGCCAACATCGCTACATGACGCCGTTCAAGGTGACAAGTCGATATTGTCTTACTGGCTGGTAAAACAAACATGAAACCTGACCCCATCTCATTAACTTTGCGTCTGCCGATCGGGAACGCGTAAGGGTTTAACTCTATCGCGACATCGCCACAACTCTACCGCGTTTGGGTTAATTCGGGTTTGCGTTATGCATAATCGCTAACGCGTAAATGCATAATGCGGAACGCGTGCGTAACGAGACTGAATGTTAACATTAACGCAAGCTGTACTGTAGCTGTCTATAAGTTAATCCCCCTAGTTAATCATCCCTTCGCATTCTGACAGGGCGGCACGGTAGAGAAAGAAGCCCCCCATTGGAGTGATGGTGTCAGTTTCTCTGTTACATTTTACAGTACAGAACTTGGCAGTTGACCCACTGTAGATCAGGGAGAATATGTATTAATTGACTTAACTAGCTTTTAAGAATAACGTGCCTGGAAAATGGAACTAGCACTGTAGAAATGTCGTACTTGTCCAGTATAATATTTCACTTTAAGTGGGTGAAAGTTACAATTATAGTAATAATCGTTAAACACTACGTTAATAATAATTTGTTAATAAGTTATTGATAATGGTGATCAGATGATGATGAAAGTTGTTGGAGTTAATCTTGGCATCAGGGAATAATCATGGTATCATACATTTGTCATTTTCGAACATTCATGTAGAGTACATCCATGCAATGGTTCTATTTCCATACACTTCTAGCAGTCATGTATTTAGAGGTTAGTAAGATGAATTTCATTGCTGTTGCAGCCAAATGAACACCATCACTATTTGCTTTTTAAAGTTATTGAAGATTTATATTCAGTCGTTTTCTTATTGATATAAATGGGGGTACACTGTAACAGCTGCTAAGTCTGTCATTCCAGTGTAGGGTGTTCATTTGTACAGGTACAGGGGGTAGAGAGTGGTAGCCACATGTACTGATGTAGGTGTCCCAGGGTCTACATATCTGCCTACAGTTCTTCTGTTCATGGCATTTGTAGGTTGAAGAAGATGGGAAATATATCTTATTTAAAACATGATGGATACAAAATACATGTATATAGGCTAGTAATGTACAGAAATTACTCCTCTGACTAAGGAAATTTTGAATTATGTCTAGTTGTGTCAAAGTGCTTCGTCGTTCCCCAAAAGTCCTTTTTTCTGTTAAGATTTCATTTTGATGCATAATAGCAACAAAGCATCATTGAGTAGCCATTGACATTTAAGATCTCTTTGATAAGTTTTAACAATTTTCCTCGGGGAAGCATCCACTATTTCTAAAGGTACTTGTTTGTGTGTTTCAAAAATGCTACATTTACAATGGCTTGCTGTTGAAAAGGTGGTCACTGCCTGCTAGGATCATTTGTATAAAATCTCTATCCATTCTAAACATCCTGCTGGTGTCCTTTTTCTTTAGACATAGTCACAACAGCGCCCCGGTAGACATGATATCGCGAAAGTCAATAAGGACATTTTGTAAACACGCGTCAAGTTTGTTGTGTTTGAAAATTTGGTTATCTCGCGTTACACTACGTCTGCAACCATAGCGGAAATTACAATGGAAAATGTTTTGCAAGAAACTGGAAAAAGAAATGACGTCCGTGTTGACCTGCAAAGTTGGAAATGTTTACAAAAGTCATGGCCTTAGCTTTTCATAGTTTTTTTGTACTGGATTGGGTAGATTCATGTGTGTGAATCATATGACCCTAGTACAGGAGTGAAGAATGCCTTCTAGAAATCAACAAGTGAACTGTAACACACCACTGTTTTTTTCAGAGCCCAGGTGCAGATGGTGGTCGTCAGTTTGATATGGACGACTTTGACATTTTGGATGCTGAGCAGGTTAGATCAGACAACCTGATTGGCCAGTATGGGTGTCTGAGTCACGTCCTTCTGGATATTAACCAATCAGCTTTGTAGTTGTAGACCAAACTAATGAAACGGCTTGGTGGTGGGATTTAGCGTCTTGTGCAGCCATGTGGTGTTTAGCGGGAAGGTCAATTATAGAAAGAAATTGATTTAAACAATATTTTTTTAATGCAAAAAGATTAGTGTCTCTAACATAATACCCTGGTAGACTACAAATAATACTGCCTAGTAGTGCCTACTAACGGTATTTTATTTGTACATACACCTGTGTATATTCAACATGGTGGAAGAAATCTTTTGGGTCATTTTGCCATTTGCTTTACTGTTTCACAACTCACCCAGGTTATAATTTATATAAATCAAATGGTGAAGTAGATTATATAACAAACAAGCTTGGACACTTCTACTGATAGATTGCATAACTTAGAGACATTTTACAGTGTACTCAAATCTACTGGTAAGAAAGATCTTGAAACTGCTCTTACGTTCTTATTTTCGACTGGTGGATTAATTTTATTTCACCAATAATTATTGTACATGTACATATTCCAGCACTTTTGTTGTACAAGCAATATAAAAGTCTACTTTGATCCAACAAATTTTTTTACATCATTTCATCATTTGTCTTAGAATATTACAACTTAAAACTTATTGTCCATTGCTATGGAGGTTTTTCTATGTATGATTTGACCGTGTTTGTGACTGGATGTTTACGTTTTGTGTTGCCAGGGGGCCGACGCCCGCTCGCTGGAGCTGAAGGGCCATGTGGGGTTTGACAGTTTACCTGACCAGCTGGTAAACAAGTCGGTGTCTGGTGGCTTCTGCTTCAACATTCTGTGTGTGGGTAAGTAGGGAAGACAATTCACATTCCATTACTTGTTGAATTTCCATGTATCCAAGCTACAACTGCATGGGAATTCTGCTTGTAAGCCAACTACTAAGTATGTAATACCAGCCCAGAAAAGAACAAGAAACAGTCATGCGACTCATGCCTTTAAATATCAGAGTTATCAACCAAGAATTGAGGTGTTCAAAAACTTGTATTTTCCAAGAACTATCGTAAAGTGGAACTTGTTGCCACCAAGTACAGTTGGGGCATCATCACTAGATAGCTTTAAAGAACTCCTGCAGTTAGATGTGCGAAGATTGGGTGTAACAGGTCGTTCGGTGTAATATAGCCGCGTCCCTGCGAAGCTGGTATGTTAGTAATGTTACACCGAAGGGCGGTGATGCTAGCTATACATGTACAGATACAGATACAGAAGTGTAAGCAGCGAGCACTAAGCAAGCAAAATTGTATTTCTGGAACCCTTGGTTTTATCATTGGAATATATTATGATGCCCAATATATAGTTTGTAAATGTATTATTCAAAAGACAACAAGACATACAGTACAAAAGTTACAAAACATTAGCAAAATTCCTTAATCATTTATGAAAAATCGTTGAGCAATTTGTCAAATATCTGGTCACTCAGCAGTCTCTCACAGTCAGTCCCGGCCTCTAGTAGAAAGGGGGGTATTATAATTGAAAACAGTAAAAGCCCATTTACATTAGAGTTCAAGGTTTCTGAGTTCCACCTTAAGGACCCATAGTGAGAGGGTAATGGAGTTTTAGTTACTTTTCCCCACTTGAACTGACCCACGGAAGTTTAGACTTAGTAAGACGGTAAAGAGTCACCTGTCAGATATTTGGTTCAAGGTTTTGACTCTGAAGACTGTAAAAATTGCTGAAATATTCAGTACTAACTTCGGACACTATTAGTGTACTCTGCATACTGTTGTCAATACCGCACATATAGTACATTTCTACTTGTCCTTCAGAGATATTGTATTTGATTGCAGTGTTACAAATAGTGCTGCATACTGGTACATGTACTACAAGTACTGTGAAAATCATTTTAAGGTTCCTGAGGTCTAAATATACATTCTGTTTACAGTTTACTCACATTTCTGTCATCATTGGAGACTACAGATTATAAGCACCTGTACCTGATGTTACATGTACGTTTATGTACATAGCACTAGTATTGGTCAAGGCCTTCTTAATCTTGATGTTTGATCTCATACAGGTGAAACTGGAGTGGGGAAGTCTACTCTGATGGACACCTTGTTCAACACCCAGTTTGAAGGTTGGTCAACTGAAACTTTCTCCTGTATACATGTTGTACTTATCTTCATAGATATGTGGTCGTTTGAGAAACTGTGTTTTTGAACACAAGCTGGCAGAAAATGCACATGCATTGCTGTATTTGATATCGTGTTTTTGCATAGTAAGGATTTCATAATGTTATGTTGCCAAATCATTTCCTGCAAACACTGCTAATACATACATATATGTCTGTTGTTGTTCCAGATGAGCCGGCAGCCCATGATGTACCAGGAGTGCACCTCAAGTCTAAAACATATGGTAAGGATGGGGGGTTGTTGGAATACTGCTTTGAACATACATGTAAGCTTACACATGTAAATGCTGGTAACAAGTTGGCGTTTATATGATGTGTGGCTTTTGTACTTGTCTGCTTACCTGTATATGCATATGACTGCCCCTTTCCCTTCACTATTACTACTTTTTCTCACCATGTGTTTCTTGGTCATTGGTCTGTCCATATAAATCTTCCAGAAATGGGCAAAAGGGAAACTTTTTGGAACAGATTTTCTTTTGATTGACAAAAGCTCCATTTTAAAGATTTAAAAAAAAAAGATGTTCATAGAAAATCTTTTTTTCCCCTACCACAGTACCAGTATGATTAGTTATTTCTCACATTCACTCAGTTTGGAATTTTATGTTAAGACAAAACTACCTACTAGGCTAAAGAAATACAGCACTTGTTTTGAAGTTGAAGCTGCATTTTTCTCAGATCTTACTAGAGGGCTCTCTTAAGCCATTGAAATACCTTTACCGTGCTACATTGTAAGTACAGCAGCTGTCATTTCAGTTTGTAACCATAGTAACATGTCTGTCACTTCGAACTTATCTTTTTTTTCGCAATTCCTCAGGGGAGAAGCCTTTTGTTTGCCCTCCCTCCTAATTCTAGAGAAAGTGAGAAATAAGTAGAGAATGTGTGTGACCGTAAGATTAGAGTAGTCCTGCCTGGATGCACTAGTCTGTAAACTGCATGTGTCAGTGACTCTTCTCTCCTTCTGCACACTCATGCTTGCCATAGCTCAGGGTGCCTCCTTTTTAATGTTCCGCAGAGGTACGTGCTGCCTTCAGGGACTGAGGGCTCCTTCTCTGTCTTCTTACGTTGCGACTTTTTTGTTCTGCTTGCTCTACACATATACTACCCTCCTTGTGGGTTTCGTCTACTCTCTTTTGAAGAAACCCATGCCTCATTTCTAAGATTTTCTTCTGATTTTATTTGAAGAGATACATGTAGATACCTTAGACATCTAAAAGAAGGTGTTTTCACAAGAGAGTAGATATCTTCATCTGTGGTTTGAGAGTAGACAAGTGTGGAGAAAAGTCCCTACCTTGTCACTATACGTTTCAATTTGTCACACCCTAGATTATGATCTCCTTGGTAGACTATGATTTACTTTTCAGTTTCCCATACTAGTCAGTCTTAACTCCCTGTACGGTGTGATCAATCTGTAGTTTTGTAGGCTCACTGTAGAGTAACATTCTGGCTATATTTACCTTAGCACAGGGACTTTGATCACAAGGGGTTGATGTTCTAGTGTGTCTACATGCCTTGAATGTTATCTCCAAACACAGAGCTTCAAGAAAGCAACGTGAGACTGAAACTGAACATTGTTTACACTGTCGGCTTTGGGGACCAGATCAACAAGGAAGACAGGTGAGAGCTTACAATACCATTCATAATCTAACTTATAAATGTATGAAAGTGTTAATTTTAGACATAGTCAACTGGTAACTTAAGTGTACGTCGATGAAGGTTAGTCATCCAGGTAATGAGGTACACAAGGAAATTGTTGCTCAAGCAACTGGATAGAGTTTGAAAACTGTCCACTACATGTACAATGCTACTTGAAATGTCTGACAGTTTTCAAAATCTATCCAGTTGCTTGAGTAACAATTTCCTTGTGTTAACTTAATTGTATTTTTTAAGTCCTTGACATATAATGATAATGATATGTGGTTTGCAACCTCTTGGTGGCTAGTGTTTGGAGGGTATATTAAAACCTCCCGTAGCTGTTGTTGTATGTAAATGTGTTCTTTGTGTCCACAGTTACAAGCCCATCGTAGAGTACATAGACCAACAGTTTGAGAACTACCTCCAGGAGGAGTTGAAGATCAAGCGAGGCCTGCACATGTACCACGACACACGTGTACACGCCTGTCTCTACTTCATCACACCCACTGGACACTCGTAAGCTTGCTTTCTTGATTCAACTTGCGACAGCAAGACACGTGGAACACATAGGCAGCAAATTAAGCTGATACTGTGCTCCACACATTACAAACATGACATACAACAATTAGATGCAGAAATAACAAAAATAACATGTACATGAGATATAAACAAAATAGCTGTACAAGCTTTCTTTCTTAAATGTTTGAGGCAACCGCCTGCATCTTGTTGAAGATTTTGTTTCCTATGTAAGGGGCTGTGAAGTTATGAACCACCAAGTCAACAACCCTAACCACAAGACAACCTTGCCACCTATACAGCTCCATACTTAAACAGGGTTTTACTCACAGCAGATTGTATTGAAGAAAACATACATGTACAAACATATCCGCAACCCAAAAAACTGCAAAAATTACAAGCCAATAACTTGCACTTGCCATTGGTGCTCAAAGTACGTTCTTGTCACTGGTATTGCAATTAGGAACAACTGATCATCATGTCATTTACTTGCAGATTAAAATCATTGGACTTGGTTACAATGAAGAAACTTGACTCAAAGGTAAGCAATCCTAAAGACCTCTGTCCTTTCTTTACATCCTGTAAATCGCATCAGTACAACGTGTCATCTGTTTTCTTTTTGAGCAATTCTGTTGTGTGAAGTTAAAAACATATTTGGAAGATGTTTTGAATATGTTTTGTATAGGTGAACATCATCCCCATCATAGCAAAGGCAGACACGATATCCAAGAATGAGCTGCACAAGTTCAAGATCAAGGTACTTTGTCTATATACATGTATCTGTGCTAATATTTCTCAGAGTCATGGAGACCCTTGAATCTTTCATGCAGGATGAATCAGTATTTTAGAACAAACACCAGAAAATTAAAATTCAACAGGAAACTTTAACAACAAATCAGAGATCTCATACTTCTGATTTTCTGGGGACGTTTCACCCACATGTTGTAAACCTACTCTCAAGTTCACCCCATTTCCTGTGTCTGTTCCCTTTTCACCTGTTATGCTGCCATTGTTATTCTTGTCTCCAGATCATGAGTGAGTTAGTGAGCAACGGAGTCCAGATCTACCAGTTCCCCACAGACGATGAGACAGTGGCTGAGCTCAACGCTACCATGAATGTGAGTCTTACACTTATGTCAGAAATTATAAAACTTATGATGGTACGAGATTTCATTCTCTATACCTCAGCAGAGTACACTGTACAATGTATGACCTAAAGATATGGTGGTATGAAGGAACATTATGTACTGCACACAAATTTAAAGCAACAGAGCATTTGTGTATTATGTTTTGCCTTTTTTCTTTAGTTGAGCATTTTTAACCATGACCTTACCGTTTTGTTGTAGGGCCACTTGCCATTTGCAGTTGTTGGGAGTACAGATGAAGTGAAGGTGGGAAACAAGATGGTGAGAGCCCGGGTGTACCCATGGGGTACTGTGCAAGGTAAGGTGTCGCTCAAGCTGAAACAAATTGGCAAGAAGTGTTGCAGTCATCTCACAAGCAAAAAATTGATGTGCCTTGTTTATGACACTGGCCAGAGGTGTTTCACTTATCTTACAAGCAAAAAAATTGATGTGCCTTGTTTATGACAGTCATGCAACATGTGCTGAAGAATTTGGACACTGCAGCACTTTATACCAGATACTTGATGCACTTTGTACCACAAATTGTATTGTATTGTAGGTAGGCCTTAGAGGCCTAAAAGTTGTTATCGGATAAAGCAATTAACGCAGGTGCGTCATCATCATCATCATTTGCAAATGTGGTGATATTTTCCAGTGGAGAACGAGAATCACTGTGACTTTGTGAAGTTGCGAGAGATGTTGGTCCGAACCAACATGGAGGACCTGCGGGAGACGACGCACACGCGTCACTACGAGCTGTTCCGCCGATGTCGTCTGGAAGAGATGGGATTCGTGGACGACGACTCGGATAACAAGCCATTCAGGTGAGACACGCAACTGTCTAAAGATGTGGACAATTAATCAGAAACATGGAAGAGTAGAGCTCTTGATGTACTCATCCATGAATAATTTCATCAGGTTGGTAAGTCACTGAATAAAGAGACTCTTTTTACACAACCGAGTGTTTTATTCTGCCAACGTTTCAGTGACCGTCTGTCACCTTCCTTAGGGCAAAAGAGTCTTCATTTTCGATGTACTGTTTTCTCCAAACATGTTTGAATATCTACAGTGCTTTTTGTTGATAACTCCTCAGTTACTAAACTTTTTTACACCTTGAATATGTACATGAGCTCACCATGGTTAAATCCTGTTGGCTATTAGTCAGTATAAATGACAGATTAAATTTTGTGTTCTTTAATAGAATAAGCCAGTGAGTGAGTGAGTGAGTGAGTGAGTGAGTGAGTGAGTGAGTGAGTGAGTGAGTGAGTGAGTGTAATAGGAATGCTAAAAGTAATGGACATTGTTCGGAATTTTTCAAAGCAAATGCTAAAAGTTTGGATGTTGTATTGTTTACCAGCCTACATGAGACATACGAGGCCAAGCGTGTGGAACACCTGAATGAGCTGCAGAGGAAGGAGGAGGAGATGAGACAGATGTTTGTGGTCAGGGTCAAGGAGAAGGAGGGAGAGCTGAAGGAGGCTGAGAAAGAAGTAAGTGGCTTACATTCGTACACGTACATACAGGGCTTGAAATACTGGGTGCATATGCACCATAGTGCAGGTAAAATTGGAGCTGTGCAGGTATTTCTGATGTCAACCTGCAACTAACCTGCACCAGTCCATGTACTGGGTTTACACGCAGATGTAGGTGTATGTATATTTTCATTAGCAGTATTGACTGTCATCGCCTATGAAGTGTAAAAGAAGTAATGGCAGTGGTTTCTAAACAGCTGTTAGTGTAATCCATACTTCCAAAATTCTGAGTGGTGCAGGTAAAATTTGTCTAGTGCAGGTAATTTTCAATGTTACCTGCACGAGTATTTCGAGCCCTAACATATATATACACAGTTGAACCTAGTCTCAGCAGCCACTGTGTAAAATTGGACAGAACTGTTTCAATGTGGCTTGTGACTGAAGGGAGTTGGCTGACACAAACCCACAGCTCAGCCACCAAAAAAAATATTCTGTACTTGGAAGTAATTAGGTGCTAAAGGAAAAGGGGGTGTGTTTCCAGTCACTGAACACTTGCATTTCCCCCAGCTCCATGCCAAGTTCGACCAGCTGAAGCGGCAACACTCGGACGAGAAGAAGAAACTGGAGGAGAAGAAGAAGATGCTGGAGGAGGAGATCAACCTGTTCAACAAGAAGAAACAGGCGGCCATGGCAGCGCAGCAGCAAGCCCAGCAGGCTGCCGCCTCTGCCACGCAGACCATCCCCAAGGCACACAAGAAAAAGTGAGCTCTCTGTCTTCCTTCCTCACGACTTGATACAAAATTCAGGACCAGTTTTGCCAACATATTACAACTGCAGGTGCTTCTTACTTTCAGACCAATCCTATAGCTACTTTTTACAAATCAATAACTTCCTAAAAATGGGTGTTCATCTGTTACAGGTTATGTCAGGCCAAAGTAGTATATACAACAGTGTTTCGTTAAAGATTGTTGTTCAAGGTAGACTTACTTTGAGTAGGTTAATTTCTTGGTTTTGACATAGTTATGGCAAGACTGGTTCTGATGGTCCGATGAATTCGCTTATTTTTTGGTTGACTTTCCTGAGTTTTTAAGACAACATGTCCAGACTGTAAGAATACTCCACAGAATTTTAAGTAATTATCTTGAGAAAAATACAATGCCCAATGTAAAAAGAAGCAAAAACATGTTGGTGGCTTAGGTAATTTGGGTGTTTTTAACTGAATTGTAGAATTTACATTACTCAGAAATAGAGTCAGAATTAAAGGCACAATGCCCAAGATTTTTTGGATGCTTCAATTCCATTAGAGAATTTACAAAGATGTACAACCTAGATTTAGATTGATTTTTTTCCATTCCATTTGGTTAAAGTGTGAAAAAGTTTGAAACATCAGGAAGGGTTCTTCCAGCTTTGACATGTTAATTATAATCTTTCCCTTGAATATTTACACTACAGCAAGCTATACATATAGATTCCTATTATTTATGCCCAGAAGAATGAAATTTAGGAGGCAGTTCCTACAACTCTTGTGTATCGTTATTCACGTAGGACAATGTGTTGTTGTACATGTACATGTAGACAGTACCCTGGCTACAGGTTTAGAGTTGGATATGTTGCACCAGTTACTGTCATATTTTCCCTTGGTTGCAGAACCTGAGTGCCTAAGTTACACAGCATAAGCGGACCATTCCACCTAAACTTTATAACCTGTAACAACTTACTAGGAATGTTACCATGATATCGTAGTTAGAGCATGGCTCTGTAATGCAGGTTTATGAATGTAATGTAAAATGTATGACATGCAAATTTGGTAACACACCTTTGGATGTTACGATGAAAGTTGGTAACTACCTAGTACCTACTCATCATACATACTTCATAATAGATACGTCCCACAAAATGGTATAGTGGAAATGCAGATACTCACAACCATTCCAGTGTAAAGACTTGTTGCTTGTAGTTTTATTTCACCGTAGAACAGAGTCTTTCCATCAGTGTAGGAGTTGCTAGGTTTTTTTTCTTTATTTCATTAAATGTATTATCCTAGGAGAACAGGTAGCAATAGTAACATTATGTCACATTGAATAGGTCTTGGTTTTTTTTGCATTGAAATTTGGCAGAAAATTTGTTTTGATGCTTGACTTGAGGTTTCACATGGGGTTTTTGGTACACCCACTCATATGTGATTTGATGTCTGAAAAAATATAATAGAAAGAATGACAAAAAGACACAACATATTCATTATTCGCAAGTGCCTTATGATCAAGTTTATGTAATGCAGAAGTGTTCTACACAAATTTGACTTCTGGCCAACATATAGTTGGAGAAGTTGAAGGCAAGGTACAATGTATATTTGTTACCTTTGGTTACACCGTTTTATACCGGTATCTCTACCACAAGCAGCCTGCATGTAGTTTGTGGATCCTGCTCTAAATTGTCGTCCTTCACAAAACTTTGTGCTTTTAACAGAAACACAGCTGAGAAAAATGGACTAGTTTGTCCAATCTTCTGTTCATAGGGTACTCTCATCCCATGATTGAGAAATTCTGCTAATTTAGCTTCTGAATTTTTATTTTTCTTGCTCAAAAGAAAACCACACACGTAATGCTACTGCAGCACTCACCTACACTGACATGTAACCCTGCTGCATTTGTCTCACAACATTTTATACAACACACAATTTTTTAATAATACTATGAAATGAATGAATTTTTGTATCAGATGTGGATTCTAACAATGTTACCTTGTATCTTAGCATGCTCCCTTGGTAACGATGGATCAAACACATTGCATGGTATGTATGAAAAAGCATTTATCATGTATGTATAGGTGTCCCGTGGTGTGCGAATAGTTACTTTTGTACCCATTACCGGGGTACTACTGTAATAATAATAAAAATTGTATTGTCTTCCAAGAGTGGAAAATGTGCCTGGCTTTCCTTCTAAGGTGTTGGACAGCTTGTAATTTGTATAGAACAGCCTCCAGTTTAATTCCGGACTTCCAGTTTAATTCCGGACTTCCAGTTTAATTCCGGACTACTTCCCATATCTCAGCAACCTTACATCTAGATAGGCTAATATCGTTAACTACAGGTAAAAATGATGTAAGAAATACGTAGCAGCCATCAAGGACCCCTTAGGGGTTAACCCAACTCTGGAACCGGAGCCAGAATTCTGCAGAATTCTGGGAACCGGAGCCAGAATTCTGCATGCAGAATTGGGTTAACCTCCAAGGGGTACTCGATGGCTGCCACGTATTTCTTACATCATTTTTACCTGTAGTTAACGATATTAGCCCATCTAGATGTAAGGTTGCTGAGATATGGGAAGTAGTCCGGAATTAAACTGGAAGTCCGGAATTAAACTGGAAGTCCGGAATTAAACTGGAGGCTGTTATAGGTAATAGTAATACCACACAAGCATGCAAAGTACTGTCAAAGTAGGGCACTGCATGTGACGTCTTCATTGTAGTCTTTTCACTACCCTTAAGTAACTGTGGAAAGCATTTTGTCAAAACATGCATGTCAGTATTTGTAGCTTGGTGTTGCTTAAGCCTATGTTAATGTTCTATTGATAGATAAGCAGCATTTATGAAAGTTATGAAGACCTACCACATTTTTAGAAACCAGTAGTGTGTGTGTTATTTACTGTTAGCATAACAAATTGTACAAGTAATGATATTACATGTACATACATAGTCATTGGAAACTGTGGGAAAGCTTTGGTTACATCATATCGTACAAACCATGTGTGGAAACGGAACCAGAATGCTGCACAAAGTCATCCTTCAAGGTCATTAGTCAGAAAGGGCAATGGACATGAAGATAGAAGATCTTACATTATAATATCTTGGTGCAAGCCAAATAAGTATGTCCCTTATGTGGTCCACATATATAGTGGACAATCAGGACTTTCAAAACTTCAAAATGCAGGTGTTATAAAATAGGCTTTCAACAATGTATAACAAGTACATGTCTTTGCCACACTGTCAGAAAATAAAGCTGAGATTCAGTATGTCTTGAAAATAATACTAGTTATACTGTACCTCCAACTTTGTAGAAAATTGAATGATTTTGCCATGATTTCTTAATGTTGCACATTGTTAATGTATTAATTAGCACAAACTAAGATACAGTTAATTGTACTATGCCCTCAAATGTCAACTATGTTTGTGTCCAAGAAAATGTATTGAATTCCTTTGTTAACATAAACAAAGGGCATACAGAACTCTACAGGTGAACATGAGAGCAGAGCCCCCTAGCAGTTTGTGCATGGAAAAACACCCCTAATGTCAAGTTGGAATGAAAGTACTGACTTATAGAGTTAACTTGCCGACAATGAAACAAGCGCAGACTTTTTATCAGCTTGCTGGCATGCGATTTTTGCCATTTAAAAGTATACTAAGGATTTTTATCCTGTTTTCCAACCACATCTCAGACATAACAAACAATAACAGTAATATTCCTCCTAATCTTCACTATAAGAAACAGAAAAGGCTTTGCCCCTTTGTAGTTGCCACAAAATGACAAGTAAAAATCCTCTCTAGTATACTTTTGCAGTGTAAGGCAGCCAAGCAAGCTTTCATGTAACAATGGCTTGATGTTAGCGCTGCAGCTTGCTGTGCAATGCATGGCCTGTACAAGGATAAAGCACGTACCAGCTAACTCAAGCTAACAGAAAGATTGTCACGCTTTTCTAGAAAAGACCAATCATTTCGACCTAACTCTGATGCCCAACAGAAGTCAGTTACTGCTCCAGTAACATGTCAACAGCACTTTCTTCCTACTTTTACCCAAATGGATACAGTCTGGCTAATAGATACAGCCTGGCCAATTTGATACAGTATTTTGCAGCCACTGAAACATCTGCTTGGAGATTAGTGTTGGGTGGCAAGAATGAGCAGTTTGGATTGCAACTTTGGCAGCAGAGGATGTCCATGTGTATAAGGAATCCTTAATATTAGCGATAACATCATTTGAATAGATATAGGCTGACTGGGATAGGACAGATTAAATACACCGTCCTGATTGATCAAAAGTAGACCATAAGTTACATCAACGGGTGTTTGTAAGATTCAAAATGGTCCATGTAAAGAACAGTGGTGAAAGCAGATACTAAACTTACATGTGTAAAAACTTCCACAAAACGTAATGTTTTGCACAATGGGGACTGGAGATATTCAGAATGTAGCAACTATAGATCTGCCAAAGTTGCTTTAACTTTTTTTTTTTAAATATATGCCCGGCTTACTGACCCCTCAGGCTGACAACTGCATCAGACGTTTTTCCTTTATTTTGAGCTGAAAACGCATGGGGCTTTGGGCTCTGCATTGGCAGCTTGTGTAGGGTAAGCAGAAACTTGTCAACAGTTCCATGCTGTATACCTTTGGTCTTTGCTTTAGGTTGGACTCCTGGAAGTAGGGACTTAGTGCAAGGTAAGGTGTGGTCTGTGCTGGCATAACAGGCTTCTCTCTATGTAGAGCGTTTTCACATGAAGTCATCGCTGTGTTTGATGCCATTTGTGTAGCTTGAAATCCAGCCTTGTTAGCTATAGGTCCACTCCCAAAAATTCGAGCAAATTTATGGGAGCAGACCTACAGCTCACAAGGCTGGATTTCAAGCTAACATTTGCATTTAAAGATCTTATGACCATCTCAAAACCTCTATTAAATGTCTCCAGCACAAAGAAGAAAAGCAGAAGAGCTCTTAAAAACGTGCTATTAAAAACCAAAACAATGGAATTGAAAATAGGGACACCAACTTTGCGCAGGTTTGTACCTGTCTGCATCATCCATGTGAAAAGTGAGTGAAAACGCTCTATTCTTTCTACCTCTACAATCCCATGCTGTCCTAGTGTCTGCTTCAAAGCTATTTAGCAGCTTCCTTTTGCATCCACATTAACTGCTGAAGCAAGCTGCAAAAAGCAGAGAGCTTATGTGAATTTTATGCTTTGTCTCCAAAAATGACACTGTGTGCTGTGCTTGCTTTGGTGTGCTCTTGTGTTTTCCATACTTCTCACTGCTGCTTTGTTTCTATGGGCTCCTAACTTGCCCCTAAAATGCAGTGAGGTACTTTCATTTCAAATTGACTCACAGACTGGGGATACCCATCTTACATGTATAAACGTGTTACCATGTATACGGTGTTCATTATCACACCTTCCACAAGCTCTTATTGCCTCATCCAACTCATGCTGAATCTCATCTTCATTAGTGTACAATCTTTATTGTCGTGTTCTGATTGTGTGATTGTCTTACTTACGGCTTTCTTTGTGCTGTAGTTGTGCTGCATTTTGTTTTTTCTCTAACCTGTTCTCTACCATCTTCTCTTATTTGTTCCTTCCCACTGAAGGGCACTGAGGAAGAAGCCATAGGCACACCACAAGCAATAGCTGCTCGGGTGGGTGGAGGGAGGTTACCGTATTTATCGCCAACACCAACAGTCACTCCAAAACCACGGAACTCGTGTCTTCCCCCCAGACTGCAATAGATTCTGCCTCGATAGATCCAACCCTCTCTGCTGTTGTGTGTGTGTGTGCCGTTCAGATCTCGGCCGCAACGCCCCACGTCTCGTGTCTGGCGGCTGGTTGGCTGCTGGGTGTTCCCCCCGACGGACAGTCTGCCGGGGACCCCGGATTGGAGACATCCAGCCTCTTCGGACGTCCACAGAAGAAACGTGCTCCAGAATCTATTTCCGTCGTATTAGAGTAGGTACAGTGTACATCAGGGGACATTTTTCCTTTGCAGATCAATGAAAGCTGTCCTCATTCAATGCTGCACTAATGTCCCACTAGATTTTTGTATTTTAGGACCTTTTCTAGACACATTCATCTGCAAGCCATTTGCCATGCTGTGTAAAATCCTATGTTCTAACTAATCTAAGCTGTGGCAGCTACAATGCACTTAAAAAACTCCAAAATGAGAAGCATCGACTCAAGATGGCAACTGAAGGCATTTCTATGTATGTATCTGTGTGGAAACATATCGAACTATCCTTCAGGAAATCCTTGTTGCCTTTTTCAAATTTGTTGACTTTTCTGCAGTTTTGTCAACTTTTGTTTTTTTTATCGTTTTTTTTTTGCTACTTGTCACGAAATGACCCCTTCTGTACACTGGTTGCTACTAAAAAACCGAGACCATGGCTTTTATAACTATAATCATAATATAGCATAATATTGATGAGACTCTTCAAGGAGATTATGTAATTGGTTATGGCATCTTTGCACTGTGCAATATTTAAACTGAATGACGTAGTGTATAAACCTGATACAAACAGTACTTTTTATGTATATCTAACGAGGAATGGTGTTATTTTTTTGTTCATTTCTAATGCAAAAACGTAGACTTGTGGGCAGAACCTTAGCATAAAACTTTACGTCTGTGGCTGTGTCTTGTAGATAGCTTTCACCAGATTTCTCAAGTGTCCCAGCAAGAAAGGTGATAAACAACACTTACATAGAACTGCTGTAACAAAAATATGCACTAGTTTAAGACATATATGTACTGGTAACTGGTAGATGGGTATTCAAAAAGTAACATATTTTGTTCGACATGTTTTAGAAAATCTTGTTTCTTTGGTAGCAAATACATTTCCTGATGTGTTGACTATGATGATCAAGTTTTCCACAATTGAGGACATCCTTTCACTGGAAAATGTTATTGTCTCAAAACATACAGTGTAATCTGTTGATCTAGTCCTGGGCCATCATTTTTGCATGAATTAACTCAAGAATAAGTACAAAAGAATGATATTAAGACAATTCTTTTCAGTAAACCTCTCGATGCACTTTTACCGCAGTGGGGAGGTGGCATGGAAGAGGGAAGGTCCTGGAGATGTTTCCTTTACATACCTTACCCCCCCATAAGGCCCATATTATTTTTCAGGTTGAAGTTTTTTTGGAATGACTCCAGGGAACTATGAAAAAGTGGCTGTAAACCGTTCATATTTGCCAGTGTGGTGTATGTAAAATGTCACCAATATTTGGCCAACTTATTGAATTCCCATTCTATCTACCATGTAAAAGACTTAGTATAATACACACAGGAGGATACTGAGCAAAGGTATCTTTGTGGAAAGGTTTTCGAGACAGATAATTGCAAACAAAGTACGCACGTAATGTTAGACGTATGGAAAATAGGGTACAAGCCATCATAGCAATGTGAGAAGAGTGATCTATAAGCCATCACAGTGAGTACAAAAATGTATGTGGTAAAACGTTTCTACAAATATTCGCTTTTAGATAAACAAATAATCTTGCATACACCATGGATAACTTTTGTACTTGTAAAATAATAATGGAAGCTGGGGGTGTAAATTGGAAAAGGTACTGTAGAGTTAGACCTGCTGTTAGTACTACAAGCTTTAACAATGTGGAAGAACTGGAAGCTGATATTGAAAGTTGGAACTGGCTGCTGATGAAAAAAAAATGTGCCGTATTGATGTACAGTGTTCAGTGGAACTGGATGCTTTCATTATGAAGGGTTGTAACATTGTTGTCACATCAACTTTAAAGTTTGAATTTCTCTGGACAGGCTGGTATAATAAAAAGATGAAATTTGGATTTGCAATCTGTCACTCAGCTGTCACATCTGCAGATCACAGTGTCACATGCAAAGTACAGCTTCTTGCTAAACAAGGAATGGCCCTTCTTACAGAGTACAAAGTATATGCGATGAAAGGTAAGAGTAATAAATGTAACAGTCACTTGTTGATGAAACCTGGAGAAATTTGATTTGTGTAGCAGTTTGACTGTGTTTGATTCTTGGTTGTTGACTGCTTCTAGATCCTACAAGAAAGATCCAGATCCTAAAATATCGCTTTTAAACCGATTAGGGAGACAGATCCGATGCAACAAGCAGTGTATCCTTTGCTTCATCCTTCTGGACAAGATCAAAACATTGATTGCTAAAGGAAATGACATCATTGTTGCCATGACAACAAGCATGATGTCACTTCCTGCCATATCCAAAGCTTTGCACTGATCATACCAATGTGAATAACGAGATGTTGACGGCACTCAGCATGTAGAAAGGACGGAATTATGCATTTTACAGGACGACTTTTGTACTTTACCGCTTCATGCAATAAATCATGTCTTTCAAGTATGAACATGAACTTGTAAGGGATTTACTTGGTGCTATATATTTCTGTCAGCCTAGTGGGGTCTAGGTATGCTTTAACAGTTGTACTGTAACAACAACATTTCATGATCAGCTTGTACAATGATATAGTACTGTAGCTACACACAATGATAAAACATGTATCGCATTTCTACTATGAGGAATAAACTGAAAAGATCCAGTATCCCCTTGACAATTGTCGTTGTTGATTATTGGCCAACTGAAACGCTAGAGGCGAGTAGAAACAGGAAAACCCCTGGCTCCCGGGATGCCGGGAATCGAACCCGCGCCAAACCCGGGCAGCCAGCCCACAAGTCATCGCCATAACCGCTAGGCCAAAAGGTCCAGGACCGGTTGGGCTGGTCAGTTGGTGGCGTATGAACCCCACTGTTACACAACCATTGTGTTCAATGACTTTTATTATTACCTGTTTGTTTCTACTACATTGCCCTCACTTGAATTTGAAATTCTCTACTCAATCTGGCATGCATTGCAGGTGTAGATTGCCTGTTTAGCTGTCATTTTTTTGCCATTTGCATCAGTATGACTAGACTTAAATATGTATTTCGAGCCACAAGCAAAGTCTTCCCAAGTCAAAGAGGAAGATACTAGTATGTATTTGTATTTGAATAATGGTCTTGCCCATGTTCATCGTTCTGCAGTACTTATCTGAAATGTTAGACGTCTCTTCAATAACATAAGCTCCTCGAACAAGCAGACCCAGTGTTGTTCCCTGCAGTGAGTATTTCAAATGTTAGGAGTCTCTCTTACACCATAAGCTAATCAGAATGAAGACGTTCTCTGGCGTTCTCCATCTTGAGGTCTGCCAGCTGTGACCACATCAAACCACAAGGATTACTATACGTCCATGAAGAATTTCTTGTAGTAGTTTGTTAATGGCCTAACCATAGGCTGTATTTGTGCAAAGGAATGGCGAAATATGTTTATCAATGTTTCAAATCCACTGAAAATGGCCAAAGAAGAACACATTTCTTGAACATGAGTACCTTTGCGAACAGCACTTAGGAAGAACCCAACCAAACGCAACTGTACAAGCAAGGGCATCATATGTATTTAGAGGTAACATGAACCAATGCACTGTATCCATCCGGCCCAACCACCGTGTCCAGAACAAACTACAGACCATATATGTATGCGGGGATGAGATGACGTGCGTTCAACAAGCCTACATGATGTGTGAAGCCAGAGAGGTTCCTTCTGACAGCTGGTACAAAACGGGCCTGTACAGATGAGAGCCAGCAGGCCTTGGAATTATCGCCCCTACAGTCACCGGCCGAGCCTGTATACATCAACCTACATACCAAAACTTCCTTCCTGCTTGAGCAGAAAACGCTGATCTTTCCCGGGATTGTTGGACTTGACAGTTGCCTTCTGACGCAAGCTCCCGGCGGTTTACTAACTGAAGGACGCTGTGTAACGTTTGAAGACTTCTTGAGGACTTCAACATTGCACGTCGCGGTGGAAGTGGGATATTTTTCTTGGATGTTTGAATGGATGCCATTCTGAGACGATTCCATGGGCGTTCTTAGACTGGACGGGCAGCTCTGGAAAAGTAAGTACTATCTTTTTTACGTCTTAGAACGTGAATTACATGTCTTGTGATGTGTCTTCTAGCTTTGTGGTTGCTTTAATAACGTATGTGAAGGTCGAGTTTGTTTTCTTATTCTGTGAGGCCATCTTTGTGAAGGATGGAGGCATTTTGTGTGACAGCGAAGCAGAGTCTCAATTCAATCGGTCCATCATTGTTTACAGCATTACGAAAGACACAATTCTTGTACTGTTCCAACAAAATGAAATAGGATAAGGATATACATGTCAAAGGGAGTAGGTTGTGGTTACGTATCGCTCAGCGCTGCAGGAAACGCCTACGACAAACGGATACGCAAACCACCCTGATCTTAGATAGCTCGA
This sequence comes from Branchiostoma floridae x Branchiostoma japonicum, assembly GCA_013266295.2. Taxonomy (NCBI): domain Eukaryota; kingdom Metazoa; phylum Chordata; class Leptocardii; order Amphioxiformes; family Branchiostomatidae; genus Branchiostoma; species Branchiostoma floridae x Branchiostoma japonicum. The sequence goes on along the minus strand of CM023827.1, from coordinate 11,367,215 downwards.
GGGAATGTCAGGAAATATCGCGCTGCCATCTATGACGTTCGCGCCTTTTTCTCATCATCTTCGTGCCTTTCAAGCCAATTAATAACGAACGGTCCCTTCAGCAACAATCGCAGAAGATCTTCCCTAGGCCTGGCTGGACCTTGAGATTCCTCTCCTGTGTCGTCACGTCTGTGCCCACAGTCCCGCGCCTGTGTGCGTGCCGTTCACATGGACAGGGTTGCTGACAGGATAGCGCACTCCCCCTCCCACCACCGCACGGTACTAGAAATGATTCTCCCCTTTACCTCAGCATTGACGTTGGTCCGCGCCTGTTGCTAGGATACCGGGGTTGGAAGATTACTCCTGATCTTCCGCGGCTCTGATCAGCTCTAGGGAGCCATATCCCGGCCTATCTCCCTACGGAGGTGTTGTTAGAGTAGGCTACAGTGCAAACATTGGTTCTCCGTCCCTGGTTACGGTCTGTAACAATCGTCACACGGTTCCCTTTTCTAAATGATGACGTAAAACGTAACGGATTTTCCTGGAAAACGACGTAGGTTGCTATGAGAGCCAAGGCCTTACAATATACGATAATAACGTATGACCTAACGTTACGGCATAGGGACGTGTTTTTAGAGGCCTTCAGAGGCTGTCGCGACCGTACTGAATGTCATAAAAAATTTTTTACTCATTTACTTCGTTACCACATAAAGCACAAGTCATATGTGCAACAGGTAACATCCAGGTCTTTTGTGATTGATATTCTGATGGCGTACGGTACAAAGATGGCGCACCTGTTGCGTCAAATATAGGGACTGGAAAATGTAAATTACATGCTTATTTGCAACCTTCTCAAATGTTGAAACTTAATCTCCAAGCAGATCTTTTGGTGGCTACAAAACAGTATCAAATTGACAAGACAGTATCCATTTGCCAAGACAGTATCCAATTGCCACCCTGGAAAAAAAAGAAAGCCCGATAAAAACGCCTAGAAATACGTCAAAAATAAGCCTTCTTTATTTCAAGCTGGAGAAGAGATGTTCGTTCCGTAAAAAGAATGAAATCTTCAGATTATATTCTGATTGCTTTTATATTACTTCAGTTCCGTTATTTCTTTTCTCCCTTGTTGGTGCCTCATTGCGTGGTTTTGATGGACCGCGGCTGGTGCCAGTATCAGGGGTACTTCTGCGTTTTTTGCTCGAAATTTTGTCATCTCCTGGCAGATCCTCGTTTGCCGTCCTATCATCTCTTTTGACCTCAAACGTTCGAAACAACATCTCTCTTTAAGTTTAACCACGGGAAATGAACTAGTTTGAACCGAACCACATCAGAGAAAAGCTGGTTGTCGTTTGTGCAGAACTTCCCGTGTTTGTTTCGGCCGTGTGTCCGCCGTGATAAGGCACGTGACACTGACACAACACATCCCGCCCAGCTGGACCGTTGTAACCCAGGAGAGCTGTGACCTCGGCCACGATTGGTCATAAAACTTGATTAAACAAGCGAGAATGCGCAGAATTGCCCCGCGAAGGTTACGTAAGATAACCTCCAGTGGATTGACTGTTTCCGACTGGTTACATACAAAACCTAAAGACGCAATACCATCATTTCATGGCTGCACTAATATGGATCTAATATCTTCAAGACCAAGGAGCTAGGTTTCCGCCAAAAAAAGCAACTGGATATGATTTTGGAAACGGTCAAACGTTTCAGGTAGCATCCTATTTTGGGCGTATCTTATTACCTGGATGTCTAACCTTCACCGACGTATCAAGGAGGTTTTATTTGATTTTTTAACCTCCTTGTCAAGACCAAAGTTTTTTTTTGGGGGGGGGGGGGAATTCGCGAAATGTACGTTATACTATAAATGGTCCATCCCCTAACATAAGAATTCAAAACATGTATCGTACACGCATACATACATAAGCATAAGTAATGGCCTATCCCTCAGTGTTGGGGTGGGGGTGGCAGGACTGTTGCTTGCGCTGCCTTGACAGAAACTGAACGGACGTGTTTTTGTTGAACGACACTCGCAGTCACAGCTAATGTGGATCTGTCAATGGGCGTGTGGAGTTCAAACAGATGGTTGACATTTTCCGAGAAACCCGCTGGAATAACTGTGAACTGAAATACTAGTAGTTGGTAAAGGTTGGACCAAACTTCACCACTTTAATATTCCGGTCTGGCAAACACTGAACAGTCTATAAAATTGTCAGGGCAGTGGACAACCCAGTGGTTGTGACACATTCTGAACGAATCTCAGAATTGCGCAGTTTTCATTTAAGTTGGCCAAAAGAGAGGTGGCCATTCGACTTGACCGCGGGTTGAAATGGGAGGGGTTCTTTAATATTCGTCATTCTGATAAAGGGCTCCAGGTTTTGGCGATGAGGGGGCAACTGAGGATAAGGGGGTCAAATAAGTTCATTCCAGAAAAAAACATCGAGGGGTTTTGTACAATCCAGATGGGGAAAGAGCCTAGAATTCCTCGCGGTTAGTTATATCTGCCCATCTTGGCGGACTGAAACACGATGCCTCTATTTCAGCCTTCAGTCGCCGCTGACATAAAGTGATGTTGAACGTACGTAGGCAAATGTTTCCAAGTAAAGCAAGGAATTTATCGCCTCCAGCTAACGAACGAGCAAGCCACTTCCGATAAACAGGATCGCAGCTGGCCTTGAGGTTGTGCCAAATTTCCAACGAACAAAATAACAGTAGGTCCGGGCATGTGAATTTTTTTTTTGAGGGGGGGCGGTTGAATGTGATAGAGACTGCAGTACACACCCTTCCCTGCTAGGAGGCACCGCAGATAGATAAAACGGTGAACGATCAACTCGTCTCGAAATGATGAGTAGAGAAATGATCTGCATTTGTATGTAAATGTCGGCTTTCTTGTATCATTTCCTTCTTTTTTGCTCATCTCTTTCTCAGCTATTGGCACTACGTCCTGCTGAATGGCGATAGTTAATGATCTTTCCCCACGTCCCCCCCTCACCCCCCCCCCCCCCCAAGATTTCATAAAGTGACATGTTGAAAACTTCTCAGTGGGAAGTCATAGAACTTTGTACCTCAATTACCAGTTACAAATATGTTGGTCGTCTTGTTTTTAGTTAATAATATCCGAATGTTTCGCGTACGCCAGTGTCAGTGATTCAACACAGGCATATATAAACTCGAAGGATAGTCACCTTAGCTAACCTCACGGCCTCCCCTCTTGTGGAATATTTCCAGGGTTTCGCTTACTTCTCTATTACAACAATCAACTGCATCATCTATTTTCATTTCGGAATGCACGTCAACTTTCTTCCAAGATAAGATATTTTACTGTCGAGGAGGCGCCGTTTTGCGGTTCACTTGTGCATTGCAGACGAATTCCTGTCAGACAAATACTAGTATATGACCAACAATTTCGGCCACGAATGACAATACGAGGCACCTTGTACCATTCTTGATGTGTGCTGTCCCTCAATCGTAAGGGATCTCAAACTCAAGGAACTGTTTACCTTCGGACATCTGTTGTAAGATTGACGGCAGGCGCCCGGTAGCAACCGGTGTCGCACAAGGCAGCTGACCTGTCATGATCTTGTCAAGTTGTTTTCCCGCCAAAGCGATTTACCTCAAGCCTGGTATCCATCCCTATCTTTAGTTTTTAGCCACAGTTCGCTGCAGCGTTCACTTCCCCTACTCAAATAGATAGATGGATACCAGTCGGTTTCTGCGCAGAGTGTTTAGAACTTTAACTTGTGCTATTAGTCGATATTGAAGTTTGCCAATGTTGTAATTGGCAGAGCGGTAGATCTACCTTCACTGCACTATGCAATAGGACTGTGGGTTAACACAAAAGCGCCTTGAAGTTGAACTGCTTCATAATCATCTTAACCTATGTATACACTTATCATGTCTATGGCTATTGTGAATGTCCATGGATGTTGTTCCTGCATAGTCTCACACAACTCCTCCACAAAAAGCCTGAAATCCTAGGCTAATCGCAGGCATCCAGGTGGTCATCGCACTGGTACGAGGTTATTGACCCGCTCTATATGAGCGATTAGCACGTCAGCAAAATCCCCTCCTTCTTCCTCCACATACTGGGAGTCATTGACCTTTAAAATCACAATTCCGGCGTCAGACTAAACACTGTTTAGATTCAGCATAATTCGATTAACCTGCGGGTCCTTTGGACTACTGGGCCGTACTGTACCAAACAGCTCGGTCTGTTTGAACCACCTTGGTTGGAAGAAGACGTCGCAATGACAGGAGGCTGAGGAGAGGTTTACGGCCGGAGCTTGACCGGACATTTGTTCGTCCACAACCGGTCAGACGGCCTGAAATTGATGACCTGTTGAGGATGTAACTAGATGGCTTACTCGCAATCTACCCAGCTAACTAGCTAGATGTCGTCTAGCTGTTTATTGTGCTATTTCTTACGCTTGTCTTTCTTTTCTTGATTTTGGTCCTTTCTTCCTTTTCTTTTCCAGGCTTTCGTAAACAACAACTTCCTGTAAACATGGAGGTAGAAGAGATCTTTTCTTACCTCCATGCTGTAAACAACTTTTAGGAAAGCATCTTTTTTTCTCCCTCTCTCTTTCTTGTCATCCTTTCCTCGCTACATTGGCATGTAAACACATACCAACCTCAGTCGTAACCGCCGCAAATGAGACAAGTAATGATGTGTTTGTTTCGGCTGATTTGTAACAGTGTTTATTGTAATAATGACGTCGTAGTGCGGTCCCTTGGGTTGTGTTTGGAAAGGAACACGTGGCGACAGGCAGATGGGACGACTTGGCCTCTTTCTGTCATGTGCACAGCGGGGGTTTAAAAAACAGTGGGTGGAATGTACCACTGTGTCTACCAACTAAGATAAGATAAACTCCGTTGAAATAAGCTTCCCTTCTCTGTATAGAGAGATCCATAGACGTTGATATTTTAGGCTGGCAAATATGAAACATCGCGCCTATCAACTAGTTCCGGTAAAAGAAACAAAATATGTAGTACACCCCCTACAATCGTTAGTGGTACGTTCCTTAGGAAATTGCGTCCAGCTGACATATACAGGCGTTCCAAAAGTTGGTCTGACAGTTTAAACTTGGAGGTCCAGAACACCGCATGCAGGACCAAGGCATCCGTCTACGGGCGGCCATGGTTATATTTGCGGTTAAAGACGCCATGCGCTACCGCTGGAGAAAGAAGGGACTTCCCATAGGTAAGCTTGAACTCTTGCCCTACTTACAATTGTACAAACTTTCCGCTATTTTTATTTTCCTATGTGTGGTGAGAAATAGCCCGTCGTCTGCGCAAGCTGATTTATTCTTCTTGAGCCCAAGTTGAGGAGTTGCGATTCGACGTTTTGAGACCTAGGTCTTCGCAGGTTTTCTGGCTTTACAAATAGAATTTTAGAAGGTTTGGTGGTATATGCATATGGTAAACAAAAAAGTGCGGCCTAGCACATGTTGAGAACCATTTTATGGACACGCATGTGGTTTATGTCTTCTCAAACCAAACGGAAAGTGTTATTGCCTGCATCATTTCTACCTACGATGATCATCGCGATTATTGATACAACTACCAAGTACATCGTCTGTCCCGGCCAGTGTCGAAACTATTTGACGAAAAACAGGACAACTGCAATGGTTTGCTTCGTAGCAAAGGCCAATGTGCTGTAAGCCATTGCAGTACAATCAAGAGACCACCGTTGTTGCTTATTTCTAATCTCCAAGCAGATGAAGGCTTTGGTTTGTATTGTGCATCTTTTTGCAGCGATTTGTAGAAGACGGACTGTTGAAAACGATCACAATCTTTGGACCCCCTGCCTATGTTGTACCTGTGTGTCGCGCGGTTACAAAGGATGCCGCCGGCAGGTCCAGGCGAAAGGACCAAGGTTTATGTGGACGTTTTACCATGCGGACTAAACGTGCCCCAGCATGGACTAACCTGAAACAGTCAAGATAGCACCAGGGGGCCGACTTTAAACTTTCAACTTTATTGGCAAAACTACAGAAGAGGCGGGTAAAACTCGTTGGCAATAACTACGTGTGCTAGAAACGCGGTGCTGTCGCGGTGGTCTTGTGCCGAACGGACCGGAACTAAACACGTAACAATATGCTACTGTATGGCAAATCTGTGTAGTAGATGTTTTATTCAAGTGCTGGATGTTCAGAAGAAAGATTATTTAAAAAAAAAAGTTTCGCCGGTGCTTTAAAAGGGATTATATTTTAACGGGCTTTTCTACGCACTCAATGAAAAAGAGTTACTAGCTAGACGACTAGTATACATTTATCATACAATTTAGTATTTGTTAACATATGGTAACCCCACGTTTATTCCTGTCTTTGGAGACCGTACCTAAATCAATCCGTATCAATCAAACCAATCCGTACGACAGGTTTTTCTCTTTCAACTTCCGAGAAATACGCGGGATATTTACGTTGCACCCATGCACAGAAGCGCGCGTGTTTGTTGCGAATTTCAGGGTGGCCTTCAACTTAAATGCCGTACTCGTCTGTTACAAGAATCGTTTCCGAACTGGGAAAATACTTAGCACCAAAGCCGGCGCCGACCCTGTAACCTGGGTTAGGCGCCTTCCTGTTTAGAGTGTTCCGCCAGGAGTTTACGTTCGCTGCAGCTCTGGTGAGACGGGGCAGGGGTCGGCAGTGGTTTACCTTAGTTGATGTTCCCGTGATGATCGTTAGGAGGGAGGGGGGCACAACTAAAAGGGCTTTGATGATCGTAGTCAGACGTTCACAACTGCTTAGTATGGAGGGCGGCGCCAGAGTGGTTGTCAAGTTGTCTCAGAGTTTAGGAGTTTGTGTTTTTACTTTCACAGCTGGGTTTTAGGTTTGCCACCATTAGGTGGGAGGGGGGCAGGTGTCAGGGTGGGAGGGACCTTCTTCCTGTGACCTTGGCAATCACGATCCCTGCATGGTTTTGTTAAACTCCGGAACTATAACTCACCGACGTATGGGGACTAATTTGGCGGTATAGGGTCACCTCTAGTATGTTAAAGGTTACGGTAAAGCCTCAGAAAAGAAGGAATGTTACACACGAGACGGACAGGTGTAGTTCCGGTGTTTTCCAACACACGGCGCTTATGCAAACACCTGCATGAGACGTGGATTTAACTAAGTTATATCCATAATAATTGTGGGGACACGAGCCAATACAGGTACATACACTGCATTGTGACACAGTGTTCAGTATAAATGTTGATACCTAAATAATGAACGCAAATTGGAATATAAACCTTGTAAGAGTTCTTGCAATACAAAGATTGATAATTGTGAATTTACGTCGTTTCGGCAGATGTTGACGAACAAAAATTTATCTTGACAAGGCTAAAGGTGCGAAAAGACAAACTTAATGGTAACGTTGCATCTGCTTGAAGAAGAAAAAACGCCACTCTACCCTCCGCTAGCCTCTACCAGGCTTCGGGAGGCGGGTGGAAAGAGTAGAAATTGGCCAAATTCCACCCGCCTCCCGAAGCCTGGTAGAGGCTACCCTCCGCCCCCCTCGTCTTGTATACATACGTCACCGCTAGATGTTATGAAAACTGACCCACTTATTTTCATGGGAACGTCCGGACATCTGAGGTGGAAGGGTGACGATGAATACCACACCGCTTTCTGTGGTGGTCAGTGTCCGGAATGACCCGTCCACCATGGGCTACTGAACCCTTGCTTTCTTCAAAGACTGACCACAAAAAAATCGGGGGTTCATTACGTCGTAACGCACTTTGCGTTACCCTTCTTGTCACTTTCTTGCATTCTTTAAAATCCTCCTCGTGGGATTTTTTTTCACTTACCAACCCTACCTTTGTTATGCTTTTCGCAACTTGTTTACGTGTACAACATGTGCAATACTATGTAGAGCACGTCATTTGAAAGTCAATGTCAAGTAGATCCATGTTTCAATCCACTTGTATTTGTTTTAACACAAATAACTTCAGACGCACTTGACATCCAGTGACGTCAAAACCCTACCATTTTACCACTTCCCTGCTAAATTGTACGTATTCGGTGCATCCGTCCCTTCTTCAGATGTTACTCGTTGTCGCAAATTTACCTTTTGAAGTCCGCCATAGCTTCATAACTTTCTGCCAGGTGAAATCAACAGCACCTCTCTGCATTGACCACGCCTCCCCGGTCAATTTCACCTGTAAAGGCGGCCGCTTCCGCTGCAGGGGGAAGCAGGTCGTGTTTTGACGTGGTGCGTGCCAAACACTTTGTTAAGGTATGTTGTCTTGAGTACCGCTGGATCACAGGAGATAAACATTGACATGCGAGTTGAAAAGTTTCTCATTTTGAGCTCAGCTTGTGTTCAGAGCAGCTTGTGTTCAGAGCGGAGCAGAGCTAGGGCGCACCATGGTCTCGTATCCATGATTGCCTAGGAGAATCCTACAATTACAAAGACGTATACAGTTCAATTTTTTTGCTGAGGACGACTGTTTTTATCACCTGACTGTTGCTCCTGTTCTGAAGGGAAAAAAGCCAAAAGCGCTATGGATTTGGAGCTCCCTGTGACATCGCAAAGTGCACAAGCGGATGGAAAATGTAAGTCTAGGAAGTTTTTAAGTTAGATTCGAATTGTTTGTCCTGTGAGCGATTTGATTTATTACAAAGCGCTTTGAGCGCCAATAGTTACGCACTACAGGCGTATGAGCTAGCTACGGTACAATACATAAAGCATAAAATAGGACCAACTTTGGTACCTTTTTAAGGCGCTTTTTACGCGCTCTTGCAGACTTTGCCAAAACGTTCGCACCGTTTTTTTTTCATTAACCACTGTCGTCACGTACACCCACTGACAGAGGTCGAAGGATTAACCTCGAATCGATCAATCAACCAATCAATAACCAGCCTTGTTAAACTTTAGTGCGCTATATAATCGTCGCTACATCTTGTTTTAACAAAGCTTCTTGTCAGGTTATCACCTGGTACTCAAACTTTACACACACGGCAAGTGGCTGCATACGACACCTCCCCTTATTACTATTAGCTTGGGATGGCACTTGTCGCCCATCATCAAAGGGTGTTGTTACACAATTTGAAACTGTTTTATCCGCGTCTTTGACCGGGTAATGACCTACAGGTCAGGGACTGTTTGGGGCGATCGTGTCGTTGTGTCGCAATCCGGTCTGAGGTGGCGCGAAAAAATGTTGGTTGCATCAGCAGCACATTCTTCACCCTTTGCCTAAGGAGGCGTGTTCTGTGTCTGTCGTAATTTTTTTTTTTACTATCCTCATGTTGAAACTTGAACGTCAGAACGTGTTACTGATGAATTAAACTTGGTTAGTGGCTACGTGGCAAATGCAATGTAACAGCACACCTGTTTCCGAAGTATGAAATTCTACCTTGTGCTTGGTGGAAGTAGTTTGTGACATGAGCTTTTTGTCGTCGGAGTGGATTGAATATCTAGGAGTGACTCAGCTGAAAATCTTTTTTTTTTCCTTTCGTAACAAATTTCTCGTGAGTGTACATGAATGAATATCAAGGCATCGTGAAACGTGAACAGGAACCACACTACATCTGCTTGGAGACGGTTCGTAACGTTGTTTTGGAAGGAGAGGGTGCGGAACGACCTTGCAGGAAGAGGTACTTTGTAGGTGTGGAACTCTAGTCGTTCACCCCAAACTACATCCTCAACCTTGGGTATTGTGTCCCGGCGGAAGAGACGTCAACTCAAGGACGCACAGCCGTGAACTTGATGTCATAACGCAGATCATTTTTCCCTCGGGTCTAAACCCTGATGAGGAAAAGCTGCCCTGTCACCCATAGGTAATCTTCCTAGCAGATGTTGTAAGTTATGTACCTCGACGTTGTCACGTATTTTCCGATGTCTTTTCCTCTCAAGACGACTTGGTGACATCTTGGTCATTATACTCGGCTGCCCCTGTCAAATTAGCGAGTCCTGGCGACGGAAGAGCGTGACAGTACGGCTAAAATCACCTGCCAAGGGATTGAAGAAATGCCATCTGTAGGCAGAGTTCGGACTCTAAACGGAAAAAACTGTCATCAAGGAATCTGCCTGGGAATAATTAGTTTTGCCACTTCTGCAGTTGTTTAGATAAACTTTGGCAAAGATTCGCGCACGTAGCACATCTTCGTGCATGGTCAGTCTCCAAGGCATTTTGCAGGCAAAACAAAGATAACAAGATGGTATTGAGGTTGCTTCGAGGCTGTAGTGTTAAATCTCTAGTTTCGCACCTGTCTAGTTGACTTTGGATACCCACCTCTTTATCTAAATACCTGCCACTTCCTCGATCTACATGACGTATGGCACGTAGACCGCATTTGGTGTTGCAGTTCGTGTTACAGTCGCTGGGGATGTTTGACTCATCGTACACATGGCGACTGAGGGATGAAAGGTGGCGGCGAAGGCAACAAGTCACGCCTTGCACCAACGTTTACATGTAGAATCCTTTGCAAAGGAAACAGACAGTACATTTGGCCACAATAAGGGGGGAAAATCACTTTCATACCAGCCTGTGCCGTCCACAAGATTTCTAGGGCGTGTATTTTAACCGTCAACACCTGTCGATTACGGTATTTTGGAACGGACATGATGTTTGATTGTTGCAAGGATGTTTCTCAAGTTTTAAACAATGCTTGTTTATTTATCTCAGATGTAATGAATAGACCGGCCGAATACCTCACAGGGTTTGCCTTTTGACCGAAGTGTAGTCTCTACCAGACTAACTACACTGGCTATAATAGTTTGACTGGCCGCGCAGTTGGAGGGGGAAACTAACCCTCCCGCGGACAGACTCTACTGGTCAGCTATTCCCTTCTTTTGCCGAATTCTACGATCCGTACCCCCGTAGGAAGGCCTGGTAGAGGCTAACCGAAGTGCTCTATCCCTACCCTGGAGGCAGCCTCACGAATGACGTAGTTCCCGTGTGTTGTTCTTTGAGATGATACGAAACTAATGACTCGCAGTTCCCGCCCCTCCCCGGCCCGTCCCACTGGACGTAATGGGGCCCATTATCGCCTTTATTACCTCCGATGTTTATCTTTTTGGTTCAGTCCATTCCGAGGATGAAAGTGTGAGAATGAACGAATGGACGAACGTTGAAATATATATATACAGACGAAACAAATATCAAGCGATTATTCATTTGCAATTTAGCTATATTTCTTTTCTAGTTAAAACGTGCACATGTACAATGGTAATTTTTCTTTTCTTGTGTTTATTTATGGAATAGTTGCAAGTCATTCTTTTGTTTGTATGCACTTCCTTTGTTTTGTTACTCCGTGAAGGAGGCATACCTCCTGCAGGAGTATTCGGGTCAGCCGGTTTTTCGTGTTCGCAGCTAAAACTCACGGTTCCCCTTGTTCAATCGGCATGTAATTTTATACGTCGTCTGCAGGCATGCCAGTGGTGATGCACGTATATCAATATTTACCGTAGGTGTTTTCGCGGTCAAGATAATATTCAAAAAGCACCCCTACATTTAGGGGCAAATGGGACCGCCCGCGAAAAACCCGTTGTTTTGAATAGCGGGGGGGTCGAGCATCCTTAATGCAGATGCGCGGGGCGGTTTTTAATGCAGACCAGATGCGGACCGTAATGGTTTATGGATGGCCGGAATTGTGAAATGTGTTCGCACGTAAAAGTCATGTTTGTGTACGTTGTATTTCTATGAATTTTGGCATGTGGTGTGCCGTTATGTCCGTGTTGATGCACGTGTCTTTGTTTTCACCGTAGCGGTTTTTATATCGAGGTAAATTTGATATTTCAAAATCACCCCTATTTTTATAATCCTGTGGTATAGGCCGTAGGTTAAGTAGATATGTGGTAGGCGAGGTTCTCTAAGCAGATATTAGGTGGTTGTTGTGTATATTCGTTTGTGAGTATCTGTTGGGATTGTGATTTATGGTTTGCACCTAAGGTCAGGTCTATTGTCTGGCAAGATGTTGATATCATAGTTGTTCGGTAGAGCTCACACACTGTACTATTTATAGCTTATAATATAGCGACCTGAAATTGGTCGGAGCATGGAGGTACTCCATGGTCGGAGCACGGAGAATGCGCCAAGATATGTGTTGTTTCCGTGTGGTGATCATGTTGTTTTGTTAAGCAGTTGACTTGAGCGGCAAGTGTTAAAATTGTTGACGTGGTTTTAGACTGACCGCCAGTTGCGCAGTTGACTTTGTGTACGTGTCTTTGTTTTTACCGTAGCGGTTATGTGGGACGGTGTTTTCCGTGTGCAACTGTGCTAACCGTTGCTGTTGTGATCATGTTGTTTTGTTAAGCAGTTAACGTTGACTTGAGCGGTACCCGTTTTTCCGTGTTCGCAGCTAAAACCCACGGTCCCCTTTGTTCAATCGGCATGCAATTTTATACGTCGTCTGCAGGCATGCCAGTGCCAATACCACCTCTCAATCTGCAAATTATAAAATTTCACGGAGAATTGTCGCCTATGGCGTCTTGTTGATGTTAAAAGTAGATGTAATTGGGCTTGAAACGCGCCACTTTCTGATCTCTATGTAGGTAACGTTTATCTGTGCCTTTTAATATTTCATTTGGTGCTTGGAACAGCGTATAGTAGAAACATGCGGGTTGGATATTGTATAACATTGTGTTGGCCCGCATGTATGCCATAATGGCTCTACAAATGTTCGAGTGTTTGGTCAACACATGTTCCTGAATCGTTACGAGATGTTTTTGTTGACCAGTGTTTATTTTCCCCGATGACAACATCAAATCTTGCGCTGTCACGTGACGCAAACTTCAAAGTCCCTGCCGAGACCACCCTATGACCGCTGCGGACTGTCAGAAAAATTCTGGCCGTGTGCCCACGAATCTTTTCCCTTACGGTTGTACGTATATATATTCTTCAGACACATTCCGGATACGAATCCGCTGCCATTGAAGCATTCAGAGCCGTTTCATCTATCAGCATCGTTGCCTTTTCGGAGTCAAAGCGGTAAAGCGGAGACCAACGCCGCTAGGAATGTACGCACCTAGCCAAAGACAGCGATCAAAACATTGCTAGGCACGTCCACTAGACGGGTAGCTATGCACGCCGCTGAGCAAACAAAGCAGGCAGTGGACTCGTGTACTGATCGCTCTAGTGCTGGGATCTGCTGAGGCATTACGTGGACACATTGTGACCGGCAAGGGGAACTCGGAGAGGAAGCTGTGGGAAAAGAGAGTTTGTGATAATCTTGCGGAAGTTTTGGTTGTGTTTTTCTCATCACAGTGCACCGCTGGGCGAACCAGGCGGCGGAGGAGGGCTCACCCCCTGCCCGGGCGGTATTTCTGTGGCTCCCGGCAGTAGTGACATACACGGCTCAGCGGTGTTGAGTTGCTGATCTGTCAGTCGTGAGGTCGAGCTGCTATCAATTTTGTTCGGTAGGAACGGGCGGTTCTCATCAGGGTTGCGCTCCACTACACACACGGTAGAGCTAGCCCGGGGTATAGGAGGCACCCCTATCCATGGTACTACTACGGGCGGACAGTAGCACACCCAGGACTCTGCCAAACAGCTGCATCTTCAGTGCCGGGCAGTATGAAACACTGAAACAACAACAACAGGGCAAGGCAAGCGGCATGGCAGCTAACGGGGGCCATCCGGACATCCAGCCGGGGCCGGTGGACGTCGCTGTGCACAGCGAGGACTCCAAGCCTCCTGTGCCGAGGAGAACCCCCCGATCGAAGCGTGCCAAGCCCGTTCTACGACCGATGCGTAGTTTTGACTCTAGTTTGCCGTCCCACCAAACTGTTATGGCTAGGATTAACGAGGCCAATGCCAGTTTGGCGTCCAACGGGGTCCACTCCGACAGCGAGTCGTCGGCATCGCCGAGTCCTCGTGGTGGGGAAAACATTCCCAACCCCTCGGGCACGCCCCCACCCCCCATCAGGCCAACGCTGCGGTCCTTACGGTCTTTCGACGCCAGCCTGCTCCAGAACTACCAAGTACCACAGGACGACCCTAACCTGGCCGGGATAAAGTCGCTGCAGTCTCGCTTCAAGTCGCTGGACTCCCCCGGGGTTGCCCGGAGGGCTCGGGCACAGCTGGATCGCGTTCGCGACCGAGTCGGACTGATTTTCACGGCGGGCGGGACCGGCTCCTCCCCCGGTAGCGCGGAGTCCACCCCGCCTGCAAGCCCTAGAACCCCCCGTAGCCCCAGGATCCATCTTCGAAGGAAGTTCCACTTCCTCCACAGTTCTCCTTCCGCTAACGACCAGAACTCTGTCCCTTCCCACACAGTTATGCACAAGGCCAAGTCGTCCTCCTCTTCTTCTCCCTCCGGACATCACCACGCCAACAAAGTCTTCAAGAGATGGAGAAGCAAGAACAAACTCCTCATGTCGCCTACAAGCGCCGCGGCTTCCCAACTCTGGAGTCCGGAGGTAAGTCGACAAACTTCCACAACATAATTTTCATTGTGCTTTGCTTTATATAAACCGCTTTCCACATAATGTTTACTCAACAGAAGTCACCCACACTAGTAGTATTGGATTAGCGTTACTCTGTTTTGTTTTAGAATTTCGCGCCGACATTAAGTTTTATCAAGTGGCCTGGCACCGTGCAGGTAGGTTTTTCTGGGTGCCATTCATCTTCATTGCCACCATGCTGTACACAGCCGCTCTATTTGTTTGACATTATGTACAGACAGCCCTCTCTCCTACCGGTCCCTCCCCGCTGTGGCCACAGCTCCGGGTGGCAACCCAAGAGGGGCAGGTCAGGTAATCAATGCCTCTTGATGACCCAATTTGAGAGGAGAGAACATCTCGAGTTGACAAATACTTGTAACAATTTCACCTACTTGTGTAACCATACCCCCTCCCGACTGAACTTGTTGTTGTTCCTCTACAGACGAGAAACCCTGCATTTCGTCTGTACAGACTGTATTTTCTTTTTACCAAGCGAAACGAGTTTAATATGGTTCTCCACCATACGGACTATTCCTGCCCACAGCACATATTTTCTCGGTGCCAGCGGATTGATTAAGGCCAGATGGCGGCCAAGTCGCCCCCAAAATAGCCACAGAGTTCCTCATATGTTCCCCTCAGGCCCCCATTCCTCCCCTTTCCGCTGATCTATTTACTCAAAGGTTACTCCCCAAAGTTTCTCATACTGACACAACCACAGGGCCCTTTAATTTCAGGCCCTGGTGATATAATTTGTTCCTGTGTTATAAAACCCTCCAGGACAAGTGGCAAATTGTTTGTTGTTCCCTTTCTAGGTTTTCATTCTAAACAACCCAGAGGAAGTGATGGTCCCCAAAGGGAAGTAAAGACTAAAGGCCAGAAGTTCAAAGTCACAGTATTCTGTTAGTAGAGTGGTGATTATTTAACACAGCATGGCCACTACTCAGCAAGGCCTTTTACAAGAAAATTTTGAAATGTTATTATAAATCTTCTGCCATGAAAGGTTGGAAGGTTGTCAGAAATATTGTTAGAGTTAACATTTGAGGGGGTGTTTTCAAGAATGTAAATAGAAGGATGGGTGGTCTTCAGTCAGTTCAGAATCAGATGATGCAAAAGTAAGAAAGTTGGGCTGGCCCATTTAAGAAGTTTGGAGAGGGGTGGACAGAATTGTTCCCCCCCCCATTTCCTTACCTTTTTGTAAATTTCTTGGGTACCACTTGGATTTCTTAAGTTGGTGACAGTGGTGTGTGAGTACAAGTTTAGGCAAGAAGTATAATACATTTCCGGTTGTTACCATTGTTTGAATCAGCTTGAATGTGAAAGACTAGAGCATTGCTGTAGTAGTAGTGGTACTGCTATTGTGGGCACATAATTTACCTAACGTTAGTTACTACGCTACTATGCAAATATCCTTGTTTTGTCACAGTCACCAAACAGCACACATGGAACCCTAAGAAGTCAGGATGTACACAAATGACAACAATACAAAGTCCTTAGTAATGCCAAGGACGCATCTAGGAACTGTTTTGGCAATGGTGGCGGACACAGTAACACGGTCCAGACAAGCTAATTCAGCCCTTGGCACTGAAGTGACAACAGAAAAGTATTCTGTGCCCTCCAAAATACTTCCAGCAATGACAGGCTTGAATTATATCCTCAGTAACTGCCAATAAGAAGTCCCTTTGCGGCTGGTATGTAGGATCGTGACATCACAGTGATCGGTTGTATGACATAACATTTTAGAACTGCCAAGAAACTCAGACAGCTTTCCTACAAACTGATATGGCTGTGCCGTCTGCTAGACTTCATTTCACCTCTAGTTCTAAAACTACTTTGAAAAGAATTACTTTGTACTTTTCTTGAGTAGTCTGCTCAACACACATAATTATGACATGTCATTGACCTCTTTTAAACTTTATCCTTCGTGTTCGGTGCACTGTTCATAATCACGAGAAATTGGTTCTCAATAGGTTCTCGACCCTGGATGTAACAAGGTGAGCAAAACAGGTTGATCGGGTTCCTGGTGAAGACAGGTTCTGAATGGGGCGTCTAAGAAGGTTAGAAGGTAAAGAAAGTTTGGCGGTCCTAGCTTTACACTGTGAGCTTATTTCGTTCGGAGTCACAGATTTGAAACTCTTGAAGTTACGCTTGCACTTTGAGAGCGTGTGCAAGTTTGCGTGCATCCTTTTCTATTCAGAAGGTCATCTTATCTCTGAAGATATTTGTTTGAAGGTCAGGATCTTGTGTATATGACTTCAAAAAACATTCCTTAAGACATTTTTCTTCACCCTGAACCAAACTTATCTTTGAGTTTGACCTGGTACTAGATATAGGCTCTGGGAATGTTTATCATCCATCGTATAACCCTCTCTGTTGTCAGTGTTGATGCTTTATAAAAATAAAGAAAAAAAAACGGGTTCCTAAAAGAGTCATTGCAGAAGTGTAACCTGAATATACATTCGAAATAGTAGCTTTAGGTTCAGAGGGACAAACCATTGTTACAGGAATGTACAGTAACAAATTCAAGCTGATAGTGGCCAGATTTGTGTAATCTCCAACAGATATAACATCTGGCTCTGGCTTTTTTTAGTTTTTACACGTCATTTAGTGCCTCAATGTCTTTGTTGCGAAGTGAATTTTAGTGATGTATAAAAAGCCTCAAAAACATGCATAAAACTCTGAGATGGACCCTACATCTGCTTGGAGATTAGATTTGTGGTGCTAACAGGTCTGACCAGCCAGCATCCCTCATCATGGATGTTATTGTTTGGACTATCTGTTCCAGTCATCCAGCTCTGTGTATGAGAGTTGAACTCTGGAAGGGAAAATACAGCGCCGTTTTGGCAGGGGTCCAAGGTAGGGTGGCTTTAGAGGTTTATGTGGAGACGGAGGTGCCTTTACATAAACTATCACCACACTCTGGGCAATGTGAGAGGTATCACTTGAGGTTTTCAGTTTACAATAGTGCTTTCTGCATAGTAGGAAGTACTAGAACCCATTATATCATCACTGTCAGACATTTAACTGTCAAAAGATGGGAAATTTATACATCTTATACATGTTATATGAATTTATCAAGGGTTTTAAGATTTGTAGATTTTTGTCTCCTTTTTATCAATTTTGATAACCAACTGTAGCCAAATCATAGGCTGTCCATTTGCCTATTTGGTCTGGATGTGTTCAAAAACGTTTTAAATTTATGGTCAGGAAACTGATATTCCGGTGGATGTTTATTTTAGAACTATCATTTCCACATCCTTTCATTGTTTTGTTTCTAGGGAAATGCTGGTGGAGGGACTCAATTTTTGCCAAAAAAGGTGATATTGTTTTCTTGAGATGTTTTATAATTTGGCACATC
This sequence comes from Branchiostoma floridae x Branchiostoma japonicum, assembly GCA_013266295.2. Classification (NCBI taxonomy): domain Eukaryota; kingdom Metazoa; phylum Chordata; class Leptocardii; order Amphioxiformes; family Branchiostomatidae; genus Branchiostoma; species Branchiostoma floridae x Branchiostoma japonicum. The sequence goes on along the minus strand of CM023827.1, from coordinate 11,349,511 downwards.
CCCAGGTACTTGGGTACTATCGATTACATTAAAAACAGTTTATTCTTGAATGTAAGCACTTGGTGCTAAGAAATGTCTATCAACATTCAAGTTTCTGAATGACTTTTCTCAATGAAAAGGTATTTTTTGGTCAGATAGTGTTCATTCTCAGTGGTAACTACAACTTAGTATGACGACCTAGTAAAACACAGTACTATACTAACTGTCTAATCTATTGGGTTAGAACCTATTTGAAAACTCTCTTATATCTGTTGTCTTTTGGGCTTTCTTCTTGCAAGCATTCCTCATGAGTAAATATCCGTGGGCCATCAGACATCATTGTTCGTCTTCTTAGGCACCAAAAAGCCAAGAAAACAGTTTGATCAGTCCTCTTATTGCATGGATTACTCCAAGTGGTGGAGTGGCATCTGTAAACAAAGCTGGTCGGATTTGATCCGGCTTAGCGGCGGGACAGGTTCTTGAGATGAACTGGGGCATGCTGGTCCTGTGATATCGGAGACTTGGGAGTGCGTCAGAGACAACAGAAGGAGCACAGGTCTTGATCAAGATGTGTGTCAGCAGATTTGTGATAACTCACCTGTGTTAAGGGGCAGGTGTAATGTTTTCCTTTCACTGGGTTATCGGACAGCAGGACATTACAACAATGGAAGAAAAAATATTGAGGGCAGATCTGGGTTCAGATATGATACTACTAGGAATTCTGATAAAGGATTTCTGTCAGTTGTGAGACAGGATGCCTCTTTGAGTTAACCTACTCACTGCAGCATCCATGTAACCATGGTAACCCTGACAGCTCCGCAGGTGTAATGCTTAGGACATGTCAGTCAACTTGTAATGGATTGGGTAAGCAGAATGGGGTCTGTTTGGGAAGGTGGGGATGGAGGTGGTGCAGAAATATTGCGTCAATTTGTCTTCTTCAGGTGAACGGTTTGTCAATTTTTATCTGTTTGCTGTTTTTTTTTTCTCTTATTCTTAACCCTCTTGTGCAAATGTTTTCTTTTACCTCCCGTATACATTTTTTTAATTATCACCAATCCACCCATAATCTTTCCTAAATCCTTGTCTGTCTTGTAGGTTCACAAAGTTAAGAAGGGTATTATTCTTTATCCTTTTGTCTTTCATATAGGGCAGGATATTTCCTGACGTTTCTGAACACTTTTTGTCAGTCAAACTAGGTAATTATCTGAAGATGGAGCGACTGGAATACCTTTGGGAAATAAAATATGTGCACACCTGTTTGGTGGGTGATTGAAAACAGATAAAACCATCTCTGTATTCATTGAAATACAGATAAGGGTATCAGATGGCACCCAGGTAGATCGTACCAGCTTACATCTTCAAGCTTTTTGTACACAAAGATCTAGAGTACTTTTGTTAGCTTACCAGGAACAATTTTCTACCTCGTCTCCCATCGCTAAACTTTAGAAGTCAGCACAATGCAGGGAAGGAAATTGGGGAGGGGAGGGTTTTGCCAGCATGCGCAAGTTCTTTGTATAGGTATAAGTAAGGATCAAGACATACATAAGGGTCATAGGAAGGGTCAGTAGTTAAAGTAATGAAGGTGAACAGGTATGTTTTAACAACTTACAGGAAGTTGGCTTCATTAGATCTCAGGGTATTGACTTGAGTTATTCCAGTGTTTTTAAACAAGTCTTAGTAGTTTTAAGCCAAATTGGATATACCCCCCTGGTATTTCATTCATAAGAATGTATGAGGATTGAACTGTATAAAGTTAATGGTATGTTTGTTGGTTTGTTTTTCAGGCCCTACGCCTACGGCTAATTGTGACCAAATTAGAACAACACTTTTCAGTTAATGTGATTTTAAAACATCCGACCGGGTATCGAAGCAAATATGCACACGCACACAAAACAACACTGCCCTGCCTTCAGGCAATTCTCTGTAAATTACATTACATGTTATGAAGACAGCATAGGATGTATAATCTCTTGTTGGAAGTACAGTTGACTTATCCCCTTCCTTATTGTGAGGTCATCCATTACAAAAAAGGAATGCACTCACTGTGTGTATGTATGTTTAAATATAGAATTGCATGATATTTGTAGGGATTTCTGGGGCAACCATATTGCAGTTACAGTGTATGGTAGTTAATTCTAGTCTAGAATAGTCTTATCAATAAGCTACAACATTTTCTAGGTTACGGTCATATCTTCTGCCATTTTGTGTATACAGCCGAATAATCAGAATCTAATTATGACTTATCAGAAACTAACCTGGGCCAATCTGTGACCTGTTCTATGTAGCCAAGTGATTACCTGGCCGACCCCAGGTCATTCAGACATAATTGCCCAGTGATTCTGGGGTAATTACTCTGGGATAATTACCGTACTCCTTCTTGTACCGTCCTCCATAAAAACCTGAATTTATCCTCCAGGCTGCTGGAAAAGTGTCTGGAAAATCATAGGTTTGTGTGGGAAAGTGGATGTAATAAAAATTACTGTCCTTTTTTATCAATTCCACATTCCGTCAGTGTGAGAAAGTGTATGTAGTCACGTAGCCCCGTGTAGAAGGTTTAGGACTTTGGCCCCAAGAAGTTTTCCTCAGAGATTAATCAAAATTCTACTCCCTGCTCTTTGAGTTATTGATTGACAGCGGCGAGATAATTATAGCTTTCCATCTGATGGCCTGATTGGCTGACAAAGAAACCGGCTCTCGTACATTCCAAACTATCGACCTGCTGAGGATAACAAACGAGGCCAAAGTTGAACTTTGTTACTGAGATATATTTATAATTCACAACATTTATAGCCATAACTTTACTGGCCTGTAATGCTGTATGCTACCTACTAGTATGCTTAGTACTTGTGTGTATACTGTATGTTCTACACTTGTAATATCATTGGCTCTCTGATACAACCTGAATAAGGTATGAGTTTAATTTTAGGCAAGATTCTGTACATCAAAGTGAACAATCCATGTTTGAAACCAGCAAGAAACAAACTGAATCACTTACTATATACAATACCAGTTAAAATTTAATAATGTTAACCTTTGGGGATGGAGAATCATGATTTGTATATTTTGGCTGATATGTAAACGTAGATGAAACATTTATGAAGGATTTGCATGGACAAAATCAGATATTCATATTTACTTGGATTGCTTGCTGTCCTGCCATATGGAAAATAATTATGAAATTCATAATTATTTTCCATATGGCAGGACAGCAAGCAATCCAAGTATCCATGGTTATACTTACGATATACTGATTTATTGTAAGAAGTGGTTGTTGATGTCTGTATCATGGAGGTTAAAATCATACTTGTAAAATCTATAATAAAAAGTGCTTGCTTACAAATCTGTAGTCAAGTATTTTCCAAACTAGGGCATAAGGCATACAGTTTTATATTTATGGTACCGTACAACAAAACTGATACCAACTTTTTTGGCCTGGTATATATGGTGGTGATCAATGAAAATAAACTGCTTGCTACAAGTAAAAAAAAGAGCAAACCAGCAAATAATCAGAACTGCTTGGTCAGAATTTTCCAGAACAGGTAATGCACAAGGACATTCCTGCGATGATTAAGATCTCCTCTCTGTGTAAGTGCCTGTAATGAGTTATGTGTTTGCTTAGCTTGCCAAGCCAGAGGACTGAAAGTGCCCCAAACAAAAAAACCATGTCACTCTTCAAAAGCCATTATTTATGGTTCTGTGCACTGAGTATACTAGCTCAGCAGACATAGCTGCCGGCATGGCGAAGTTGTGTTTGATTTGGCCATGTTTTTTTTCCGGTGGTCAAACATAGGTGCACATATTGGCTTGACCTTTTTAGGGTCAGCAGTTTGCAAATATTGCAATCATACATTACTGTTTCTGTGATGATATAAATGTGCTTTTTATGTACCATTGTTAGAGTGCACACAATAAGTAATCAAGGAATTCCTATGTGTTAAATACATGTACCATTATATGATATTTATAAAGTCTAAGTACATGTATTTCCTACGTTTATGTCAAAGTAGTGTAAATTTGGTTTGGATTCGAAATAATGTAAAAGGTCAAATTGGTCAACTTTTATATTACCAGGTAACATTATAGTGTACTCATTCCCATTATAGGTAGAGTTCATTTGATTTTCAATTATCCAGTCATACCGTCATAATTTTCCACTGTCCCTGTTTCAAGCAAACAAAATGCAATCTAAAACTGTAACCTTTTACAGAACATAAGAAGCATCCTTTGTTTCCCATGCATTTTGCTGTATCTTTGCCAGAATTTTACTCCTCTACTTCAGATGTTCCGGAGGGATAATTGGGCTATGATAAAAGCGCCTGCAGATGAGATAGATCCCTCTTTGTTGTGGCGGAAGTTTTCCTCAGAACCACCTTCTAATTTCCTTCCATAAAGGAGGTTTGACGTCAGTAGGCAACCTCCTGGTGATCAGGGCACTGATTTCCTCCCTGATTTCATCACTAAGGGAACGGCAGAGTGTCCCTGAAGAGGAGGTAGAGGTGGCAATAAGGCGACCTCACATATAACCACAATTCCTGATTGGCCATTAGGAGTTTTGTGTTCTTTTGTTTCATGTTTCGTTTATCCTGCTGAAAGTCCCTGCAGAAAACAGGATGGAAAGTTTGTTTGGGAAGGTCACGACGGAAGGGAATAACGTTAGGCCGGAAAGTTTTATAGAGATTTTTTTTACCAAACTTTTCAGGTTTTTGTTCAGTTGGAGATAATCTGTTGATGGACAAGGCCAATCTTGTCTATGGATATGTGCCAGAGAAAATAATCAGGAAAATACTCAAGCATTCTATACTTTCTCAATGCTGATAAGTGGGACTATGAATTGCTAAATGGGTCAGTGCAGAGAGTAGCTTCTTGTGTGCAATGGCCTATTTTTCTAGTACTAGTAGTACTAGACTGCCTTATTTAGTTACAGGGTCTGTCATCTCACAGTTATGATAGAAACACATGTATCATAAAAATACTACTTCTGCATCTGAACTTAGGCTAGCTATTCCAAAATTGAACCACTTTCACAGTGCAAAAAAAGTCTTTCTGTACACATTCCACTGTGATGAGCCATTGAAGAGATTTAGGCCCCGTGGGCGCCTTTTAGTGTCCACATTACATGCTTCTTACAAGCCGCTTAGCCCAGTAAATGTGCCCACAACAGCACAAGCAATGAATTGTCCTGCTCACACAAACAAGTACAACATCTAGGCCCTCCTAAATAAACACCATTTGTGTGGATTTGACAAATGGCTGTTTGGTGCTGGGAAGCCTGGACTGTTGAACACAAAGAAACCAGTTCCACAAAAAGCAGAACTAGCCATAACACGATCTGGGGGTTCCCTACCTTTGTGGTTGTGGGAATTGAAACTAAGATCAATGTTAGCTAGGTACAGGGAGAAACCATTTCATTGCGTAGACTAGTTAGAGTGCTAGGCATGATTCAGAGTCCACATTACAACCAATTTAACTGACAGGTAGAACAGATGTCCTGTCTCTTTTTGGCGGCTAATTAGAAAAGAAGGAAAATTGATCCTCCATTATCCATACCTTCTGTACCACAAATCTTGAAAAATTCTATAAAAGCAGTACCATATTCCATATTCTGACGATTTCTGCAAACATGACATACATGTACATGTACATGTATTTCTATTCAAAGGTGTGGCATGCACCCAGAGAGCCAAGTAGACATAAAATCATTCATCAAATGATACTTTAGCATCGTTAAGTGTGATGAAGAATACTGCACACCTCTACATAGAATACTGTTTTATCGTAACTAAATCTGTGTGTCGTCCAAAGATGTCAGACAGGTGTGTGCAGCTGTCATGACAAGGATTAACGTCAAGAACTAAAAACTAGGATAGCAGCATAACAACAGATCTTTAGGGAATATGAGTAAATCTTGTACACAGTGGTATGCACCAGTCTCCCCAGGATTGGACCACAATGTACATGTATTGGTCAAAGGACAAAATAACAATTTGTTGGGGAAAAACAGTTGCAATTTCCAAGAACATGGCTTCCATTCTTAGCCAAACCACAACAATTTGTTGGCTACTAACAAGATACAGTAACACAACAGCTGAATGTGAAAAAACAAAAACAGGTGAAAATACACAACAGCTTGCAAGCTTTGGAGGAAATTAAGACAGAAACTACTTGGGATGATGTGCTTACTGTGTGTTCCAAGAAACTTGTGTCTTGAAACCAACAGGGATATAAGACTAGGGGAGATGTATGGTGAGTCAAAATATTTGTCATACGATACGACTTTCAAGTAAAATGTAACAAATGTTACAAATAGTTTGGATGTGCTGACCTTGTGTTCCAAGAAACCTCTCCTACATTTAGAGTCGATACATTAATTATCGAGCTATACTAAGGAAGTGTGATGACAACATTCACAACAAACAGAACAACAAGGAGAAGAACTGCAAAATGTTTTGATTATACTTCAGTTGTAATAATCTCTGTACCCATGCACATCTGCTGCTATTCTGAGAAGTAACTTCTTAAGTCATGCCTTATTTGATGACTACCCTTTTCACCTCAAGTGACCTTCATCCTCATTTGAGAGGGGTACTTAAGTAATCAAATAGAAAGCAACTCACGGTCACTAGAACTTCTGACAGCATTTGAAAGCTCTTGGTTGTATCAAGAATTTTGGCAGGAACATTCATAGATCTACAAAAACAAGGGGAAGATTTCCTTTGTTTTTTCCAGAATGAGCTAGCTTTTATTTTCCTAAATAGATGTAGGATGTAGGTAAAGCCCAGCTGCTTGAGACAGAAATGGATTGGACAAATATGGCACAGGCAATTCCAAATCAACATCTTGTTTTCCAAAACCATAAACAACTTGAAGATGTTCGTCTCAGTTGTGTACAAACCTTTGCATTGGTCAGTGTTTTTTTAATAAGAAAGGAGATTATTGAAACTATTGAATATCTGGGAAGCTTAGTATGGAAGTAAATAATGTGATTATTCATGTTTTATCTTATTAGTTGTCTCCGTGGGACTTGTTTTTCCGAGAGGTTGTACCTTAAAGAGTGCCGCTATTTACCCAGAACAAACAGGTATAATCTCTTCAGCAAACTTTTTTTTGGATACTGGTTAATGTTTAGCAAAGGAGTACATGTAGATAAACTTCAATTTCTTGTGCAACAAGCTACAGTATTACTCTAGGGTAACCCCCCTCCCCCACCAATTGTGTACCACAAAACAAGACAATGTACCAACTACCACGTCCTGCCCTGTAATACTGTATTCCAGTAATTGATTTTGACATTAGGGGGATAAGGTTGACTCACTTACAATCAAAGCAAGAAAAGCAGCTGTCTTTTTTTTTAAAAAGAAACCAGGATGTTGTATTTGGCATCATCTTGCTTACTTTCTGAAGGCTTAACAGACTTGCATAAATTCCTAGTTGAAAAGGCGACTTTGTGCATACATTGTAAAACGGGTAGCTGATAATTTCTTGTATTTCTTAAAATCTGTTTTCATATTGTTCCCCTTGTCATCTGGATATCACAGATTGAAAAGAAATTTGTCATAAAAATCTAACATTACATTTTGATTACGCCGCAGTCCTTTGCATACAGTATATTATACATGATAGAATCATATATTGTATTGCTATTTTTGAGACATTAATTTGGTACGGTGCAGATTGGTCAAATTACCAAATACATGTGTAGCAGTAAACAAGTCCGTTGTTACCTCAGCATCACTTTGAATTCTTATCTTACCTACTTTTATAGCGATAATGTATCTGATATCTGGAGATACCTGCCGATCCAAGGATATTGTGTTCACACGTATCTGTTATATTTGTTCAGCTTGGCTTTATCTGATACCCAAGGACACACACATTCTAGATTGACAACATTTGTTGAAAGTGTACAATGAGCATTCCTTGTTTTTATTTACACAATAGCAACGTAAGGTGTACTGTTTTGTTGAATTACCTGTGTGCAAACCAGGTGTGTTGCTATCACCTGGAATGCTCACCTGTTGTACCAGTTACATGTGTGTGACGGAGGATGTTTAGAATTTTTCTGTAAACAGTGTGCTGGAATCTGCACCTTGGGGGGAGCATTGTGTTAATCACCTGATTTACAATATTACCTGTAACACATAGGGATTATGGTGGATTAGGGGGATAATGGGGTTTGTCAGGTGTTAAAAATCTATCTCAATCACTGGTGCTGAGTTATATATATCACAAGCTAGCAACATAGAGTCAGGTACAGTTGGACCTAGTGGCCTTTATGTTGGCAGTGTACAGATAATAGAAAGAAGCAGTTTAGATCATGTAAAGTGATATTTTTGCTTGCAGACTCTCAAAAAGAAACTTGTCAAACAAAGGGATAAACGTAATTTGGTGTCCTTTGTGATAGCATCTGTTAGGATAATGTGTCGGAGTACTTCTCTTCAGCTCAGCATGTGGTAATGATGTTTAGCTCAATTAGGAAACACATTTGACAAACCTATTCATGGGGTAAGAACGTGTGACCGACTTTCAGCTTTTGTCAGTAACTATTCTATTTACAAAAGATGCCAGATGCATTGTTAGGGTACCATTTTGTGTTATGCAAATTAGTGTAGTCTTTGAAAGCAACATCAGGTTAGCTGAACAGTGAAAGACTCAGGTAAAATTAAATATTGAAAAGTCTAAAGTCAAGAACTCCATGCCAAGCCAAGAGTAGTCTTCCTTTTTTGTGGGGCCGTTTTGTTTTTATAATCTCTCTAGCCCATTTACCTTTCCCAGTCATCCCTCAAAATGTCCCTCAAAATGACCTCTGTAGTACGTATTTTTCCTTGGGGCATTCTTTTGTTAGTATTTTTCAGATGTGTTTACGTTTTTGTTCTTCTTTCTGTACTTTTATCTCCTTTGCTTTAGGCTTCTCTTCAGTAATTTCTTAAGAGTCCATTCTTCTGTTGCTATTTTTGTCTTGTTAGCTTTAGGCTACTGACTGTTCAGGTAAGGAATAAAGGTCTTTTATTCATTCAATTAAAGGGGCAACAAATGCCCAAGCAAAAATTTCACACCTGGGTGCATATTAAAAAGTTCAAAAGTTGAAGCACAGACTGTGTTAGGAGTGCATAGAAGTGTATACCTGTTATGTTTAAGTGTCAAGGTTGGGCCAAAAGTCAATAAGTGTGTATGTGTTTTGTAACTCATTTGGATACCAGAGTGCCCCAGAGTGTTTGCAGTAGAAAGGCCATCTTGCATACAGTTGAAGTCAAACATGCCATACCTATAATCTCCTAGTCCCAGCAACATGTACATGTAGGATCCAGAATTCCAGATCAATATGTACAAGTTCTTTTCCTTGCAGTTGCTCCCTTTTTCTTTTGTTAAAGGAAATCTCTTTCATTATGTCTGTCATGCTACATTTGATTGAAATAATCTTTTTATTGTAAATTAATATATAATACATTCTGTAAGCAAGTGTCATTTATATCTTAGCTAATAGGAACTGGGCCCTCAACAACTAACAGTATTTCGTCCTCAGTGTATACCCTTTCCTCCATAGAAACTGTGACATCCTATTTTTAACTCTTGCCCTCTACCAGTAATAAGGACATGGTATTCTGTAAGCCAACCCTAATTTTGCCTGTGCTTAGCACTGTAAACATTCATTATGCGTGTCTCTGTCTTCATCCCAATGGTATGTGACCCTGTTTTATCGTAACAAGGCTAAAGCCCTTTGGCCTTAGTTTTGGGCACACTTTTAGGACTGTTTCATTACAGCAGTCCTTCTCAAGAATGCTGAGCTTCTTACTAGGAAGTATCTACAGAATCAGAGGTTCAAAGCCATATATGTTCTCTTTTCAGTATGTTTGAATTGATAAGATTTACAGAATTGCAACATATAACAAAAATGTGTGAACAGATTGAAGTCTTTTATACAAAGTATTTGTATTCAGAAATGTTGGGAGGGAGGGAGGGAGGGAGGGAGGGAGGGAGGGAGGGAGAGAGAGAGAGGGAGAGAGTGATAGATGTTAAAGGAAGAGGGTTACGTCAAAGTTGGCAAGACTGTACATGTAGCTTGAGGACTTGTGGTTGCAATTTCCTCTGTTCCTGATACGACCCCTCCTTAGGATTTTGAAGTCAGCCAATTTCCCAATGGCTGTCTGAAGCAACCTTTCTGTTCAGTGTCAACTCTAACGAGAAAAAGATCCATTGTGGTGAGAAGTGATCAGTGTAGCAGGGCTCTATGTAGTGGAATTGTGGTATAAATAGGCCAAAGGTCTTCAAGTTCATGTGATATTGCAATCACTATCAGCTTTAAGGTTGGCTGCAAGCATTGGACTGTTCCAAAATGTCTGAAAGCTGACCCACAGATGGCCTTGATGCAATACAACTAAGTACAAGAGGTCCAGCTGCAAAAGCAGATAAGACCGAAGCTAAGGTTCATATATAATGTATTTTACGATCAACATTGGCAGCGTAGCATAAGCTACATGTTCATATGGATGTGTAGCCAAGGAAAGTGTTCTTTTTCTTGACTACCACCAAATGTAGCTGTTAAGTCTTTGCCTGGAAGACATCTTCAAAACCGCTCGTCCCACAGCAAATGTTGTTGTCTGGGAGACATCCTTCATTGCTAAGTTTGACCTTTTCTCCAATTATGTAACACACATGGCAGGCTTTTAGAAGTTACCTGGTGGTCCATGATGGGTGTGGGTGTTCCAAGGAGACCATTTCTTGTCTCAGGAATGTTGTGGGTGAGGGGGAGTTTTGTTCCTCTCAGGGAGGGTACAGTCCTAGTTATGTAAGAGGGAAGAGTTATCACTGGTGCTGAAGGACAGCATACCAGTGAGCCTGGATAGTGTAAACTTTAAACAAAGAGGAACGGACCATTTTGACATTGTAAGGGGTGTGTGTGCTTAAATCTTGACATGAAAAATGTTGTTGTTTTTAGACATGATTCAATATCTTATTTCTTTCCTATATAACATTAGAAAACAAACCCTTTTTGGAAATGATACAGACAACCTTTATTTTTGCACAAATGTTGCCTTAGCTGTTAAGAATTATAGGTTTAAGTGACATTTTCAGGTGGCTCTGGTCTGTATCACTGTACAGACTTCAGACTTGTCCAAGCCTTGGCCCAGTTAGCCTATTGAGGTATTAGGCTTCTCTATTAGGTTCATTAGAACCTGTAGAAAGAGAAGGTGACCACAATGTCAGACAGGGAAGGTCAGGAAAGCCGACACTTCAAGGGTTTATTTATTATAATAATATTTCAACTACAAATGTAGATGCAGCTGTCTTTGGCTTAATGCCAGCTTTTTACTTGTCATCAAAAGGCAGTTTTGATAAGTGGGAAACCATATTGTGGCAACCATCACTCAATTCATTATGTATCTTTTTACTGAGACATGTTAATTGCATTGATCAACTCATATAATAGATTTTGCAGACTCCAAAGGGGGATGTCTTCTGAACCAGCTTGCATCTTTGACAGAACATAAGTATTGAAAATGAATGTGTTTTTCTGTAAATGTTAGGTAAGTTCAATTCACAGTACAGTCATGAGCGGCATAATGTTAACCCTTCAGTACTGTAACTGATACATGTACTGATATATGCTGGGAATGTCCCCTCCCAACATTGCACAACCAACCTAGGCAACACAACAGGGTTAATGGGGCACCTTGTTGTCAGCTGACAGAGACAATACAAACAAACAGAAATGATATTGGGTGGCTGCACAGGTTTTGTGGCGCCAAGTGTGTTGTCCAGTCATTAATCAATTTCCTATTAGCCTACTTTTTATTACATGCTGTTTAACTTACCAAATTATAGGGTATCTAAGACTTACCATTACTTATACACAGTTGGTATTTCATATGGTTAAACATGAAAGAAGCTGAATTTGTTTAGTTTTTTTGTACATTAGGGAAACTGCAGATGGAACAGTATGAGCGGTCGCTGCGTGCAGGTCGCCACAACGAGCATGTCGGACCTGTGCGAGGAGGAGCGGCGAGCTCTGCGAGACGTGAGCCTAGCGCGGCTGCACGGGCTGGACTTGGACTGCCAGATAACGCTGCCAAAGGGTAAGTCAGACCTTGCTGTGTTGAACTATATAGAACATGGTCTCACTCATGGAGGCCTCCCACTGGAAACCAAACACCAGTGTGAGACCTTCAGGAGGATATAAACAAGTTTCTAAGACTTAGATTTCATCCTGTCGGTTGTTTGCAGTGTTAGACCTCCATGAGGATATAAAACAAAGATGTGATGAGTCCAGGCCTTTGTCACTCTGGCCCCTTTAAGGGTAACCTGCTAGTCATCCTCTTCAGTGACCTGCTGGTCACCTTGTTCTTCTGACGCTCCTGGAAACAACCCCAAAGCACACATAGACTTCAGCCCAAGAATTAGGACAGACCTGGGCTATGTAAGCAGTCTCCGTATCAGAACAGATAGAAAACAGCTCAGTTTCTGCTGACCATTTGACTGTCAACAGATACAGATAGGAGCCACACAGTGCTTTCCTGTGTCCTGACATATTTGGAACCAACTGCTTGGTAATTACAAAAATTTGAATGCATGCACTGTAATACATGTACATTATTACAGATTATGAATTTGAAATTGCTAGGGTTCACAATGAAGTGCTATCCACTAAATCTCTGTTTGAAGTTACATGGAACATTATATATGGTGTTGTGCCATTTGGACAAGAGCTCCTTCAAGTCCATAGCAACCTCTAAGTGTCACATCCTGAGTTATCGGCTGAAGTGTCATAAAGATTGAACTTAGATAGCATTTATGATTTGTGGTTCAGTTGGTAAAGGTTATATGACTTCTGCTGGTAAAGGTTATATGACTTCTGCAAGTATTGATTAAAAATCCAGGTATTCAATAGGTTGATTTCCAGTCATTTCTTTTGGCATGGAAGTAAGCTAAGGATTATAACCCACATGTAACAGTAACATACATTATCAGAGTTTGAAGTGATATGGGCTGTCTTGTTAGGTAGCATGCAAATCAGATGCAGCTGTATGTTCTGGGTCAATCATAGTAAACTGACTCTAAAAGGAGAGTATTCAATAATCCCAATCTTTTATTGTGGGTGTTTTCTTCTGGCCAGAGTTATGATTTTTTTGTTCAGGGATACTTGACAGTATGTGATATCAGAATCTTGCAGCCAGAACCTGCTGCTATTTGTGTTTAGTCACATTGTCCTGCCAGTGAACTCGATCAGACCATGAAATATTTGACCTTCGTTATGATAAGGTTCATTAACTTTGGGTGGTGCTGTAATCATCAAATCTGTTCTAACTTGCCAGGGGGTGTTCCTCGTTAGTGTGGCATAAGGATTGAGTAATTGTCTGCTCGAAGAGCTGATGATTTATGTGACAGAAGGGCTTTGCACTAAGATAAGCCAGAAGGAACTAACATGGGCAAGACACAAGCTTTACCTGTCCCAATGATTTATTCTTGTCCTAAGTTTAGTTTTCTTAATCAGCCACAGAGATTCTCATTTGTTTCGGGTCACTTACATTTCAGCCTGGAGTTTTTCTTTCCCTTTGTTGTGGCTGTTCTGGCTAATATCTATCCTTCTAGACCATGAGTGTACCTTTAAATCACTTCATTTCCTATCATGATACCTTCAATGTTCTGTAGCCAATCAGAGGCAGCAAACCAGTAGGTTTGGCATTAACATTAGATGGATAGCCATGATTGGTCAAAAGTAACTTCCAAAAACTGATGCATCTAAAACATTTGTCAAACTTCCTTGAATCATAAGTGCTGCAGAAAAATTACAAGAAGGCTTATTTCAACAAAATTAGCCTGCTCAGGACAATTGTTTTGTAGAGAGTTTGTTCAAATGTCTCATTCTGAACTCACAACCCCTCCATATTTTGTCTACACCATGAGCTCTGTGTACTTAGTTGTCTTTCCCGAAGGTCTTTCAGTGAACTGTGCAGTCATCCATGTATGTAACACATCAGACTGGGCCCAATTTTGGTTCTTGAAGAGTACATGCTTCATTGAAAATCCACTTGATTGTCGATGGAGATGATGGACCAGTGCTCTCTCCAGTGTTCATCCTTCTAATCTCCAAGCAGATCTTACGGTGGCCAAAGACAGTATCCAATTGGCCAGACAGTTACCATTAGCTTCGATGGCTAATGGTAACTGTTTGGCCAATTGGATACTGTCTTTGGCCACCGTAAGATCTGCTTGGAGATTACATCCTTCCACCACGGAGTGAAATTTTGATACTCAGAATGGACAAAAATTGCATCCATTCGGCCTAGTCCGTCCTTGATGGGAAAATTCATGACATTTTTATCAACAGCTCCACTACTCTTCTGCGAAATGAAGCCATTTGATATTTGTCACTAAAAATGCAGAAACTGGCATTTCAGAGAGTAAAGACGTTAAAGATTTGTTAGGAATGCCCACGGACGCTCGACAAGGAGCTTTGCAAGCATGCGTCTTTAAACTGAAGGACAGAGAAGAATTTAAAGCTAGAAAGAACCTGCACTCTGTGATATTCAATAATTTGAATAAATCAGTGTGCATGACTTTAGCTATCTGCAGTATTATGAGTGACTGTACTCATCAGTGACTGTCCAGTCATAAAACTTACAGCTTATCAGGTAATCTCCCAGGTATGCTGTAACAACAACATTCCTGGTCATGTGATCTGGTCTACCTGAGGAGACTTTGTGGCTCTGAAATGTAAAAGGCAGCTTTGTTGGGCATACTAAACCAGGAAGGAGTCCATGGGGAGCATTCTCTGGGTGTGAAGACAAGGATTTTGTCTTATCCAGGATAATCTTCCGAATCCCTGTACACACAACGTCTTCTTAGCTTTTGCTAAGTGTTTTCCTGCTTTGATCTTAAAGTCTTGGATTTATGTACGTATACACTACTAGTGTGCCAAATGTCATGGAGAGTAAATTGCATTCAAGCTGCTCTAGGCTGTAGAATCTTTGATGACAGAATACAAATGTAGTTTCCTAAAATGTTTCACAGGAATCGGAAGCATTCCTTCCCCTCAATCGATTGCTTGTCTTAATGTTAGGGAGGTTGAACAGTGCTTGTTTGTATACCAATAGTCATTGCAGAAACAAGGAGAAAACCTTAAAAGAAATGTCTTTAATCAAGCACTTAATGCTCTCTGCTGTATGCGACTCAGAAGGCACATTGTGCTACCTGCAGTAATACGACCCTTTCTGTAAAACACTTGACACCTTGATGGACCTTGGCATCGAATTGTTTCTAAGAGGCTGCCCTACATTCTTCTTGGCTTAGTCACAGTTAAGCGTTTTCCAAAGGTGTTGATCAAGAAAAGGGTCAGAATGTTGGGAGAAAATAAAAAAATGTTAGTAATTTCCTCGGTAAAAAATGATTAACCCATTTTGGGTGGAATCTCTCAAAATTTTTATTTTCAATGGAACTGACTTGTCATACCATTATTAGAAACACCTATACAGGTAAACAACATCATTATCCAATAGACAACAATTGCTGAGGGACCAAAATTGGATTTGTATGACCCTTGATTTCATAATTGGAATATGATACAAGATGTAAAAGTATGATTTAAAAGACATCAAAACAAACAAAACATTAAAAAAAGAAAGGTTCTTTGTCAATGAAATTAGTTGAGCAATCTGTCAAATCTTTGGTCGCTCAGCGGCGGTTACATCCTCACAACCTCACGCAGCCAATGGCAAGCAAGATTGTTGGCGGCCAATAAGTGATCATGATACACTTCAAACTGAGTAGCTCATTAAAATACCTCATCATTTCTTGATCAGATTCTCTACTTAAGTCTTAAAGTCTGGGAAGTCACGAAATTCCAACATTACACTTTATTCTCTTAGTTTTTGCATGATGCTTTGAAGTTGCAACTGTTGTTTAACTGGGGCAATGAGTCTTGGGAACCGTACAATAGAACAGTTCACACAGTTAACCTACCAAGACAAACCTGTCCAAGGTGTTTACCTCCGGGCGTTTAAGTGAAAGTGATCTGATGGAGTCTCACCTGAAGGAATGCACCTTAAGTCCACAGGTAAACAATGCCTGTTTGCAGGCAAACAAACTGAACTGTTGATAGAGTCACGGAGAAGCTAGTGTTAATGTACAGGTAGGTATGGGATCCCACTCACTTCCTCAGGCACATGTTGTGTTGCTGATCTGAAGATAAGATAGAAAGAAGGTGTGAATGTCAAGTGAGATGAATATACTCCTTCACAGGCTTGCCTGCTCTTGGCAATCTCCCCTCAGATGGTTTATTTACATACTTGGGTTACAGATAAACACTAGAGTCTTAGCAAAGCTTGGAACTTTGTAATTTCACTACATTTTCAATAAAAATTGATGTTTCAATAGAACGTTCACATACATGTACCTGCTTATGCTAATGTAAGAATTGTGACATTCCTCCCACATCCTTGATATCTTACGCAAGCTAACTAAGCATTCAGTCCAAAGCTTGAGTAAAGGTTGTGGTTCATTTTGGGACATTGCCCCAAAGCTACCTGGCAGATTAAGCCAATGCTCGAAGCTAGCCAATGTCAAGGTGATTTAAAACTCTTAGAATGCCTAAGCAAGGTAACTCAAGGCTACTTTAAACTTTATTTGTTACGCATGGGGCCCTTGGAAATATGTCAACCTCTACAATAAACTTTTGACCTTGGCAACCTCAAAGTCAAATCTTGTTAACCACATCTCCACTGGTCAGAGACCCCTGTCCCCCAGAAACATGGTATAGGCAGATTCCTAAGTGACCACTTGACACACAAATCAAAATAACTCCTATGACCTCCAGGACATAAAATTCCCCTTTAGGAAAAACCCTGAAGTGCAGAATGTTGGTACCTTACTGAGATGTTGGCCCAAGCGTGGAAGCAGTGTCCCCATAACCATGAACACATGTGACTAAGGGATAAGATAGCACCCCTCCCTATACAAGGACAGGTCAGAGCTATCTTTGGTCTTGAGACATGTTGTTCAGGACCATGTAATGACTTGGAAGTGAGATGGAAAAGTGTTACAGTACTGTATATAAAATGGGGGTGAACTACTTTCAAGTTTGAATGAACAAGGATGTAATTGATATGCAGTGTACCTTGCAGTCTCTCAGAAAAAAGGAAACAGTCCCCTTAAAGTTATCCTTGTCAACAAGTCCAAAGAAAACAACATCTCCCAAACTTGATAGCCCACATATGTAATTCAGTGTCATGGCCAATTACATGTATATCAACCCTGCTAGGATACCATCTCATCTGGCTTTCAAGATGCCCTTTTGACTGACACTATGATTGTCTGCCATCTTGTAATACCCTAGTCAATGAGAAAAACCCCTGTAAATTTTCAAATGTTAATAGAGGCCATGAATTAACTGACTTCACAAGCTTTAGGTAAGAATACCTTCTCTGATTTGGGTAAGCTGACAAGCATGTATTTACCGGTAAATTATTGTGAGGGTTTAGTGTTCCTTGGTTCAGAAAAGGCGTGCACACGCATGTGCCATGTAGATCCAGCAGGTGGTTCTTATCCCCAGCACAGTGGGTAAACTAAACCCGCAATAATAAATGGAATGTGAGCCCAATCAAACCTTGAGCTGCAGATCAAGCAAGGAGGGAACATTGTTTGGGGAGCTTTACCTTTGGTCTGTACCTCAGTGGTGGCCTTTTGGGACCCCGATGAGCAAATCCAACTGTCCTGTGATATAAGAAGGGATGCTCATAGCTCAGAATCAGTACAAGCTTTCAAAAATCAGAGAATTATGGCAAAGTTCTTTGGAAATTTAATAAAGATATAAATATACAAGATTTGCAGGTGTAAGCGGTTGAGTAGAAGAAGAAAGTAAGTACATACACGAAAAGGAACTACTGGTTAATATCCTACTAGATCTGAGTCCTTCTTTGTCATGGAAGTAGGCAGGATGGATACAGTGTAGCGTGGGATTTTGTTGCCGTGGATACCAGGATCAATTGCCGTGGCAACCATGCTGTCAGCGATGTTGACCTTGACCTCTGCGGCAAGGAAACCTGGAAGTTTTTCTCCAGATCGGATCACGGGGATCTAAGATTTGACGCACTTTTGTCAAAGTAGTCGTCATCTGGAAAACCACAGCTGCTTTAGAACTCATGATTCCGAGAATGACGGTATTAAACTTTAATGGTATTAGATAAGAGTTCAGGAGGCAAGTGACTTGAGAGGAAAATCGCATTTCTGTTGGTGTTCAGTTACATCACTTACAACATCCAGTAGGAAGAATTCCCCATGTGGATTGATCTGAGAAGAATCAAAAACACCTGTAAGGGCACGAAGGATTGGCCTGACGGAAAATCACTCTGATTTTATTCCGAGCATTATATGATGAGAACTGATATTCCGACTTTGTTGACAAAATCTGAATTCACGGGCAATGGCAATTCAGCATGACTGTTAAAAAAATGCTGTGGTGTCACAATATCTGAAGGAAAAAAACACGATGACAAAGCAAGCAGCTGTCTGCTATTCAGTGGTAATGTTTATCACAGTTGGCCATTTAGTTTGACACAACCTCCCGTCATGCCAAACAGCTCCAGAATTGAATGCCATTAGTGTACAGGCATGGGGTTCTATGCTCCATCGGAATTGAATTGGTGGAAATATTTCCACATTTCGCACCTGGCATTCATTGTTATGTAACCTTTATGTTTAGATCGCAGCAAGAAAGGAAGCTGTTAGCAGTGAAAATGATTAAGGATATTTATCTAGCCAATGCACAGTGTTCAGTTAAAGATAAGTTTAATGTATTAAAAGTAATGAATAGGAATGTACCTGGTAATGGAACTTCCATTACCAGTGCAATGCAAAATATAGTGTAGTTAGGGGGGGGGGGAATTTGATTTTGTTCAGGCTTCCAAAAGATGTCTATTTGGAAAATGGTATCAGATTTAGATTTGCTGAATATCATGCAGGCTATGATGCTAGCTGTCCATTCACAACCAGTTTTATCAGCCCATGTAATCTAAATGTGTAAAAAGTTGGTTTTGAACATCAATTCTTTGGAAAAACCTGCAAGAAATCAGTCAGAATCATCTGCTGCTTGTCATCATTAATCCTGTAGATTAAAGACTGTTTAAACCAGAATTTTGTGCTCTTAGAATAAACATGCCACATTTCTCATGCTTCGCTGCCTTTGATGAGGTCCAAGCAGTAGGAACTTTATCCGAGTGCCCTTCTGTGAGACCTCCATTCCGCTGTGTTTCCATGGAGGTTAACTGTATGCTTTGGCTACTTACCCAACTCTATGTAACATTCTAAAGGTTAAAAGAGCCCTGCAAATATGTGGAGTGTCACTTGCTATGGCAACTGACATTGGTTGGCCTTGTGGTATATTGATCTGTCTTTGTAGTGGAACAAAGTCAAAATTGAAGAAGATTTGCACAATCTTAAGTAAATGTTAAGGCAAAGTTTTGTTTGCAAATGATGCATAATCAAAGTCATAGGCTTTGAAGTCCCCTCCTTCCCTATTATCCTTCTAGGTCTGTTCCTAAGAACTTTTTGCTCCCCTGCCAACGATAACCTGGCCTAAGACCCGATTCACACGCTGGCAAAATTCTTGCGTACGAAAATTGCGTACGCACGTGAGCGTACGATCGTTTCTTTTTACACGCTGAGAGGGAGAGCCCGGGGACTCCCGCTGCGCCGGGCACACTACCGTGACCCCATATTGACCTGCCGCAATGAGCGTACTTGAGATCGCTCATCTTCTTGATGACCAGTTCATGTTGTAGTTCGGATCTAGCCTCCATTTCTCACACCTCTTGCAATGTCCTCGTAGACATCCTTCTTTCTAAACAGTCTCCATTTTGCTTTTGATCCTGTCGTTAATCCATACTCCAATTCGCGCTATTGCGCCCTTCCGACATGCCCAGGCAACAGCAAACAAGCTCATTAAACTCAAAGCAAAGAATCAAAACACAACAGGGAAAGCAAATCGAAATGAAACGCGGAGAAATGAACAAGTAAACACGGCGTGGCTGGCACAAACGCCGGAAAATAATGGAATTTGTGACAGGAAAGGGGTTGCGTACGATCAGTCGCGTTTACACGGAGGCGGGGAGGCACGCAGACACCCCGCTGGGCGATCCGGGCGATCGTACGCCTGCCCTCGAGGTCGCGTACGCAAATTGCGTACGAAAGTTGCGTACGAAAAAAATGACCGATTCACACGCTGGCAAAATGCTTGCGTACGAAAATTGCGTACGAAAATTGCGTACGAAAATTGCGTACGCAAGAATTTTGCCAGCGTGTGAATCGGGTCTAAGCCATAAAGTAAAACAGATGATACCATAGACGGTTGTTCTTCAGAGAAATCCGTACTGACGCAAAAACCATGGCTGACATGAGCTAACTTTCACTTAATTGTAGACAGGAATCAATAAGACTCCAGGGGCACATAGCTGGGCATAGGAACAAAATTTCTGGATGAAAGAATTTCCGATAATTTTGGGGTGCAAATCTTGGGTTGGAATGGGCACCAGATGTTGGGATCTTGCCTTACCCTTGCCGTAAGACTAGCAGATGGTTTTTTCCAGAGAAGAGAGGATATGTGTGGAGAGAAAAGTAACAACTCAGATCATATGAATGAGCACGTCGGCAGAACGTACTGCACCTGCGCGAAACCCGTAATGCATTGTACATAGCACTTTGGCAGAACGTCTCATATAAGGTTGTATTAGAGCATATAAGGTTGACAGCCTGTCTGTAGTTTTCAGATGTTGTATAGGAAAAGATATCGTCTGCAACAGGCAAAATTTTGATGCAACGTTGACCAAACATCCAACGAAAAACGTGAAAAATCAGGGTTGTGTGCAGGCGCAGTACGTTCTGCCGACGTGCTATATGAATGTATTGGGAAAGAAGAAAATTTGAACAATGAAGGTACATCTTGAAATACAACGAAGTCATGTTTTGTTTTGGTCTTGAGATGATAAGATTTTTCTTCTTGATCTTTTGCAGAAGAAACTGAGGGAAAGAGAAAAAGATGGCACAGTTTGTCTTTGAAGAAGCGGCACCAGAGTGGGGGCAATGGGACACACGCCGGTTTATTGCTGAAGGAAAGAGGGAAAGAAAACAAAGGTACATGTGTATACCTCCAGCAACATTCTAGAGTTATCTAGAGTTATTGTCACATATTATAACAAAAAAGTCTACCACTTTTTCTTCAACACAATGATATTGTTTCTATACTCTTTATCAGACCAGTAATCACATTTTTGTACCAGTACACTTTAGTCATTGGTGTTTATGTGAGAATCAAATGATATATGTATATATATAAATATATATGTATATATAGAATAGTAAGTATTACCTTTGAGCCTAGACATTTAAGCCATTATAAGTCCAGAGCCCCACTAACATCTAAAAGTGGATTAACTCATTTGTCCTTATTTTCTTTCCGATATCTTGAAGATTCGGGAGCACAGGGTCAAGTGTTTGGCATACCTCTGTCCAAGGTCATTGCCAACGAGGAGACAAGACGGCAGAAGAAGACCTTTCTCCTGTGCGAGTGGACGGGAGAACGCGGCAGGAAGAACGATACGGCGAGATCCCCCCAGCCTCTGGTGAGATCTTCCAGTAGCTCTTCCATAAGCTCTACCTCAGAAGTCTTCAACCAAAGCACAACAGCGCCCCCTGTCAGCCCTGACGTCGCCCGGTATCGCAGGTCCAGGAAAAGAAGAGTGAGTAGAGTAGAGTACAAAAGAACTTTGAACAAACAAACTAGATTGACAGTCAGTTGTGGGTTTATATTTCATATTCCTACACATTTTTGTGTCTGAAACGTTTCACAATATAACATCTATACTATAATAAATCATGAATTGTATCCTTGCTATTTGAATAACTATTTTATGATTGTTCGTTCAGATCATCTTCAATCTGTGTGAACATTTTCTCCCTTTTTTTTCCACACAGGATGCAATCTCGGTAGACTCGCTAACGGACCTGTCAGATCGTTACGGACACTCCCCGCTGTTGGACGCCCTTGCGCTGTCCTCCACAGCCACGCCCCGTCGGAACGCCGTGTTCAGAGTGAAGGCGCAGCTTCCCCGAGTACCACAAGTACCTCAGTTTGTGCACTGCTGTTTCCACCACCTCCAGAAATATGGTGAGTTTAACTGTTCTCAAATCTCAAAGAAGTTGTGGTTGAAAGGTAAAAAAAGAAACAGTTGGTGAGACATTGCCAATGTTAATGCTGGGCTCAAAATACCCACTTGAAATGTGAAGAGTGTAGAAAAGACATTAAACAACTTACAGCCTGGTTCAGAAAAGAAGTATTTTGAGCCCTGCAGTGATATTTTGTACAATACCGCTTTCAAGGTTCCTTCTCTAATCAGTTTTACAATAAGTTAAGAATGTGTTGCTTCTAAGAATTGCTTCTAAATGTTTAAACCCCACTGAAACAGGTGGTTCATGCCAAGGCATTTGTGCTGCCAGCCCTGTAGCTTCAACTAGACCAATAAATCAGTCTAGGACGTCGCTCATGGTCAACTTCAACTTCTCAGAAAATTACTTCCAAGCAAATCAAGCCTTTTTGGACCAGTGGAATAAAGATTCATGTTTGATGTAAAAGTAATTCCAATCATTTCAAGATTTAACCTCTCTGATATTTGTTAACGCCTAGAAAATGTAAGACTATTCCACTTCATAGCTTCAAGACAGGGCAGACAGAAATTTCTCTTCTCTTCTTTTGAAAAAAATGTAATCTTAGTTTTCTTCTTCCACCCCTTTAATTTCATTTTAACCAGAAATCTCCTGGTTGCATCTTGTAAATATTAAGAAAAAGCCATACTCTGGAGTAAGCGTTTTATAACCTTTTTCGTAATTGTTGTAATGAATAGTATACATGTAAGTGGCCTTGAACCAAAGGTGTGCCACATGGGTTCCACTTGTCAGTGTTCAGCATGCAGTCTTGTCCACACCCAGGCAGACTGGAACAACATAACCAGTTAGTCAAGCAGAAAGGTGTTAATTGTCAGCTTTGAGATGTTGGTGCTGTCCCTCGTTGTTATTTCAAGACGTACTGGTTATTTCACCAAGACGTACTGGACAGTGTGATGTTACAGGGCAGCCAGTGGCATTACAGTTGAACGGGCAGTCCTTTCTGCAGGCATAGTAGAATTCTTCTTGACGTAGATGTGAAACTGATATTTCTATAAATTTCAGCTCCATAAAAGAACAACAGATTTTATCAACAGGGTACGAACCTTGTAGCGGACACTAAAAATCTAGAATTGCTTGAGTCCTGCTTGTACTGTTGTAGCCTATGATTACCATTCTGTACAATTATTTTTAAAAAGCAGCCTTGATATGCAATACAGAATGAACTTCACAATGATACTGAACTTCACAATGATGTTGACAACAAATGATATCTATCCTGCTCTTCTGGAGATTAATAAACCTGAAATTCAATGTATCTATAAACCTGAAGTTCAATGACATTTTGGATGTCTAATTTCTAGGAAACAGGCATGCGGAAATGCTGTTGCCAACTTCTAAGAATATGTCATCAACCTTCAATAGCTATGTTTGTTTAAGAGTAGGAAATTGATGTGTGACAGCCTAAGAAAACATTAGCGATACAGTTCTATTTGAACACACAAATGGGCCAAGGTTCTGTCCATCTTAGGAAAACAGTAACAGAGAAACGTCCATATTGAAGGAACTTGATACATTGAAAACAACTGTTTAAGATGACATTTCAAGGATGTCGCTATCTGTAATAGTAGCCAAGTAACCCCTTTTCATTAAAAGCCTCTGACACTCGTACTACATTCTCAGATGGCTTGCAACTCAAGGATCAAGAAAATCTTTAAGAACGTTTTTCCACTGTTCCAAGATGTGTATCACATACCTCCAGCGTAGTATAGTGCCTGCAACGTGGTCGGCTTTCTCTTAAAAGCATTTTTGGCAAATATTTTTCATTGCGGATCTGTTGTTACATCATCAGCAGTTGGAGAATTCTGGGAACCACCCAAGGAGAAGTAATGTTTGGGATAAGTAAGGGTTAAGCTATGTAACCTGGTTAATGTAAGGTTAAACAGGAGGTCCTATCATGGTGGGAGGGGAGCAGGGAGAGATGGGCAGGTCCAAAATAGTGTATTGTTTCTTAATCACGGATTTGACTGTCTGAAAGGCTCAGCAGACATATACACCTTTGTCTGAAAGTCATCCTCCAAACTTGTTGCTCAGCTGAGGATCACACCTAGTCTGTGACTACCTTTCATTGGCGGATGAATCCTAAATATACGACATTTTGTCATCTGTCCCTTCAGGTCTACAGGTGCTAGGGATCTTCAGAGTTGGAGGATCTAAGAAGAGAATACGACAGGTGAGCTTTTTTCCTCCCGAGTACCTTTCGGTAACAAAGACATTCTTGTGATATGGGCAAGTATTTGACAAGAAAGGACGAATCCAAAATTACAGATGGGTTAAATTGTGTCCCAAAAGTTGGTCCAAACCTTACGTGATGCATGATTATACTTTTCCTGTCAGAGATGGATTCAACCCATGATCTGTAGCATCATTATTCAGCGTAAGTGTCATAAGACTTGTACAGGTTTATGGTTTAATTCTGCCTAGATCATTAACAACAGTGAGCCTAAATGCATTGTGCTGATCCCTTATTGTCAAGCTATCCAAAATACCTTGTACATTAGACAAACTACAACCATGCATATCTGTGTTTACACATTCCAACTTAAGTCTGTACTTAGAGTCCCTTTGTGTTCCACACTTCTCTTGTCAAATCACTGGATTTCTGTGCTTAAGAGGGACTCAAGCAGGTTGTGTTGTACTTAGTGGAGTACTTAGACTTGGCTTTGTCCATAATCTTAGCTCTGGCAGGAAGTTTCAACTCACGTACGGACTAGACGGTCTGGTAAACATGCATCTGAACTTGTTGTGAAGTAAGAAAGAGAAAATAAAAATAAAATTGTGAAGACAGAATACTGAAGCAGCAAAATACAGACGATCACAAAAAGCACTACTGGTATAATGAGCAAACAAGATAAACTCTTATCCTGGAATTTTATGTGCAAGAATGTAAATAAAAAAGCTGACAGAACAAAAACTAGAAGATGAGGCATTGAATGGAGAAAAGCAGACAAAAGACATTTTCATGTCTTGACAGCACAAGACTACAGACTACAAGTACAAATGTACATGTATGCATGTTGTCCTATGAAGACTCTATAATACATGATTGTTACAATGTATATTGAATACTAAACTCACTAACCTGTGTTGTAGCTGCGTGAGGAGTTTGACAGTGGGCGGGAGGTACAGCTGACCGAGGACCACAACCCACATGACATCGGAGCCCTCCTCAAGGAGTTCTTCCGAGATCTTCCAGAGCCACTGATGACCAAGGAGCTATACCAGGCCTTCATCGCGACCAGAAGTAAGTGACTGAAGGAAGGAAGAAACAAAGAAATTTTGTGATGTATTATTACGGTTTTGCCCAGGTTAACGTTCTGTCAATCTTGTTGCTAATGATGGACAAAAGTGGTGGCCATTCTGTTATCTTGATAGACAATTGGCATGTCTATTCAGTAATATGAAAAAATTAAAATTACTGGTAGGTCAAAATCACACAGAAAGTTTAGGCCTGGGAAGAACCTTCGCTATTATCATTTATACAGTGTTAAAGACTTGTATTTTTCCACACGAGACAAACAGGTAGCAAGGTCACATTGACAAGGTCATATCAACAACATCCTTCAGATTCCAGTTCCATGCTAATGGATCTGTACATTAAAACCTGCTGACAGATTTGCTCGTGGATTTCCCAACATCCGGAGTTATGACATAACACCTCTGCATATTGACATACATATTGCAGGATCTGGTGTGAAAATTGTGTAAGAGGGGACATTCTTAGCTAGGTGTTGAAGTGGAAAGATGGAGGAACAATTATGATTTCGATATTATCGTTATTTCCTGGTCCTGGGGATATTAAAGACTATCAGTGCTTGCCCTTCTTTTACCTTGAATGGAGATCTTGTCACACTAACAAGAATCAAAAAAAGAATTGCTGCCACTCAAGATCTTGGAAGGGCTGCATCTTTTATTTGATATCCATATCACAGCTACAACTCAAAGCATTTGAGGAGAATGCACCTGATAGTGTGGATTGGAAAGCAAGAGAAGTTTGGTTCTGCTCTTTAAGAAATTCTTTTACAGCTTTAGCTACTTGCCATGCAAAAATGAAAACTACCAAATGTTGCAAAGGAGAGAATATTACGACTGCATTGATAGTTACTGGCAGGTCATTAGCGAACACTCAAAAGCCACAAAGCAGCTGATACTTTGTATAATGTCACACTTCTCTCAATTGTCCCCTGCAGACTGTTAAACAAGGTAAACACACTCAACATTCCTCCTGTTAATTGATCAAAGACCTGTCGTCAGGAGGTGAAAAAATTAATGGTCTTTTGTGACACCTGCTTCCGATGTTGGACGTGCTCCTTGCACTTTTTGTGGTGCCGGGCAACATTTTCTTGAAGGGGGAAGTAGGTGTAAGGATTGGTAGATTGTTAGACCATGGGCTCATACACCATTCTAGCCTGGGTGCCATCCGATTTTGTAACGGCCAATTTTCGGGCTGGCCGTTACAAAATCGGATGGCACCCAGGCTAACACCATTCTGCATTTCAAATGGTTTGCTGATCACCTTACAGTTGAGATTATTTGGATGTCCTTTTATTAACCTTCTTTCTGCTACCTAACCCCATAACCAATACAAATGTGTTGCCAAATGGCTGCCTTATATTAGCAAGCTGAAGGTTAATCTCACTTGGGGAAGAAGATATGTCTGACTTGTATACCCTCTTTATACCTAAGATTTCATTAAGTATGGAATTAGGCAGCAAGAACGCTGAGAAGTGTGAATAAGACAGTCCGGTTTTCATCCAACCCTTCTAAAGAGAAATGCTATACATTATGTAATTTTGAGCCTCTATATTTCCTTTTATTTATTTCTGAACTATGTCTTTGCCATACATTGTACCGTGTACAACTGTTGTGCAATAAAGTTCTTCTTCTGACAAATATGGCAAACCTTGCATAGCTTTGTGAGGATTTTGGAAATAAGATGGTCCTTTAAGCACTTATCCTTTGGGAAAGTAGTTGTGTTTGCAAAGCAAAATTCCTGTTTGTGAGGCCACCCCAATGTTACCTTCCCCAGGCATGTCGACTCCTACCACACATGTAGGAAGTGGACTTGCACTTGTACAGCTACAACAGGACCACTTAGAATTCCTCCTTAGTCATCAGGAGAAACGGAATATCAGAATGTTTACATTCTTCCAGCGTGCCAGCTTTGTCCGAGTGATTGCACGAAAACTGCTGACAAATACGTGGAATTGCATTGTGTGTAGAGGAGCAGCTTTCCCTGTGGTAATGTGATGAAGAGAGTTCCACAATGCGTAAAGTGCAGATTTACATTTCATTCAAGCAAGGAAGTGGTGTGTAGAAAGTCTTTTGATTTGAGAAATTACATTTTGAAGTTCGAGGAAAAGAAGCCGGGGAAATATTTCACACCTACTCCTAATAGTAATGACAACAGAACGGAAAAGATGCAACGACCACTTCCTACATGCCACTAGAGTGTCCACCTCGCATCACGCCATGTCAGCTAATGACGTCATTACACAGGCCCTTTCCCCCCACGGTTGTCACCCTTCCGTCACCTGCTTTTCTCTCACGTCGTTATTCAGCTATGTGATCACCTAAAGGTTACGAAATTCATGACCAGCCTGACAGTAAAAGTAAACAGCATTCCCTGGAGCTCCGCTGACATTTTGTTTCAACACCAGTAAAGCCTTTCCCACAAATCCCTCAGTCAGACGTGCTGTGCTGAAAGCCTCTACGTGCATCACTGCTTTGTAGAGACAGTTGAACTTGTGAGACGAAGGTTCCCCTGACAGTTGTTAAGTTGTACCTGTGCTGCTTTGTCATTCATTTGAATGCATTGTAGTCTTTTTCGATGTAGCATTTCTAGCAATTATAGAGAGTAGGAAAGGATGTAGTTTGAACAGACAGACTTGCCCAAAGGAATGTGAGAATTTTCACTTAATGCAGTCTGAACTGTTGGGAACTGTTGGCAGTTTTTCCCTAAATTGTCATATCTTGGCGTACAGATTTAGAAGAAGGCTACATGACAGCTGCTCCATGTGACTACATAAACATTCTGCAGCTACAACAGGTGTACCAATGTTATACCCATTGTCACAACACCTATAACCCTACCAGTTTGATGGCAACTCATTTGCCAGTACTGAGTTTGACTTTGAAGCTTCTATAAGTTTTTTTGCAGGACGAGGTGTTTGCTATGGACACACCAAAGTGCTCCAGACATATGTGGTGTTCGCTGTGACCCTAATGCTGTCCTGTTCCCTACAGAAATGGAGGATAACCAGATAACAGTTCTGCGGCTGCTGTTGGCCCTGCTGCCTGTCCCCAACAGAGACACCCTGTACGCCCTGCTACAGTTCCTGGCCGTGGTGAACCGCCACTCCCAGGACTCCATGGACCAAAATGGACAGGAGGTAAATACAGAAATAAATTCATCCAGTTTTTGAGATAGGGTACAGTTTATTTTTTTATCATAAAACTACTTCAAGAAAGGAAAGTGATCTCGATCCAGTTTTAGCTCACTGAAGAGCTGATCTCCCACTGGTCATAACAGAGAAGACAGACACTATGTACAGTATTTACAGGTTCATTGTACCGGGGAAATTCCCCTAGCTAGTTTCGACAAGCACAATGAACAGTGGACCACAGCTTAACGTCCCTTCCTCAGGACTGCAACCCTTTACAGTAGCGTGCATGTCGGGTGAGCGACAACAGCTGGGACTCGAACTCCCAACCTCTTAGTCCAGGAGCAGGGTCGCTAGCCACTGGACTGCGCACGCTACAAGTTAATTATGATAACGAATGAAGATGTCAACATGTTGAACTTTTCCACCATCTGTAGGTGCCAGGAAACAAGATGGATTCCCACAACTTGGGCACGCTGTTCGGCCCCAATATCCTGTACCGAGACCGGGACCCCAATCCGAGCGACGGGGACGCAGCAAACAGGGTGGACGAGCAGAGGGACGTCATCCAGGTCGTCAAGTTCATGATCGAAAACCACGAGAAACTCTTCAAGGTACAGCATAGAGATTGTCCAATTCAAGCCCCACTCAGTATTTGGTCAATATTATGCTGTATTACAGAATTTGTTATTGAAGGGAGGTATTGAAGTACATAGTGCCTCCTAGCAGTCAACTCTAAATCTGCAATCCAAGAAAGATTAAGCAAGAACCCAGGGATTGCATGTACTAGTAGGTACATTGATACTGATAGGTCGTATTCTTTTTCAATTATAAACACAAAGACTTCACCTGTTCACACTTATGGTAACATATGGAATCATGTTACCTCCAGGTTCCTGGTCTGCTGTACGATGAGGTTCTTCAGAGCTTGTTGGAAACTGACCCAGAGGCACTGGACATCATACTGAAGAGGAAGTGTCAGAGCATGGAGTAAGTTCTTTTACTCTTTAGGTTCAACTGTCATTAACATAACTTGCATTATCCATTTTGCCAGGACTTCAAAGATTGTCCTACTCTGAAGTATTTAGGGAATGGCATGAAGATAGACTAATCCATGTAATACTGTTTTTCCCCAGAGCCCCGATGGACCTGGACACTGCTGGCAGTGTGTTTGACGACAACGAGATGTCCAGTCTGCAGAGTTCCCCAAGAGACGGTGCCGACACCAGACGGCTACACCACCTCAGCGAGCCGTTGCCTCCGAACATCACGCACCAACTCATCAGCCGCGTGCACAGCAGCCCCGTGGTGACCGACCTGCCCATATATGGGAGCCGGCTCCTGCACCCCAGCCACCGACGGAGCTTCAAGACGGCTCCAAGCCACAGCTGGGAGCGCTCAGACTCCATCAAGTCGGACTGCCTCCCCGCGCGGGAAAGCCAGTCCAGCTTCTACTCCAGCGGTTACTCTAGTCCCAACGTTAGCCGACAAGCATCCTACGACTACAACATCAGTGGAAGTAACCTGTCCATGTCTGGTAGCAACTTGTCTATGTCTGGTATGAGACCTGCGCCGATTGTCGCTACACCGCCAGAAAGCCCGTCCCCGAATAGTCCACGCAGACTTGCAGGGCTGGTGAACCAGGCTTTCCAAATGCCCGCCCACGAGAAACGGCCGCGTGATCTCAGCATCAGCACCGTGAGCAGCGACATGTCCCTATCGTCCTCCGTCAACAACAGCCCGCTAGGAAATAGTCCTGTGAGTCCAAAGGGTCCAGCAGCACCCTGGGGCTTGAGTATGAGTGGGCCAGTGGCATTGCCGTCACACACAGCACACACGCTGACTCCACCCCACTCCCCCCGATTGACAGAAGGCCCGAGGCTTCTAAACAACAACGTGGTACCGAGTAACAATGTCCTACAGACTAGACGGGAGGCTGGACAGACTGACGCACAGATTCAGAGGGAGCTTTGGCAACAGTGGGAAAAGGTAGCCATTCATGACGCGGGGGATAAGGAACAGGAGACTTTGGTGTAGCTCGAGCTAGTCCTCATGTCTGCAATTGAATTTATTTGCCTAGTGCAGTGTACAGGCATACAAGCGCCAAAACTCTATGAGAGCCAAATCGTATGTAACAAGTACTAAAAGAACCTTTTATGTGTTTTTTAAGTTCTGAAGAAGATTGCAGTACTAGTAAACCAGTGCAGACCAGAAGGGGTAAGAAAAAGATTTTCAAAGTTATTGACATTAAGCAAGGCTGTCATAAGGGATCAAAATACAGTGCAGCAAGTAGAGAAGCTGACAAAGGGAACAAAATTGGTGACTGTCTTAAATGACAATAGATACCGGTACCACTAGTTATACTAGTTTATCAACATCTACATGTATGTTGATATTAATCTGTAATGTAAGTAACAACACCATGAGGTGTGGCTTTATGTGCATGACCTTTGCTGGTAGGTGGTCCAGGTGCAATGTGTGTGGGAATGTAGTACCAAAATACTGTACATGGTGTCTATGGGACCCGCTGTATGTGTGTTTGCCAGCTGAAACTGGTTTATATTGGATGGGTACAGTGTACTTAACAGCCTGGTTCTTGTTATAAATGTTATAACAGTAACAAAACATGTGGCTACTATGATATTGGGTGTAACATCCACAACTGTACATATGTAAATACAGACGTATGTGATCATTGGGTAGTGACAATATTAGGCATATGTTATTTTTGCATTATTGTGAGCTATCATAAACAAAATAGTGGTGTATAAAGTCTGCTGTCTGTAATGCCCATCCTTTATGCTTGTACGCTTCCTAGGAATGAACAGTATCCCTATTCCTTCCTATTTACATGTATATAAGTAATGTATTTCAAGTATATTATTACATATCGTTACACGATGTCGCCACAGTGCTAGTGTTAAGAGTATGAACAATTAAATGCTCTGCTCTGTCAATATGTGAAATATTATACTATTTGGTGATTTAGGTTTGATACGTTAGTTTCAAATATTCACCCCTATGAGAATTTTATGGATTTCTGCACTTTTGTATATAATATACATGTTTATATAGCAGCACCTTACAGCCTTGGTTGAATGGTATGCAGGCTTCTCCATTTTATTTTGCATTTTCAAACTGACAAAGCTGCCATATATATATTGGGTTGTATCATACTTTTTGACAGACAGCATTACAGTAATATTGTTGACACAGTACTGGGAAACTTCTACCTAGAAACTATCGTATCACAGCATAAACAAGAACTATGGTATGCTTTGGAACCAAAAAGTACATGACAGTGATATATAATCTGCACTACAGTGTTAGGCCTCTCTGTGTTGTTTAGTGAGGTTTTCATGCTTGTACTTGTGTTATGAAGTGTTGTATTATCACTTCTGTGATGCAAATGACCACTATGATGTACTGAGAAATATCAATATCTTAATGTGTTTCGTGTAGAAATTGTGTAAGACAGGCTGGTCGGACGATGTGGAAAGTCTACTTGTGTGCAGTTACAATGTTGACTCTGTTCTAATTTGTGGAACTGTCAAAGAAATCTAGGATGGAAATGGGATTGCTGACAAAAGAATATATGAGACTCAATACAGTTGAAGTGTGGTGTCGTGTTCTTTCTTTCTTACAACAAATGTTATTGTAGGAAGAAAAAAAAACGTAGTTGTTATATTTCAGTGTTATGTAGGCATTTGGAAACAGACCACTTTTCCTTTTCAGAACACTTTGAACAATGTAGCTTAAACAGTTGGATTTCAACTAAATGTCTCACCACTGTCTCTGTACATGCTTCGTTCTCTGCTGTCACCACGGGCACCAATCAGAGGGCAGCTGGGGGATCGTACACGGCGTGTGGGACCGTGGTGGAGGTGGTACGGTGATACCAGTAGTCTATTTGTTGTCACAACTTCATTTAGTTCATGCTCAGGGGCGCTGTTCTGCCACACACACAGCCCTAGCATCTGTAGAACAGACACAATGTGGTTTGAGTGTACTGTTGGTATAGTGAGGACCTCTAGTAAGTTTGTTGTCAACTGCAGCAGTGTGTTTTGCTACATGTACTTCTCATAATATACTACTAGTATTCAAGCAACTGTGTTGACCTATTTCGGCACTGACTATACTCTGTAACGTCGTTGTTTATGTACAGCTTACTCTTTCCGGCATCATGACTACTTGGACACTCAGTTTGCCTGGGTATAGCTGGTTATAAAATCCCTTAGAAAAATATGTTTTGTACAAATGTGGCTCTGTCGCCATGTCGGGTTCTGCCAAACGTGTAACTGGTAACTGTGAGTGTTGAGTCTGTTTGTTGTACTTTTTACACATTTTAACGGGGAATATAGCCCACAAAACCTCCAGAGGTAGTTTACCATGTCAAACTCACCAGTAAAGGCTGTTGCAGAACTTGATTTCTCGTCATTGTATCATTTTTCGCAGTCAAGTTTAAGAGTGTGAAATTCGCCATGCTTTTGCTGGGGACGTTCGAACGGCTCTGCTCATGACCTGAGCTGACCCTGTGGTAAACAGATCATTGGCATGGGAACCAGTAACAACCAATGGGAGACAAACTGTTTATGTAGATTTGAACCAATCAGGTGTTGGGATACATATTGTCAAAACTAGTATAATGGCCAATCGGCATTCGTTTAACATTTTCGTTGGAACTGTTCGCTTTACTAATGACCAGTGAAAGTATCATCTGGAGAACCATCAAAAGGAGCGAAAACATGTACATAAGCGAGGCACACTGTACGTCTGCTTGAAGAAGACAGTGGATGGCCGTGTACTACCAAGGCCAAGTACACGTACAATGCACTTACGTCATCTAGCGGTTTTATAAATTACTGCAGTACCGGATCGCCCGTCTGTCTGCTCGTCACGTGACTGGAGTCCGAATGTTTGGCGCGCTGCATTCTGGGTGTTGATAAGGAGTGCATCAATGGCGGCCGAAGCCAGTTGTGAAATAGTTTGTGCGGCGGTTTCTTCACAGTTTGGCCAAAAGTGAGCACATTTTCTTGCTAAATCAGGGGTCAACTGGTTTCTACAACTGTGCAGCTATGATCCAGCAAACTTGACTTCTCAACAAAGGACGTTAACTGCCTTGAACCGCCGTGGTCGAACCGGTGCCGCGCTGAACGGAGTTCTACAAATTTTTCTTGACTTCGCTGAACTAGAAGATTTCGTGGACATTCCCGATGTAGGACCGACGCGTCTGGTGACTTTTTTCAGTCACGTTTTCTCTCTAGAACACAACTTGTTCGTTAAACGGAGATGTGTGTACTGTTTCAGCCTTTGACAGCGATTTCCTCAGGAGTTATCAGTGCGTGAAAGTCAGAGATAGACGATATTTCGGGGGTGTGGACTGAGATGTGATGAACAAGTACGAAGTTCTTGGAGTCGTGGGCGAAGGTAGGCAAACTTTTTTTCTGCCAAACAAGCGCAAGCCCTGTCCATATGAATAAGAACAACAAAAAAACACCCCAAGCACAGAAGTGCCGCCGTTTCGGCCAGACCAGGCTGTCATAACTGATTAATATTTCTAAACTTGAACTGAAGTATTATTTATTTATTGATCGACCAAAGGTTTTGGCCCAGCAAGCTGGGCACTTAAAACTGATACGTAAAATCGGAAGTACATGTACATTTTCTGGAACCCTTTCTTGGCGAAATCAAGGAGGTTACTCCCTCTTGAAACCTCCTTGGCGAAATGCAGAAGCTAGAAGAAAGTATCTGTCAGTCTGTCTTTTCAAAAAGGACACTAGGTATACATTTGTAAAATACCATAATTTTGTGTAGATTTTGTGAAAGCATTTGAGAAAAAAAAAGTTTTTATCACTTAAGGTTACTAGTAGTTAGTGGAGTGAAGGTGAAAATTTTTTGAATCCACTTGAAAAGAAAAAAAAAGAATTCGAAGTCATGAACGGATTGTACTGTTGATACACAGATTATTACAATATTGATAAACAATTTCTCTTGTGTCGTTATATTCAAGCCTGATCATCTATAGATATGTTTGCCCTTGGTAATCGTTATGATATTTGTGATGTATAAATTTTGAACAAAACACTGGATTTTGTTATAGGATTAATGGATTTATTACGTTTGAAAATATTGCTTTCTGTGAATTGAAATAAATTGGTGTGTTACAATTTTGTTAGCGTCACAGTAATTTTGGTATTGTCTTTTCCTTGGCTGAGCATATCTTAAATAAAATTTGAAAATCATGCAAGCAATGTATTTTTTCCCAAACACTCTTCTTTTTTTCCCTCTCCAGGTGCCTATGGAGTCGTTCTCAAAGCCAGACACAAGGTAAGCATGTTAGGGAAACGACAATGGAAACTAAGCATGTTTTTATGACCTAGCAACAATACACAATACAGTTATTACACTCAGTAGGCAATCAATCATAACAGTGCCATGCACTCTAGCTGAGTACATGCTTCTTTAGAAGATAACTGCTATGCTTTTCTTATTGTTGATCTTCATGTTAGCTTCATAAATCTCTGTGGAAAGGTTTGCTAGATGCCTCACCATTGATAAGACATCCAGTGAAGAAACTTCCCCCTAAGACATAAAAGTAGAAAGAAGAGACCACAAAACAAGCCTAAACTAGAAGTCTGCTTGTATCGGTATTGTTTTGCCTCTAGCAAGCAGTTGTAGGGGTAATGATATGTCCTTTATTTTAAACAGTGTTCTGGATACTCCATGCTTACCAGAACTGTTAATTACAAGTGTACATATATTAACTTGTGGTTGTGTCAGTCAATTTGACACACCACAGTCTTGGGAAGAAGGAATTTTTCACTCCCAGATCAAGGTGGATATACATGTATGGAGATTATAACTTCCTTGTATGTGAATTAAAGCTCTTTGGATATTTTTTTAATAATTTTTTTTTTGTATTATAGACAATTTAGAGAGTTGTTAGACTTAGAGTACTCGGAATTTCTAAGAATTTCTCCGGGGGGGCCTGCATGGGGGGGTCCCGACAACGCTCTACGCTAAATTTTGAGAGCCGGATACGTATTACGCTGAATTCAAGAAACCTCCCCCATTACGCTTTACGATAAATTCCGGGTAGCTACAACGCATTATGTAAAATAAAATGGCGAATAATGCTCTACGCAAAATGCGCCAATTACGCTCTACGTTGAATTAGAGCGGTCCATCTACGCTCTACGTAGAATTAAAACGGCCGATTATGCTCTACGGAAAAGGGCATGCGGGGGCCCCCCTCCAGGGTTGCCTTTCATCCCCAAGAAATTCAAAGAAATCTACCTCAGATGTCTTCTACCACTCAGACACCACAAGATTGCAGTTTTGAATCCCAAGAAAATGTACATACAGTGCCGGTAGCTTTTTATGTATTTGAAGAATCTTAGCTTTTTATGTATTTGAAGAATCTTTGATGCTTTTTTTGTCCCAGCACCTACTTTTATGGGACAGAAGTCAGACATCTGGCTAGCATATGGAATTGCCCGTCCTGAACCAGTAGGTACTGAAACTGGTACCTTCCTTGCGACTGTGAAAAACATTTTGTATGAATCTTATCAGATCATGGAAAAGGGTGGATGTACCATGTTGTACCAGGCAGTACTTTGTCCAGATGAAAGGAAACCATGACTGTTTATACTTCCTTTATATTCCCCTGAGCCCAAAGGCATTCAGTTCTGTACCACTGGGTTGGGGTGGGGGGGGGGGGTGAAGGCTGCTGGAACTTTTTCAAAGAAGTCTCTGGGGTTGATGGCCAAGGGTCAGAATGTTTGTCTGAGGAAAAGACAAACCAGATCCTGACCCACTGGAGGTTAGGTAGGTCACAGGTCTGGCCATTGGTTGGTTACCAGAATACCAGGTATAAACTGGAGGTAGGATTTTTAGAAGTTTCACTGAAAAACAGACTGTCTGATGACTGTCAAATGTATTGACACAACAAAGTCCATATGGTTATCAAAGCTAGCACGAGCATGAAAAATACTGGGTAAGTAGATACAATGATATTCAATTTCAGCTTATCTTTACTTTACAAAGAACACATTTCTGGGTTTCCTTTGTTGTTTAGGAAAACAGAAAAGCTTTTTGATTAAAACAGCAGCTTTATCAGATGAAACACAATCTCTTCAAATTTTTCGGTGTTTGCTTGAGGTGGCAGATTGTGGCTTATGGGTGGTGTGGACAGTTATCGTATGGAGGGAAAATTCATTAATGTTACGTAGGGGACTTTTGCCAGGCATTGATAAAATAAAGCAATGTTGCAAGATTTGTTACATGTTACATGTAACCGGTATCTTTGATTTATGTTCTAGCCAATTCATTTGTTGCTCTATCCCATATCCAATCCCCCATTTCTTTAGATGATAGGTTGCCATCTTGGACCCCCACATGTTATTAATGAAAAGTCCCTGAACAACTGCAGTGCTACTAGTTAGCCTTCAGACCATTTTGAGGTTATCAGTTTGTAACAGACAGCTGTGCCTGGGGTGTATCTAACCTGGGAAAAATAGATTAGCTATATGATATGTTATAAGTCAAATATAGCTGAAAGCATTTGCTGATAAGTAATATTTTTCAAAGCCAAGTTTTAGGAACAAGGAAATGCCTAAGGCCAAAAGTACCATCATGGTATTCAATCATTATTAAAATCAATTTGGGTGCAATATTAAGTATTTCATCATAAGATAGAAGAAAGGACGGTTCGAACAGGACCCCAAGAAAATGAATAAATTCCAAGTAATATATGCTATGAATGTACAAAGATAAATCAACATCGAATACAAATATATTGATATTTCATTGACAATTTTCATCTCGTACTCTGTCCTTAAAAGTCTAGTAACTGAAACAGCCCACACTCATACATGTTGTATAATAACTAACTACCGAAAAATTTTCCTGTGTACAATCAAATCTGTGCAAACTTTGGTCAAACAGCTGACCCGGGCCACCAGTTTAATACCTTTGTACCTGTTGGAGGATATCCGCAAATACGCAACCAGCCCCATATCGGCATGGTTACCCCACTGTACGTGACCATCTTGGCATTTTGGAAAGCAGAGCAAACAATCGGACTACCGGTAACATAAACTTTGCGCCTCGCTGCTCATAAACTTTAACACACACTCGTACGCCGTATATGCAACGCCGCGTTCTCAATAGGCACAAGTTATGTACCAATTTTCTACGTGTAAATATTTGTGCGAGAGTCAGGCAACTTTGGAGAACTCGAAGGTTTAATTAAGATGAAGTGGGGAAGTGGAGATTGTTGGGAAATAGTTGTAAATGCGGTTGTGTGAAAACACCTGGTGGTTGGACCTGCAACACGTTTTATTGCCCTCCAGGTTTTTCTTCTTTCTCAGGAATTCAAGTACTACCGGATACATACAATCACACAATAAATGCAGTGTTGTATATGGTGGTATTTCTAACGTAACAAGACCATTGGGAATAAATCTAGTACACTGACATGTATTAGGAACATTGTATCTCCTTTTTAATGTTATTTGTTGTTACTTGTCTGTATTTGCAATTAGCCCTCGGGCATGTGTTTGCAATAAACTTCTCTTTATGCGGAGATTATTGACAATTAAAGAATGATGTACATGTGTATAAAAAGTAACTTTTTTATTGTAATTGCCAATGGCAATTTTCCTTTATACTATATTATAGGTGTCTAAAATATGTGACACATACTGGTAGAAATAGTATACTAGGATGGTAGTAATAAGTTTTTAAAAACTCATTCATTGCACCAGTTTTGCCAGTAATGACTGACACAAGTACATGTACTTAAAATTCTTTGATTTTAAACGTTAACTGTCTTTTATCATTTTATTTTAACAGGAGACCAAGGAAATGGTGGCCATCAAGAAGTTCAAAGATGGAGAAGGTAAGAAATGTGCTATTCTTTCCTGGCACTCATTCATTCTCAACCTAGCAATACATGCTATATTCAAGACTCCTGAATTAAGAATGGTACTTAATTACTCATTATGATGATTGATTGAATTAATTAAGAACTGTACATATGTAAAGAGTGCCAATCAGCCTGAGGGCATTATAACTTTCGCTTTGTTGGGCTTGGTACATGTATCTGTAGAATACATGTTCTGGTTGACAGATGTCTTACAAGAATTGTGAATGTCCATCTACAACATTAGAGGATGCCACCTCTTGGCATTTCAAGTTTTTCTTACGTACCCTTAGCCAAGTATCTATGAAAATTATATCAGCATGTGCATATGCCTAAGTAGGTATTTCACAGAAATATTTACAAATAGTTGCACATGATTAGCTCTAGCGTGGACACCACCCAAGACTGTTTACTTCCTTATGGCATGGATGTTTAGACCTCCCTGTATACTGAAAACATCTTTAATCTGTACCTCAATACCCAGGCTGTAGCTAAAGACACCGGCAGATCTACTGTGTTATGCTTGACTTCTCCTAAAGAAACCCCCTCCCAAAACAGATCCCAAAACCCTGTAAACAGCGAGCCTTGCTTTGTCAACATTCTAGATTCTGGTCGGAGCCTTTTTAGTTGGTTGAAGACTGAAATATATGGTATATTGTGAGAACTTACAAATTGTAGTATAAAATCATTTACACCAAACATATAAAACAAACTTTAGATCAAAGAAAGAAAGACTGAACTACAAAGCTGACATTTAGGAGCCACTGCAAAATTTTGCATGTGCCCATTTTTTTCTATAGTGTCATCTTGGTGAATTTTTTATCATTAAATGAAAATGTAATGCTAAGGCTCAGAGCCCCAAATAAATATGTTTTGAGAAAATGAAGATGTTTTATACAATGGCTGCCCTGTGACTTTGTGAATATCGATTCTAGATTGGTTTGCTCATATTCAGAGATTGAATTACAATATCAAGTTTGATAGATTTTGTAACTTTCTATATTGACTGTTATTACTGTTGTGCATTGTTAAGAATTTGTATATGTATAAACATTAAATATTCTCAGTAAAAAGGCCTAGGTTAAGGTATATAAACATTTTATTACTTTGTAATAAAAGAATAAAAGGTTTGGACTAGCTTGTTTTTGAATGAGGTTGTGTTGTCAACCTTGATTTTAGATAAGACCTTTGGAGTAAATCCACCTGTTTTCCGAACTCCATAGGGAAAACCAGTCCTTTTTACATGGGAATACTCGGAAATGGAAGCATCCAGGAAATTTAGTCCT
This sequence comes from Branchiostoma floridae x Branchiostoma japonicum, assembly GCA_013266295.2. Classification (NCBI taxonomy): domain Eukaryota; kingdom Metazoa; phylum Chordata; class Leptocardii; order Amphioxiformes; family Branchiostomatidae; genus Branchiostoma; species Branchiostoma floridae x Branchiostoma japonicum. The sequence continues at coordinate 11,309,735 of CM023827.1, read as the reverse complement.
TTTGAAGACCGTAGAAAACATTTCCCCCTATTTCTAACATCTGTTATTAATCTAATATTGGATACTACTACTACCAGTTGTCAATTCTGATTTTGTATCAATGCGTGGCTGTATCTATAGCTAAGAAACCAGAGTCTTTGGAAGCCTTCTATTAACCAGCCTGCCTGGTTCCACCCTAAATACTCCATTCAATACTGTGGGTTTTCCGCGTTTGTGCGGCCTAAGTGAACGATAGCGGAGACACAATGCCGGCGCTCTCACTTTACCGTCCTTTATGTAGCAGACAGCTGTTTTTGGACGGCGTGTGATCAGCCCCTTTGTTAGGAGGAGCTGGGGAGAAGTTTAAAGGATGCCATGCATGGTGTCTCAGGACGACTGTGAAAGTCAAACAGTTTTGCAAGTTGAGTCACATAGATATATATATAGAAACACCTGGTTAGCACTGGCATACATGCCCTGTTCAAGGTACAATGTAGTCATGAATTGGCCAAATGAACAGTAGCTGGTAAGGTTATGTAAATGAACTTGAATGTGTAGAAAAGTATTAAAAAATGCACAGAATATATATACAGTCTTGTGCAATGAGAAGGTGTAACAGTCTTTAGATTAATTTGAATGAGCCTTTCCGGATCGAACACGTCGAACCCACCTGTTCTATTTCGAACACCTCGGTCAAAATCAGCGCGGGAAACCTTAGAGCAGCAAAATTAGTTGATGTGTACTTGATAAATACTCATTGTTTTACCAGTGAAATTGAATGTGTGACATCGGGGGCAATTTCAAGTTAACCAAAGACGTTTTGTCATTCTTATATTTGTTTGTGAAGCCCTCATTATTGTTTATATCCATGTTTGCGTGCTTATGTTTCTACTTGTATCACAAAGCCCTTTATAAGTTGCGCCCTTCCTCGTCACGACGTGACCACCCGAGCTGGGTTTTTTTCTCATTTCTTTTTTTTTCCTGGCTTGTGTGTAGCTGCGATACATGCAGCAAATGCCTTGGAAAACCTGTCACAGATAAACATACTCTGCGTAACACCTGCATTGACTGTTTGTCAGCAACTGGGCACTCTTGTCAGCCTACCGTGTGATGTTATGCGGCGCATCCCGCGTCCGCATTGAGCGACAACAATTTGCTCTCATTAAACTAACCCTGTCCCCTCCTCAAATAGGTTTTACTCTGTGGATGTGTACTTCAACGAAGATAGCGTAACCCTTTTTTGGGGCTGCTGAGAGAGTTTTTCACTGCCGAAAACTCGACCCTAAAGTTGAGCGGCAAAACCGACATTCTGGCGGCGGCGGCCTGCGCGGTCCTTCCCGCGCTGATTTTGACCGAGGTGTTCGAAATAGAACAGGGGGCGGGGCTTATAGTGTTCGATCCGGAAAGGCTCATTGGATGACGTACATGTACATTATACAAACTCTGCCTACATGTCTGTCATAACCAAGTTGCCGAGAGTTTGTATACAGAGGTTTGGGTTCTGACGGAGTGAGTCAACAGAGATTCTAACAGAAACAGTTGACATGTTTGCTTCTTACTGTGACTACATACATGATAAAGCATTGTAAACTTTGGACGGCTGGATCTAAACTAAGGTAAGCAGACTCTTCAGTGTAGTCATGTATTCAGAGAAGGCTCAAACACTGCTTCTCTGAAATATAGGAATGAGGCTAGGGTATGTGAAAAGTTGGAGGTACAGTCACACCCGGCTATTATACTGACCATTCAAAGGAAATGGTTATACTTTCAGTGGACAGGTGACCATTAAAAACAGGATTCTTTAAATGCTTTGGTCAATATATAGGTGGTCACTAGTTCAGGTTGGTAGAATCATTTAGAGCTGTTGATGTCCAAAATCCCTTTGATTTACAAATATGTATTTGAAACCAATATAACTAAGAGGGTGGATATGTTCTGGCTCTCCCTACGCTCTTTTGTAGAATCCCCATTGAGCAGCACTGGCTGTGAAAAATCAATGGCCAGAAATCCCAGTTGATCTGCATGGAAGTGTCAGTAATCCTGCTCACAGCTGGAGAGTCTCTGGGACTGCTGCTGGTGGTAATGGTCAAATTTGGAGGTTATGCTTGGTATAGCATATCAGGGAATGTCCAGTATTCACAGGGAGGGAGTAGTTGTGTGACTTCATATCAGGGGCTGTCCAGTATTCACAGGGAGGGAGAATGCTTTAAAATAGTTATGTGGCTTTATATCAGGGGTTGTCCAGTATTCACAGAGAGGGAGAATACCTCATATTATGGTTGTGTGGCTTCCAATATCAGGGGCTGTCCAGTATTCATAGAGAGGGAGTATGCTTCATATGGTGGCGTGGTTTCACATATCAGGGACTTACCATTACTTTTGGTAGAGGGGAGAGTGCTAACTTGATGTTCATTGGGACAGATAAGTCCCCTTGATAGTCTAATGCTGAAAACCAATGACTTCTGTTGTCCACCTGTCCTGCCAAAAATGTAAACATCTACCACGAAAAAAAGCGAGTGGGATGAATACCAGTGGGGTAGGCATCCATGCTATGTAAACAGGAGACCTTGCCAGCAGTTATATTTATTTATCCCACACAAAAGTCGGGCTGATATGATGAGACAACACGGCAAATATTTGTCGCCATCGACCCCTATCTTGCCCGATAAACGTTACGAGGGAATCGCCGCAGGAGGCAGCGGCGTTATTTAGACGGGGAAATTCGCGTTTGTGTATATACTACACGTCTGGATTGTTTGCCTCACGTTCTGTGTGTTCTGGTCGGGCTTTGGTCGATTTGTGGCGTGTGGCTGGCTTTGTTCTGTGGTGTTACCCAGCTGGCGGTGAGAACTGTACCTGTCGTGTGGATCTGGGAATGTTGTCCTCAGGCATGGCCTGTTTACTGTTAGGTTGTAAGGTGCTGGGGACAGTCAACAGTTTATAAAACAGAGCACCCTGCGGTATCCTAAGTTTTGCCCAGTTTAATCAGGCACAACTCGTGTGTTGCCAAGATTTAATACTTCACACGTTCATAACTGGTTTCTTTAGGCTGCACTGCAATAAACCGGGAGGATCAAAATGCAGTACAGTACCAGTAGTTTGATTATGCTTAAAAGACTGTTTAAACCTGTTTTTAAATGCTTTTTTTTTTAATTTCAAGTTAGAAAACTTAGATGCTTGTCATTTTGACAATTTTGTGTTGCAACATTGAAACTAAAATAATTCAGCCATCCTTACCAATGTTACATTTTAATACTATATATATATATAACTAGTCATTTCCCATTGCATAGTGCAAAACTGCAAATACTATTAATACAGTTTTCTTCCTGTAGTTATGTTATTGTGTTATTTTGAGATACTACATTGTATAGTCAGGACTCCTATTGTATCATCGATTCTGCCCACCCTCCATAATTTACTTACTCCATAATGAACATCTGAGGACTCCATAATCCAATCAGTTTCCATACACAATCCTGTTATCACCTTATTGTGAGGCCAGGGACCATTGAAATCTCTCCAGGGAGCTGATCATTACTGGTAGAAGATATGGATCTGCAGAGATTTTGAATATGGCAGCTGCTGTTTCTAGATAATTGTAGCTATTGTGGAAGAGAGTCTGCAGGACCGTTTATGCAAGTGTTGTTGTAAGATTATGGGATTTTAAGTAATTGTTATTGAATAGTAGTATAATGCTTGCAAAGTTCTGAAGAATACATATATGAATTCACTGACACAGCCTTTCCCTTTCATGCATTTATACATCTGCAATTTTTAATTTCTTTGCTCCATATTACCTTCACCTTCTAGGAACTAGGAGCTAACTACAGCGTTAATCATTGCCGTGGATTCTAGGTCACATTTCGTCATTGCCCATAGTGAGAGTTCCACAGAAATAATGGCATTAGCTAACAAACAAACAGTGTGTGAATGGCAGTGTGCCAGGGTGATGACGGCCCTGTTTTGGACTTCTGGCACCCTTTCACAAAGGCAGTGTGGAGGTTGTATGAAGTGTAATGAAGCAAATTCTTTGGGATCACCATAGGTACCGTACATACATGTAGCATGGGGTCTGGGTGAGTTGGGGAAGGAAACTTACATTGTAGATGAAGTTATTTTACTGTGGAAGAGTGTCTGCAGTATTTTACACCACCATAGTGTAGCTCACGAGTATATATATCACGAGTAGTGTGCCTAGAATGCAGTGGCAAGTCTCAGACAACCTTCAGTCTTGCCAATAACCTTGTACTAGACTAGAGTTTACATGGCACAACAAATGTGATTTTTGCTTAGGGATTTTCTACCGGTGGAATCTTGTGAATGGAAGCAGGGCTTTACTCTGAACAAAAATACTGGTCAAGGCCGCTGGGTTGTAAAAAGGGCCAGTGTTTGTTGTAAAGCTGTAGCCGCCTTTTGACTGCATTGTACGAGGTAAAAACGCGTCAACTTTTTGCTATGTTAAGAACAAAGGGCTCGTGCCCCAGAATTTAGTAGCTATTTACCCATTCCCTCCTAGGGCGGCTGTTTGTTTGGTGATGTCACAAACGCAAACTCTGTCAACAAGACCTGCGTGTGTTTTGTATGTCAAGGACTGTGGTATGCCGCGTGTAATAAAAGGAAGGAATATTGCCACGTAGAGGACTTCTAGTTTTATTGTCCCATCATTATGCACTTCACTATTACAAGAGACAGATGAGTCGAGAGGTCATGTACTGTATCCACTTATGTTATGCCAGATTTTTTATGAAGTTACACCCTTTTATTAGTTTTAAAAGGGAGCGTTAGGTTTATATCATAAGTAGATGGCTGTTGCTAGGTGTTTTATAATAGTTAACGTGACTTGTATAATGGATTGGTCATAACTTATATGGGCCCAGGTGGCTAGGATACTTGGAAACAATATTATGTGTACATTGTGTAAAAAGAAAAACATTTAAATTTTAACTGAGGATACTTACTTCGAAATCAAAAAAGACTAGTCTTTGTCTAGTGTTTGCCTTAATAAACTTGTTAGAAAAGTAAATTTAGACATTTTTGTTTGTGGTTGATATTTAAAACCTGTGGAATGATTTAGTTTTGCAAGGCTAAATTTTAGTAATATTTGTAACAGTTCTCAAATTGGCTCCACTTTATTTTAAGAAAAGTATGTTCTCCCTCATTATTACATGTACATGATACATGTTCTATTATTTCCTGGTGTATAAGAATTTATTCTTTTTTTTTTTATTAAGTCACAAGTCAGGATATATTGTAACAGCTTGTACGTTTTGTCCTTTAGGAGTCAGATTAAACTTTTTGGAGATTCTTGTATCACTACTTTAGCAGTTCTAGTGGTAACCTAGTTTCTGGTATGCCCAGTGATTTGTTGTGAACCTGTATCACAAAGGCTGGCTGTAATCAATGCGATAGGCTCCATCAGAAGAATTGATTGAAAAGTCACAGGTCGCTGAGTTTGAATTGAAGTATTGTGAAAAATTTGACCAATTTGTTTCCTTCAATGTAAGAATCTGCAACAACAAGGCCCACGTAGCACATTGACATGTTTGTGGTTAATCAACATTCATACATTTTAAAAATTCGAGTTTGATCAGTTATTACATATTTAGGTAGCACTACTCGAATTTTTTCAATAAAAAATGTATATTAAGTTTAGTTGATTTAGTTAAATAAATACCTGATTCTAATCCTTCGTACAAAATATTTTTTTTAACTTTCCATCTTAATATTCTTATTTCATTTCTCCTATAAATCTTTTGGGTTAGAAACATGAGAACCAAGAAATTGGATTCAGAATGCCTGTAAAATATTGAACTGGTCAAACAAGTACTTGACATTCCTTACACAGTCACATGGATAATTGTTTGGTTCTTGGATTAGAGTTAAGATCAGAAACCGACCAAATTTGACTGGAGTCGGTAAATTGTACTTCCACCTTGACCCAGGTATTGTTGGGCGGTTGCTATAATCTGTGTTTCGGGGCTGTTTACTTGTTTTGTACTGAAATCTGATACACAAGTCTAACCAGTTTCATGTATTCACTAAGCCGAAAGAAAAACAATACTACTTCAGAATTTTGCGATTATTTAGTAAACACGATGTTATAACCGAGTAAGTCACACCTCGGAACACCTGTCCGAAAGGTCCCCGTCACCGATATCTTGCCCTGAATGCTTGCGTAAATTACCGGGGACCTTTGACACAGGCGCGTTCTTGTTTTTGTGTCGTTTGTGTTTGCCTACATCAGTGGGGGGTAGAGCAACAGTGCCGCAAAGGTGTCGAGTTCGTGTAGGAGAAGGGTTAGCTTCATTCCAGGGCTATACCATTTGAAAGTTTTAATTAGAGAGGGTAAATTTTTTAAATTGGACTATTAAATAAAGTGAAAGACTGGTAACATACTTTGAATGTTTGTATAAAGGGTGGTAGGAATTAAACATAACTTACCTGAGAGTGGATGTAGAAATTACAACGGAAAGGTAGGAAGGGAAAAAAATTGGGGTTGCCCCCTCTCTTAGTTATTTTGATTATGTGCACATTTATTTTTTTTAGAAATCCTACATTGGAAGGATAAGAGAAGGCTAGAAATAGGAATTTTAAAAATGTTTGTGTATGGATATTAAATTAAAAACATAGCTGTAGTCCTGTTTTGAACTTTTCCTTCCTACCCACAATTGTAATGGAACAGTCCCACATGAAGGGAACCTGATCTAGACTACAACAAACCTACAAACATGACACTTATTACTAAACAAACAAGATTAGTCTAGTCTTTAGAAAAAGGCTTTAAAACAGAATCATGTTTGTCATTTCTGAATATTTCATGATTACTTCTGATTAACCTTTTGCCGAGGAACATTGTCCTAACATATCAGGTTAACTACAACCAAAATGCGCAGACATAACAATGTCACAAATACACCAGCAAACAATTCCCTGGCACAGAAATCACACAGAAATCACACAATATGCTAACGGTCCAATTGGTTGTAGTCCAAGGTTGAATACTAAAGGCTGAAAAACAGTTTTGATTGATACGTGGAGACTTTTAAGGAATCTGAAAGGGAGGGCGGAACACAAAACTAACGTGAAGCTTTGTTTTGAATGTCATCTCTGACAGCTGTGAGTATTTATACAGTAAATCTTCCTCAATGATATCATGGATTCTCATCTGTTCCTATTGAATTATAGATGAACTGCCTTCAGCATAGGTTTGTGTAATCTGTCAGCAGATGAATGAAACTGAATGTGACGGCTTGTAAGGTTACTAGGGTGTGTTCTATGTTGTGGTCTGGGGTCCTGTTGCCTTCAATGTTCCAACGGATAAATAATTCAACAGGACTTCCGCTACATAAAAGGTTCTGACATCCCCGCAATGGATAACAACATCCCTGCAGAATTTAGGGAGGAAATGTTTCAAATTAAATTTCAAAAAGTATTGTTAGAGAATTATTTTCATAGCATGTCTCAGAATGTAAGGGATTGCCAATTTCTTTTGTGAATTAGACACTTTGTATAGATGCCTTTGTAATATATAGGATTGAAATTTAATAGTACATGTGGCATCTTTGTCATTAGACTTTAAATAATTGTCTTTCCCTGTTTTCAGACAATGAAGATGTGAAGCGCACCACCTTGCGGGAGCTGAAGGTACTGCGGATGCTGAAGAATGAGAACATTGTTGAGTTGAAGGAAGCTTTCAAACGTAGAGGCAAACTGTACCTGGTGTTCGAGTATGTGGAGAAGGTAGGAATACATGTATCTTTTTAGTAAATTTTACTGGCGGGTCGACTATTTCGTTCTTATTCGTGCAGCTTTTGTTAGATAGATGAATGGTCTTGTAGCTACATTTTTCAGCTTCTGTGGAGTATTGCTGGTAAAATATTTCTAGTACAGCACAAAAGACATCATCATTTCATGCAAAGATTATTGAGAGATTCGTTGGCTAGTTCACATTATTTAACATTTCACATGGATGGCGCATCTAAAAGGTTGACACTGATTGGCCAATTTGCTGGGAATTTGTTATAAAAATGACAGAATTTGTTATAAAAATGACAGAACAAAAATGACCCTTTCTTCCTCAATACTCCATCACTCAAGAGAAAATTCCATGCTGACAGTTTCTTTCCCAGAACCACTTTATTGTGGAACAAGCTTCCCCGTGAATGTTTCCCCACTAGGTACGACCTCCAACGGTTTAAATCTAGGGTAAACAAACATCTGACCACGCAGTCCTCATTGTAACCCAAAACATGCAAGTGGCTCTCACGAGCCTTGTTTTGAGGTGAATACCGAAGTAAATAAAATTAAAATAAATAAAAAAACACCCAATAGGGAGATGCAGTGTTTCTAACAACCTATCTATTTATCCCCTCTCCACACAGAACATGTTGGAGATACTGGAGGCGATGCCAAACGGTGTTCCCTTTGAGCAGACCCGCAGCTACATCTACCAGCTCATCCTGGCCATCCACTGGTGCCACAAGAACGACATCATTCACAGAGGTCAGGGTCATCATCATGTACTAGTGCTGTGTACCTAAACCCACGTTTAGGTTCAGGTCCGGATTCAAGTCCAGACTGGTTTAGGTTCTAAACTGGTTTAGGTTCTAAACTGGTTTAGGTTCTAAACCCACCCATAAACCTATGTCATATACACTGGGCTACCAGGGTTTAGAAGCAATATATCAAGATATATTGTTTGTGCAACATGTCTGGGAGAAACTATGGCCACAGAGGCCAACACATGACGATGCCCAAGGACAATGTTTTCTACACTTTGCAGCACAATTTGTTGATCTATGGAAGGCTTTAGGTGGTTTAGAACAAAAAAAAGTGTGACATGATTTTTTTTTTTTTTTGTAAGTCCGGAACTGTTTCTCGACGTTCAGGTTTTATTGGACTTGAACCTAAACGTTTTTACAAGTCCAGAACCAGTACAGCGAACCGGTACACAGCACTATCATGTACACTATCAAACTCTGAAGATGTAGAAGAAAGAGTGAACGTATGCATTGTCAAGACCTACAAAAACATTCAGTAAAACAACATTGTCTTCTGGTCATTTTCTGTGCGTACAAGTACTAGTACAACTATGCATGGAAAACTTTTCACAGTGTTTGAAAGTTCATCTATGTTAATAGAATTCATTATGAAGAAGGCTACTCAAACTGCCATTTTCCAACACAAAGACAAAGGCTGCTGTTGTATAGTCGAAATTTGAGTAAGTCAACTTCTTCTGGAAATTGCATGCTGACAGTGTTCATTGTTGATTGTCTTATATGCTCTGTAGTCACATTCTATGGATGCCTGACCTATCATTAATATAATGTGGCACCAAGGTTGTGCTGTTTACCTGGTAATTAAGGGTGGTTTACCTGGTGATTAAGGGTGATGATGTGTGTTCATGCCTTTCTTTCTAATGAACTTCTTAATCTTTTCATCCAGACATCAAACCTGAGAATCTACTGATAAGCAAAGAGGGACTCCTGAAGCTCTGTGATTTTGGTGAGTTTGGAATTGTATTAGTTCTGAGATCACTTCCCTGATAATGACATCTTTTTGTTTGAAGAATACTGTTTTTTGTCTCTCTATATGATAGTGCTATATATTGATAGTCATAAGTTCAGTGAATGCCTTTTCAAATGATAGCAGGTAAATCAACAAAAAGAAAAGGTTTAAAAAAAACAGCCATCTTACTGAAACTCTTGAGACGCATGTATGCCAATACCTTAGTAATACATGTATGTACTGTTAGTTGCTGGCAGTTTTAAAGCCCACAAATATGTAACTAACTTGAAAAAAAGAAAGTCAAAGAGTCTAGAATGGAACCAATTTTTTACTCCAATGTGACTCCTTCCTTATCATAATCATGGCCTTTCATAGGTTAATGCCTTAACGATACCGTTATCTCCAAATTAGATAAATTACTATAATTACCAAATGCCTTTTCCCACTGCTTGTCGTTGCTAAGGAGACTTCTGTGGAAGGGGTTAGCAAACTGTAGAAAGACCATCATTTATTTTCAGTCAGTAAAACCCTAATTAGAGGTGTTAATGAGGGAGTATGTGGTGTGTATTGTACCATACATTGTAGTAGAGCCGCCTGTCTGACTGCTAAATAATTGCAATGCTTTTGTCATTAATGCCCTTTAACAAAGGGTACTTTCCCTCTGAATATCTGTTAGCTTTTTGCAGCAAAATGATGATATGTTGTAAAACCTCACAGACTTTCAACATATTTCACAGAACTTTTGACTGGAAGATCCTGAATTAAAATTTTCCTCATTGTTTTTGCCAAGAAGGCTACATTGTACTGTATACTAGTATCCTCCTTGGTTTTACAAAAACATTTCAATCCAACAGCAGAGCCTCCTAGTGCCCAAGTATTGAAATGCAATCTGTTCTAGGCTTTGCAAGGAACCTCCAAGGTGGTGGCAGTGCTCCCTACACGGACTATGTGGCCACCAGGTGGTACAGATCTCCAGAGCTACTGCTGGGGTAAGGATCAGCAGTCCTTTTTTGTTCTGTATCATCTTTTGTTGACAGGAAAAGTCTTCATGAAACACACAACTTTTCAGACACTTTCAGACTCATTGCATTTCATCAGTGTGAAAAACCTTGTTTGACAATGCACAAATCATCATAACTGACAACAGTAAGCAATGATACTGTGCTGTGCTCTCCCATTGGTCAGTAATGATTTTGACATGAGTGTTTCTCCCACGTATTTCAGAGCACCATACGGTAAGTCCGTGGACCTGTGGTCGATTGGCTGTATCCTAGGCGAGCTGTCAGACGGACAGCCGCTGTTCCCCGGAGAGAGCGAAATCGACCAGCTGTACACGATACAGAAGGTGCTGGGCATCCTACCTCCTGACCAGATGGACCTTTTCTATGCAAACCCCAGGTTCTCAGGGCTCAAGGTAAGATTTCTGTAGATCTGAAACTAACTTCAACCATTGTACAAAATGAATAAATTCATTGTTGAGCCACATCACACTGTCAGCAATCAAAAAAGCTTTATATGACATTGAACTAGTTATACTTTTGTACACATTTTATCTGTGAGTAATAATATATAATAACAAGGTGGAATAAGTGTCCTTACATACTGTTGGCTACTTTTACTCATTTCTATATACATAACAATTTTCAATGAAAGAAATATGAACAACACAATTAAGGTTAAGGTAAGCAACTGCTACTTGTGAGTAAATATTAATCAATCTATTAATGTTAATCTGTTTTCCCAGTTCCCAGCAGTTTCCGAACCAATCACCCTAGAGAGGAGGTACCATAACATTATCAACAGTGTCACTCTGGACTTCATGGCCGTGAGTATACACAAAACTTACAGATGCACTCCACACGATCATTGCCCAATCAAAAAGATTCTGTGCTTCTTCCAGCTGAGCCACGCCAACTATTTATTTGTTGTACAGTTATAAATTATTGATATTGCAGGTGTGATTCATTAGATAATGTTACTCGGGTATGTATCTTGTTTTATCTATTTATTGTTGTTCTTATGTCATATGTGTTGTATGTGTTGGGTGTGCACGCTATCAGCATACTTGCTGCCTAGTGCACACTTTGTATTGTCTTGTTACAATTAAAAAAATAAAACTAAAAAGTATATATATATATAGCATCAGTCCTTATTTACTGTAAAATTCTCGGCTTCTAAATCGTGCAAAATTAGCAAGATTTATCAATTTTCCCTCATTGCATTAAAATGTTACTTCTTATTCATGACTGAATTTCGCTTGTAGGCTACTTGGTTTAAAAGATAGGGATTCTTACAGCAAAGATGGAGTTCGTAACAAATTTCTGCAAAATGTTTGTTGTAGGGAGTGCTGAGACTTGACCCCAAGGAGAGGCTGTCTATAGAGCAGTGTCTGGAGCATCCAGCGTTTGAGACGGAGAGAATCCTGAGACAGAACAAGAGGCCTTACAGAATTAACTCCACACACAGCAAACCTGCACACAAGGAACACATCAGCACAAGGTGGGGCACTGGATACTTTGGATAGTCGTCATGTAGTGCAGGGCTCCAAATTCATCTTTAGGAACAGGTGCACTTGTGCACCCAACCTAAAAGCTTGGGTGCACAAAAAATTTTGGGTTGTACCATATCAAATAATCTTAAAAAACAAAGATTTTATCATTTTTCTAACACTTAGATGTCAAGACTATGCTGTATACATTTTGTACTAGTATACATTTAATACCTATACATACGTAAACCTACGAAAATATTTGGGTGCACCGGTGCACCCACAGAAAAACTGGGTCCACAGCTCCAATTCTGGGTGCACCAAGGTGCACATGCACCCAGTATTTCGAGCCTTGTAGTGTAAGGGATTATTAATGATTAATGAATGTTGATACTGAAGGATTGTCCTATCAAGCTATATAACATGATTTCAACACTATCATAATTTTCTGTTTCACTGTTTTTTTCATATCTATTTTTGTTTATTTCCACTTACATATTATATTTTTTTCCATACAAATGTAGAACTGAGGGCAGACAACTACCTAGCAGGCCTCCAACTTACAGTGAACACATGAACGGCCATGCCCCCCCTCTCTCAATGGAACATTCCAGTCCAAGCCAATACGGCAGCTCTGTACCGCAGGTCAGTACCCAGGCTGGGGGACAACTCCTCAAGTACCTCAAGTCCGGCAAAAACGCCACAAAGGACAGGGCGGAAAACAACGAAGAGAGAAAAAACCATCCTTCCAAATATGGTGCCAACATTCCCGAGCCAAAGCCAAGGGCTGGCGAGAGTACAAACATACCAAAGTTGCAGGAAAACGACCAAAGAACTCACGCAAGCAAGCTGTTGAAGCCTGGTTGGTCGAAAGTTGTAGGTCCTAAGCGGGATGGCGTACATTCCGACAGCCCGGATGTGAGACATCAGGGTAAGGAGAATTTGCATACGAGAAACCAGAGAACTACGGAGGACTCGCAGCAACAGGGGAAGGAAGCGGGAGCAGCAAGGAATCATGGGAACGCGGAAGATGCGAGAATACATGGGAACGTAAGGAACAATGGAAACGCACCCAACTCAAGAGTTACAGAGAACAGACTTCCCCCATACTTGCGGAACAACGCAGATGCTGCTAGGCATCAAGGGAATGTTCACCCAAACATGCGTAACCATTCCAATATCGACGACACTCGGCAACATGGGAATAACAACGTTTCAAGGCAAACAAACAACGTGACAGGGGAGAGAAGTACACAACCGCAAGCATGGAATCAAGAAAACCCAGAAGGGCGGGGCAATCGTCATGGCAACACAGCGGAAGTTAGACAAAACCCTGACAGTAAGCAGGGTGGCAATGTGAAACCCTTACCACAGTACCAAGCCGGTCTGAACGGGCCACTCGGCAGAAACTCTGACCTAGAGGTCAACCGGCCAGTGACTAGTTTTGAGCTGACCCAGAGATTCCCCCAGGGGGTGGGGAAGGAGGGCCCTGCCCCGGGGAGGAGCGAGAGTACCTTCCCAGATGTGGACGAGGCTGGACAGGGCACTAGTCCACCCTGTCTCGGCCAAGATGGTCCAAATATTGACAAGAAAGCAGTAAAGGTTAGTCTAGTTCTGTAGATTTGTAAGGTGTACTTTGTCTCTTTACGCAAGTTGTCCAAGTGTCATCTTTTTTAGACCAGAGAATATTTTTCTATATCATAGGACGTAATGTGTGGCCAGTACTCACAGAACTGATATATTTTAATACTTCATTGGAAATTGTTGATTTTGTATACAGTATGAGAACACAACAACGACTGCGTACTTAAACTTCTGTTGTTTTCAGTTCCAGTCCAGTGTTGTGGAAGACTTCCGCTTCTCCAAACAAAATGGCGTCACCGTGATGAACCGGAGACGGAACCGGGACGGATCGGCAGACTCCGCTCCGGAGAAACAGCGACTGCCAGGGGTCCGAGGAGAGGTGCGGTCAACACGAACAATCTATTATCACTTCCAGTAACACCAACAAAACTGGTTGAGAGTCTAACTTTGGTACAAAATCTTGTTTCTGGAAAGAATGAGACATCTTTTTACATTGGTCATTAGGTAATTGTTCTGAATATGTGCCATATATGCTGATTTTTCTTCTCCAGGGAATGGATGGAGATGTCCACTCTACAGGGCGTGGCCACGATGCTGGGTCACTACTGAGAGAAAGGAGAGCAAAAAGCCAATACTATGGTACATACGTACTCTCTCCATATATATGTACCAGTAACATCTTTAGTTGCTATGAAGATGATGTTGCACAACACCGTTTTTTTTTTAGTTCTTGATTGTGCTCATTGTGCAAAAATAAAGCTCGATATGCTGAGCAGCTATTCAACCACTTACACCCTGGTTTCTACAAGTCTGTAGGTGAATTTCTTTCCTGTGTGGTGGGGTACTGTGCTAAGGTTTGCTGTCTTGTTTGTGTACTACTTGTACAGATGGCAGCACAGCCCGGGGCAGTATGGAGGGAGGCTTTGATAACAAGGAATCTTCAGGTTGGTGTGGTTGAAGGGCTATCACTTGTCTTTGAATTCTCTTCACTTTATTACATTCTTTTCCAAAATCAGGTGAAAATCTATGTCAAACATAAAATTTACTTGCTGTGGCCTGACTTGCAATGCCCGACCTTTTGTTTTAAACATGTAATTAATTCTGTGATGTCTTTTGGTTCCAGAGCGTAGCCCACAGCATGACCCCATGAAGTACACCTACCCCTACAAGTACGGCCCCAGTATGGTCTTCGACTCTTCCCCCGACTCCACTGGTGGCAACAGGAACTGGGGAGGGACCACTCAGACAACGGGGGGGAACAGGACCTGGGGAGGGACAGCACAGGAACCCGAACAGTGGTGAGATACATGTTCTATTGGAAGAGTCTTGAAAAGAGGGTTGTGAAACTTCATCAAAAAAAATTGTATCTTTCTGGCTCTGTGCTATAGCTGCATGAACTTGCTGAGTTAGTACTGTGCCACTTTTTTTTGCTTACTTGTATAACCAAGTTGTTAATATACATGTATTTACTTGTGAATGCCA
Source organism: Branchiostoma floridae x Branchiostoma japonicum (assembly GCA_013266295.2). Classification (NCBI taxonomy): domain Eukaryota; kingdom Metazoa; phylum Chordata; class Leptocardii; order Amphioxiformes; family Branchiostomatidae; genus Branchiostoma; species Branchiostoma floridae x Branchiostoma japonicum. The sequence goes on along the minus strand of CM023827.1, from coordinate 11,294,692 downwards.
ACAAAACAGTTGCAAGAGTTTAGCCTGTTACTTTACTAAAACAAGCTCCTATCTTCCTGAAGGAAAGACGCTGAGCCTGATCCTGAACCTGCCTGGAAACCTGCGGGAACGTACCAGCAAAACTTCATCAGGAAGAAGAAAAAGAAGAAAGCTTCCACTGTACGGAGCCTTTGATGTTATTTTGTTATTTTATATGTGTGTGTGTGTGTGTGTGTGTGTTTGTGTGTGTGTGGTTGGCATATTCTAATTTCTTCCTTAAACATAACCACTGTTATAGTTTGATATCTTTCCATTATTAACAGAGGACTACCTAATGAAGAAACAAACAAGTCCCGTGGGTTATTTTTCAGCTACCTGGTGGAGACACAGACAGAATAGCCATACAGAGAGCCATCTATGGGGGAGGGGCACCCAAGGCTAGAGACTGGGAGAGACTGGACACCCCGGTACATATACATTCAACTTCTTCACCTCATGGGTTCACAAGAGAAGTGCAGGAATCATTTGTAGACTTTTCAAAGATTTATTTCTATAAAGTTCATAGTATTTTTTGTTCCAGGTAGTTCATTTCTTAATACATGTACATGTAGTAAGAGAAGAAATTGAAATATTAAAAAAAGTATGGCATGTGTTTTATTCTCTCTGACAACTATTTCATGTGCCTGTTTTTTGTCCGCCATGCAGCATCGAGAGCACAGACAACCCAAACCCTTCCGCAAGCTGGCTCAGACGCCGGCAGAAAAGATGCTTGCAGCGGGGGCTGGATACTCACGGAACACGGATTCCCGCCTTCACCCGCTGCCGCAACGCCAACTCCCCATCCTCAACCGGAATAACTCCTTCGGAACAGATGGTAGCAACTTCATGTCACACAACTCCGTCCATCAACACTCCAAGTCAGAATCGGACAGGCAGGAGACAGGCAACAGGGGACACCCCACCACGGGGGGTATCAAGGCCCCCAACTGGCCAGCTCGGCCTAGCTCCCCTACACACGTAGACAATGTTATAAACCCTGAGCTGAGAGTTAGCTCTACAGACGTACCCCCTCCGCACCACCCTTCCCAAACACAGAGGAACCTACAGCCCATCAAGAGTGCCAGAGGGGGTAGGGTACCTAACTTCAATGGCTTGAAAGAAACAGCTTTATAGTGCTGCGGACTGTTTGGGCCAGGGAGTTACGGCTTGGCAGTATTTTGGGAAGGGAGACGTTTCTGTGTACCAACCAACCTCTTCAAGGACATAAAACTTCTCAGAATCTTGTAGTTAAGGTTGGGTAGATAGAAAGTGTAAATGTTTGTAGATACAAACCAAATGTACTGCTTTGTGGGTTGTTCTCATGTACTGTACAGGTTGAATGCTTTGCATGATCACAAACATTTGGATCATCCTACAAGCAAATCTGGCATTTCCTACGGCTGACACAACAAACAAAAACTCATTGAGTCTCTCGCTCTGCATAAATTCTGAGTGTCGCACTTGTAGTTTGTCTTGATTAGTCATGTTTTCTATTCACTTTGTCTCACCTTCAACATAGCATTCCACTCGGAAGAGAACACAGAAGCAGTTGACAGCCACTGTCATATAAAAAAAATCACAGTCCTCAAGTGCTAGAACCAAAACATACTGTTTGTCACTGCTTTGACAGGCTTTGTATACATGTCTGTTAGGACTATGTTTTCTATATGCATGTACATACACATTCCACTTTCAGAATTCCAATGCACCAAATCACAATTCTCAGGAATAAAACATAAAATAAAACTTGGCAACACCCACGATCTATGCAGTTATGATTCTTCAGTGCCAATGTTTTGCTTTTGTTTTGGGAGAGGTGTGAAAGAGGAAACAGAGATAGAGCAGACACACTCTGGAGTTGTAGTTCATTCTAACTCATTCAGATACTCCTAGACCAAGGGACAAACCATGAAAGATCACAGGAAGCGGTAGTTGGTGTTGCAAATGGACAAGCCCAGGTACTGCTTGAGATTATTAGTGGTTTTTCCCTCACCCTATCCTTGTAACAGTAAGGATATTCCTATGTTTCCTTCCCCCCAAAGGCGTTTTGGGAACATATTACATCATTTACCCCGTCACTTTTTGACTTTTTTGACATTCCTCTGTTTGAGACAGTTGAGTTAAACACTTTTCAGCAAGGTAGAATTCATCCAAAAGTCGTCAGCTTCTTAGATGATGTTGAAATCTTTGTAGATAATTGCTATGCTCTGTTTATAACCTTATTTCTAGAGTTTAAATTTTCATAAGTTGTTCCACATAAATGTGCAAAGTAATACATGTAGAAGTAAATCTGATGTGACTTTTACCATATTGTTGTCATGGCAAATGACCTTAATCTATATCACTTATTATATTATTTTTGTTGAACTTTTGATGTAATACTAACCAGAAAGTTAAAGTTTTATCCATATTTTTGTATGTTAATCAGTAGACATGATGCATGTTTTGTTGCAGCCCTGTAGACTAGGGAAAATTGCTGGGTATGCTTGGTAGTTGCAGTGGATATTTTGTCCGCTAGGGGGTATTTGTTGCCCATGTACAGTTTGTGACCGACCGCTGGGGGCACTGTTTCTCCTTGACTGTGCTGTTCCTACCTAATGTACATGTCCACTTCTAGCGTAATGTACTTTTTAGAGAGATAATGCACAATGCATTTACTATAATGGTTATTACCAGTTTCCGTGAAATGGAAGAAATGATTTTCTATTTATATAATAGGAGTGAAGCCTTTTCTGTGTATGCCAGACATTACATGTGACTGGGTACAATAAAACTTACTAGGCAGGAAAGCCTAGAATTGAACACGTACAGAAGTGTTTTTTAAGTGTGATTTTTTGCCATTTTGTTACATGCTCCCTTTACCTACTTGGATCACAGATATAGAAAATCGATAATCACAATATTAAATTGTATAATTAACGCCAAATGGTTTAACATAACTTGTTTTGGAAGCGATGGCTGTTTATCGTTCTCTTCTCATATTGTTATGGTATCGTTAGAAATGATTTCTCTGGCCTTACCGTAAGTTTGGCATTGTTGAAGTTTTGTCACACAAGGAAGTGCAGCGATTCCAATCTTGGTTGGCTAGTGTTTTGGGGGGAAGGTTCTGAATATGTGACAGGGTCTTTAGAAACCTGCAAAACAGGAAATACCGCATACGTATCCTTATTCAGGCGATCAGTGAGCCATTTTAATTGACATAAATCTCACAGACGTGTGGTCTGTATGTAGTTAGTTCTCCTTCCTTCGTCGCACCAGTTCCGCCCAGTCTTTACTATCTCGTAAAGACCGTAGCAGAGCAATGATTAGGTCTTTAAAGTCAGCGGTACAGTGTAAGGACTCCGAGAAAATTCCATTGACAGCCACAGGGCACCGAAAGGGCCAAACAACAGGTATGTTTCTATCCGTGAATAGTTTCATCAGGTTGGTTAATTAACACATCATAATACTGCACAACCATCTGGTTTTATTTGCCAACGTTTGGACAAACTTTCGGCTACCCTCTTCAGGACTTTATGAACAGAGGTAGTCGTAATGTTGCAGAAATGTTGGCAGAGGAAAAAAAAATGTTTTTTAAAGAATCTATGATGTAGGTATGTTTACAGTTTGGTGTCTGTTTGCAGATCTAGATGAAGACAGAATGACCTACACATGTCACTAGTTCGACGTTCATCATTATGAAACTTATGATTAGCATATAACCATGACGGTGCATTTACTAAGTGCTCCGAGTCGAGCAATATGGCCAAATTGTTTTCAGGGCATTTAATCAAGTAAGCAGTACACTTCCATTGATAGTTGTCTGCATTGGTGCATGGCTCGGACTTACATTGTTACTATCTCTATATTCTAGACACATTCACGGTAGAGGATGCAGTGGACAAGTTGGGGTTCGGCAGATTTCAGATCAAACTGTATCTGGCGTGTGGGTTAGGATATGTGAGTATTACTACCGAATAATGTTCGTTTCTTTCCCGTTTCCTTATGCTTACAACTGATATATTGGCATGATAATGATATCTTTGGTGATACAATTTTGTATCCTTCAGACCATAGTTCCCACTCTTAGAGAGTGTTTCTTGCTCTTAAAATACTTGCTGAGAATACTCAATATTCCTTTCAGGGGGCGAATGCGATGGAGATTATGGTAATCACGGTTCTGTCGCCAGAGTTACAGTGTGAATGGCGCCTAAGCAGCTGGCAACAGGCCTCCCTCACCACCGCAGTTTTCATTGGACTCATGATCGGCGCTTATTTATGGGGAACATTCTGCGATAAATATGGCAGGAGGACGGTGAGTTCCCATAAAGTTTATAGAAACTTTGTTCAGACGACAACAGTACTTTGACTTATGGTTAAGCCCACAGGCTACAAACTAATGACTCGTGCTAAAAGTGTCCTGAAACCCAGCTAGTCGTGGTCAACCGTATTTTGAATTCCAGGGGCTGATAGTTGCGTATCTATGGATCTTCTACTACGGCGTCCTTAGCGCATTTGCTCCCACCTTCACCTGGCTTCTCGTGCTACGTGTGTTTGTTGGATTTGGGACTGCATCGTTTTCTGCATGGTAAGTCCCTCAGCTAGAACTAAAATAATCGGAACAATTTATGGATTAAAAAATGAACGTTTCAAAGCCATTTCCAAGTCTTACATATATGCATATTCAAACAGGGATGGCGGCGTTAAAAAACTAACAGATAGCTCGTTGAAATATTTCCTTTGTGAGAATGACATGCCTGTTACACAAATGGCTTAGACGTAGACTATGAAAATGAAAGAATCCTTTAGTGCTTTTTAAAGATACGACCTTTCAGACGATAGAGACAATTCACCACTTTCCCATTTTTTAGAATGTCTTCCGTGGCCATTCATGCAATGTTAACATTCTGAACTTTGAAACATACACAGGGCGACACTATGCGCAGAATTCTTCCCAAGAAGACAAAGAGGACAGTGTATCATGTCCTTGGCGGTGAGTTTTTCATTCATACACGGGGTGCGCTACTGACTGTCTCAATTTTTTAACTCGCAATCTTAAAATTTATCTTGTCAGTCCCTAATCTGCTCTCTTCAAACCCTGGATGATGTAGATCGTATCTCTTTGTCCCCAGTTTTTCTTTGCGACTGGAAGTTGTGTGGAAGTCGGGTTGGCTGCTGTCGTCCTGCCTACCCTGGGATGGAGATGGTTGCTGGTCTTCTCTGCAATTCCTTCTCTGCTTGCCGCCGTATGCTTTAAGGTAGGGAACTTTACTTCCTGGTACGGAAGTATTGTTTTGGGTGGCTGAGCTGTAAGTTTGTCTGTCTGTTGTCCGGATAAGATTGACAGGCAGAATGACAACAGGACGTTGCGAACTCTGTTACTGCTTATAGCATCATGAAGTTCATCTGCGTCCGTATTTATACAGCAATGGTACAATTCTATTAACAACAATGCAAAACTTTCTGTTTATACCGATTTAAATGAAAATTATGGTCAAAAACAATACCTCTCGATTATACATAATTTCGGAATCCGCAAAGCATTCACTAAATTAAGAATTAGTGCTCATAAATTAAACATAGAAATGGGTCGATACAAGAAAATACCCAAAGACCACAGGTTCTGTCCATTTTGTCCAAATATGATTGAAGATGAATGCCATTTTATAATGAATTGTACACTGTATAATGATAAGCGCCTATCGCTGTTTACCTTTCTATCCACTTGTTCAACTAATTTCAGTACATTAGATCCTATAAATAAATTCAAGTACATTTTAAATGGGGACAATCCATATAGTGTGCAAGTAGGAAAATATATTAAGGACTGTTTAAATCTTAGAGACTGCATGTTAGAGAATAGTTAAACCTGTTATGTTGTCACTGATATATATTCTGTACGTAATTTCTCCCATACATATACTCTGTACGTAGAATGATTTTCTTCATACATGTATCGTTTGTATTGTTCGTAGTCATAGTTGATCATACAAAAGTCTCTGTACTTTTTGTCGAGTCAATAAAGAATTATTATTACATTTGATAATATGGAGAACGGTTAAACTTTGCTCTAACACATGAACTGGAACTCATCACATTTCGTCCTCTTCGGGATACCTGAACTGCTCTTCTTTGTCGCATAGTGGCGTTGCAACGCCTTTTCCTCCCAACTTTTTCATACGTCACTACAGTGGATACCAGAGAGTGCCCGGTACCATGTAGCTAGCGGACAGTTGGAGAAGGCACGAGAGACACTTACGAGAATTGCGCAAGAAAACAAGTCATCCTTGCCCATGGGAAAACTCGTGGTTCCCGTCATTACGGTAAGGATCAAAGAATACTAATTCTATAATGACATTTATTTGGAAACTCGTACCCGAAGGCTAATTGCAAGGTAACACACGGTATGTAGAGGTAAAAAGGGTCTAGTCTATACATCTATCTGATGTTTCTACGTGCATTACTGACACTACGTCATATTTGGAGTCAGTGGCTAAGGAATAGTAGCAAGATACCACAGGTTTCTTAGCCCAATCCCACTGCATCTTGTTCATTTCTGTTTTGCAGGAAAAACGTGGACAATTCAGAGACTTATTCACCAAGGAGCTCCGACTGACAACTGTTCTTCTGTGGTTTATATGGTACACATTCACTCAATTGTTCACTCTATGAGGGCATCTGAAAACCCTTGTTTGGCAATAGCTTGTGTTCAATCAATAGGCAAACTAATGGTTTCCAGTCAACCAACATTGACGTCAGTGTACATGTATTTTTCATTGTTAGTTTTAATTTTCATTGTTCAGAGGCGCTAATATAGAAGCTTGCTAGAGTTAATCACTGTCGTCTCATGTTTTCATGTTGATTAAAATAATGATAAATAAATAAGTAAACATATGTTTTTCCAGGATAGCAGTTATGATGAGCTACTACGGTATTGCATTGATGGCGACAGAGTTGCTCCAAGAAGGCGGGAACTTTTGCGGTAATTTTCTAACTGGTTCACTTTTCGTTTGAATCTTGAATCATTTAAAGCGTTCTTAGAAAAAAAACTTCCAATACATCTAACTGCAAATTTACCAAAAGTCGGAAAGTGGTGTAATACCCACCAAAATACTTCCTTGAAGTCTAAAATCTCTGATTTCTTGTTGCAGTCGCACTGATTTATATTTTTACCATGTGCCCGGAATCACCGTCGTGGATGGGTCACAAGAAGTTGCGCAATGTCTAACCGCACGTTACGCAATGCCAAGCCAGGCCTCGAAATTAACATTGTTCCGATGTCAAAATGACGCTAAATTTCAGCTCGGGACAATTCAAATTACGTTTAAATTTCGGCAATTTCGGGGCAATTGGACAATTCTGACGTCCACGTCATTAAGGAACGCGATCCATCCGTGGGAAGCAAAGGGAAGCAACACTGTCTATTTTTCAGGTCTTTCAATTCACTCTTTTTAGCATTGCTACAATTCGAGCAAGGTGAGCAAGTCCTTAATAGTGCACACCCATGCCACCCAACCAGCTATTCCTATTTTGGCCTATGGCCAGCTTTTTTAAAAAGCTTTCTTGTTTCTACCTCTTTCAGAGACCAGTCGGGATCAGAGTACGGTCGCGTGCCATGCTGCCTGCAAAAAACTCTCAGACGAAGCCTACCTTAACATCTTCATCACCACAGTAGCTGAACTACCAGGTCTGTATTTACAACTTCAGCAAGATGACCAAAATGGGTAATCTCCAAGCAGATGTATCTGTCGGGTGTGTCTTTTGTGGCCTTCTCTGCGTACGCACGTTTCTACTCTTCCCCCCTTTCCCCGACCAAAATTCTCTTTAGTTGCTCAAAGGAATTTCATGGATATTTTGTAAGTTGTGTGTGTTTTGTTGCTTTCTGAATGCACGCTTTTACATCATGAATCATATTCAATTGATAAAGTCATGGGTTGTACAAACCGAATTTCGGTTTCAGCGGTCTCCTTCCAGTTGAACGGGGCCCAGGGAATAACCTGGTATCCAGTCTAACGCGATTGGGGCAGATTTTCTTCGGGCCCGCTGAAACTTTACCCCGCCGGCCACAGCAAGGCTCCCTGGTAGGATTTTCACGGGAATTTAATTGGCCCCAACGTTGGGGCAAACTCCTATCACAGCCAAACTCCTATCACAGTCGTAACACTACTACCGGCCTCTAGAGACCCTGCCCCAATCACGATTTGACTGGATACCAGGTTACCCAGGGAAGTGTACGTGGTCCTAACTGTTGTATGTTGTTTTCAGGCGCACTCCTGCTGATTCCGATCATGACCTGTCTGCCCAGAAAACCTACCATGGCCCTGGCGTTAGCAGGGTTTTCTGTTTTTACTTTTCTGCTTCTCACATGCACGGGAAGGTAGGGAACTTAATCATCTCTCTGTTCATCTCATACTGACAAACAAACAAAGAAACGAAAAGGTAAAGATTCAGCTATAGAGTTATACATTTTTTGTACCAGTGCGTGAATGTTCAATGATTTTACTTAATGGAATGTCGCAAAGGATGTAAGACAGACCAATATTTGGACTTGCCAACTGTTACTTAAGTAGGGCAAACATATGTAACTAACAGGCGACACTTTAAATCCGGAACAACACTTTAAATCCGGACAACTTTGATTATTAAGACATAATCATAAGTGTGAGAAGGAAACTTAATATTCTAGATTATCACATACTACATGATAACAATTACGTCTACTAGGTAACATTGGTAGGTCCCGGTGGACTAGGTCAGTTCTGCAGAATTCTGCATCGGAGCGCAATTTAAAGTGTTGTTCCGGATTTAAAGTGTCGCCTGTTAACTATAGATTTAATGCAAATGTCATCATGACTAAGTTGTCGTCACAAGGTTTCTTTTGCTGTATGTTACAGGACATGGCTGACTGTCTTCATCTTTGTAGCTCGAGCCTTTATTTCGGGAGGAGCCCAGGCGCCTTACGTCTACACACCAGAGGTAACTGGTGAAAAAAGAATCCGTGTATTGAACTTTTCTCTGTGTAAATTTTGGTTGGTATCTACGATTTGCTGCCATCGTTACAGTACCGTTGTGGGTCGTCAGTCGTCTATGGTGTCTGGTACTGCAATTGCCTTTCAGTATTAAATCTACAGGAAGGAGAATACAAGGCAATGTATACAGGAATTTTTTGTCCGGAATGTGATCCCTAAAGTTGACATGCTGCTTACATTTCAGGTGTATCCCACCACGATGAGGGTTCTGGGGACAGGCACGTGCAGCTCTGTGGCAAGAGTGGGAGTCATTCTCACGCCTTTTGTAGCGCAGGTAATCCAAATTACATGTGATTGAAAATGACCGTCATTTCACCTTCACCTTTTTCAAAATATGTATACACAGTGATGAACACTCAATTTGATTCTTCTTTCTTACTATTTGCACAAAAATATATTTAATCATGTAGATGACTTATATTTCAGTATACTCTCCAAGCAGAGGTAGGGTTTTGGGCTTATTTTTGGCGTGTTTTTAGGCTTTTTTATCGTGCTTTCTTTTTTCACTGAAATTTTGTTGGGTTTGGCGGAAACAAAATTTCAGTGAAAAAAGAAAGCCCGATAAAAAGGCCTAAAAACACGCCAAAAATAAGCCCAAAACCCTACCTCTGCTTGGAGAGTAATTTCAGTAGACAATGCTTACAGTGTCCAAATTGGTAGAGAATGTTTAGATTCTAGAAGCGGTAGTGTAAACGGTAGTCAAACCCCACGTACTCATATGGCTTGTAAATACGCTCAAAATCTTTGTATTGTATAATGTCTGAGAGTACTGTTTGGTTGACAGGTAATGTTGAAGTTCTCGGTGCACCTGACTGTATCGGTGTACGGGACCATCTGTCTGCTGGCTGCCGGTGCCTGTTTGCTGCTTCCCATAGAAACCAAGGGACGGAGCATGCAAGAGACTGGACAGGAGAACCTCAGGGGTTTAAGTTAAACCTCTGCACTAAATCCAACACACTTGTTGATAAGAGTAGGGGTGATTCCGTGTGTGTAGCTGAAAATACGAGCAGTCGCAAGCCGCATCGCACCAGTCTTACAGAGAATGGCTGGTTTTCTGTCACCTTCATCCCATTAAATGTACAGAAAAAATCATCTCATGATCACTACATGTTCCAAGAAGAAGAACAAGTGCTTTGTATAATATACAGCATGTACAGTACACAAGTTCGATGTGTCAGTTTGATTATTGTTTGAAAGAAGTTCAGTAATTGCCACACATGTTGCTGCTGTAGATAAATTGGTCTGTGGAAGCCAATACTTGTCCGATGGCGGACTCAGCGCTAAGCTAATAACTTTCAAGTTGTCACTGTTGTGCATCTGGTGAGTTTTTCCACAAAGTGTCGCGTACCACAGGGAAATATCTGCTGCCGGAGTCAATCTAATACGGTTGACATCACGTCTGAGGAGAGAGACCTCACATAGAGATCTAAAGATATCCCAACCAAGACAAGAAACATAACCTAAGCACAGCTCTGGCTCTTGGGCAAGTAGTCAGAGTCATATAAGACGGCTACTTTCTCGGCGAAAGTCAACCACCGTATTTTTAGCATCTTCTCTCTTGTCCCTCCCCTATCTTTCTCATATTTTTCTTGACTTCTTTCTCGTTCTTCCACGCACGGTAAAAGTTATGTCCATGCCAGATGGGACACTTTTGACCTTGTATGACCCAGTAGTTGGCCCCATGACCTTCAGGTCGTATCTTGCCTGGTTTGATTACCCCAGTCAGATATCATCACCACTGGACCCAGACCTTTCAGCAGTTTGCCGCCTAATTTTAGACTGAACCAGCCGATTCATTTTCGCCGGGCTTGTGCTGTAAGAAGCACCCCATAGTATAATACGCAATGACAGCTATTCCGTCTACGTCTGCCTGTTTCTTTTTCTTTCTCTTTGTTTTCACTTTATGAAGTTTTCGTCTCTTCTCCTCCATCTCTTTTTTTTTCGGGACGCGAGCCAGATCTCGGCCAGTGACAGAAAGGTCACCCAGCTGAAGTTGATAACCCCTTCATAAATCCGCGGCGAGTTAAAAACCATCGCCCATTTGCCGCCTCATTGAGCTGAATTTACTTGCAGAGATAAGAAGGGTAACGTTATATATGAGCCTGAATGAGATGGATTGTGATGTGGGCTTTCTGGGCCCGGGGAAGGAGGACAACTCAAACGTACTGTCGCATATACAGAAGAAAGGAGATGAAGTTTTGATATATACTGCAGATAACGTTTTAGACAGGAGGTCCGAAGGAGATACATTTGTACACGTTATACACTGCGTTTCCGTATCTACATGTAGATGGGATCACAATCTACTAGTGAGGTCATGACCGTCCCAGTCAAGAGGTGAACGACCTTCAGGGCAATGACACCGGCCAGAAATTCCAAGCCTGATAGCAGACCGGAAGTTGCACGACAGGAAGTACTGTACTACGGTATCTTGCTTTTCCATAATAACATCTGTGTTACGAAACGACTAATATGTTAGTCTAACCAAGTCCAACACAACCATTGTAACGTTGTCTGGGGTATTTTTGTTAAAACGTGTGAGATCTCCAATAGTTACTGCTCGCTGTCAAAGGACGCGACTGTCGATACCGGAAGTGGTCGGACACCACGATGTCCACAGAAGAAGAAGGAGAAGAGAAGAAACCTCTGTCTGTCGTGTCCAAGCTGTGTTACGGCCTAGGTGGGATGGCAGTAGACACGTTCTGGACCGTGCTCGGGGCTTACACCAACATCTTTCTGGTGGAGGTCGCTCAGGTAGGTAGCAACTTTGTATAAATGTGACATTTATGTGGACGTTATACATGTAGGGCCATGTAATGTCCTTGCACAGTTTAATGGACAGTGAGCAAATAGGGCAAGGGCACATATGTAAAGATGCCAAAATGACAGTATTTAGCATCCAGGGTGTCTGTTTTTCCCATTGTATGATTCACATTTCCCCCAAATTCTCCCTTTCACATGTTTTATCTATATTATAAAAGTCACATCATTTCACATTTCTTGAAGTTGCTCTGCCAAAATACATAAAGGCACATTTATACCCCTGGTAGTGTGAGGAAACACCCAGAGACACAGGTATTTTCCAGGTAAGGTTACTTTGTCTTTCACTTTTATTGTTCACCAGAATTGACACGTGGCAAGGACATTATGTCCAAAACATTATACTGAACATAATTTAACACATACTAACTTTAGTATTACTTAAATGTTTACATTCACTTATATTATTTCAGCTGCCTCCACTGTTTGGGACATTGGTAGTATTCGGCGGTAGAGCTATAGACGCCGTCTGCAATTTCATCATCGGTCCTTTGATCGACAGAACAGACACAAGATGGGGAAAGATCAAACCATGGTGACTTTTATTGTTATTAAACTATGGGTCCAGATGAGAGGGTGGCATGATTATTCCATAGGCCTTTTCAATTGTGATTTGCAACAGCTTACAGCTTACAGCTTGCAACAGCATGACAGCTTACTATTTCTAAGCATTTGCCTTCAATCCAACATCGAAAAAAGATTTAAAGGCATTACCTTGCTGTGATGGTATTTGGCAATGTAATTAACAATTATGGTTAAGAACCAATCAGATGGCTTGATACAACATTACTGTTACAGTACACTACAATGGTCATAATCAGCCATACTCTTAATGAACTTTGTAAAATCCTCAGGATTCTGGGTTCCGGACTTCTACTCATGCCCATCTACATCTTGGTCTGGTATGTCCCAGAAGTGGGACTGGAGGGCAAGTTGGCGTGGTACATCTTGCTGTACGTCATTCTGATGTTTGTTAAGACGGTAAGTACTCCTTACACATCACTGGTCCAAGCTAACTGTGCTCACTTAAGTTTAGAATACTGTTATTTTTCTTAACACCCATAGCATTATGTCATGCATACTGGTTACACCGGTCTGTAACAGCATTTATATCATACCCGGGCAGCGATCCGACTCGCGGTCGGGCCGATACCTCGGGCAATACGGAATACACCGTGTTGTATTATGTACATTTTTGTACGCATCTAAGATGTCACATCAACATACTAGTACCATGAAAATGGCAGAAGGTTAAACTTTTGACATTATTTCTTTTCCTGTCACATGGCCAGGCCCTGTCCATCTCAACTCGTGCCCTGGTTGTGTTCCTGAGTCATGACAGTCAGGATAGGGACTCAGCCACTGTCTACAGTAAGTATTGCCACAAGTTATGTTTATTGTAGCATTCAGGGATGTAAGGAAACAGACATTCAAAGACATTCCAAGATGAAAATGACAAGTAAAAAAGTCAATTGTAATTTGTAGCATGGATTGACAATTTATAACATACTCTAATTTCTAGAAAACAGTATATATTGGGGTTATCTAGCTGCATTTGTAGTGATCTTCTTGCAATTGAGTATCTTGACCAAAGGTTTTGTGTTGCTTTTATCCTGACTTTACCATGAACAATTTGTTTTTGCAGGGGGTCTTTTTGTACTGCTAGGAATAGTGGCAGGAATGGCGATACATGGACAGATTGTTGCCTTGTATGAACAGGCGAGGTTTGACCCGTGTACTAACAGTACCAACAGCACCAACAGTACTGTGGACAACACATCTTTGGCAGAAGTGGTGAGGACTGTCATGTGCATCTTCATGTACATACAGCAGACTCACACACACAAACACATATACACAAGTGCACACAGGCACATGCTCACATAGGCACATATTTTCTTCGCCATATTTTCTGAAAGAATGTCCTTGTGCAAATGTATTTCAGATATCTTTTGGACATCAGCATATTGCATAATTGTAACAAGTTGTAGATTAATTGCTTTTGATATGTTGGCACAGAAGTATAATGTTACACAACTGAGACAACTCTGGGACAGATTTAAAACTGTATCATAAACTTACAATGTTATAGATCCTCATTGGTTAATGCTTCTGTTTAATACTTACTTTCTTCTATAGAAAACTGGTTACTTGATATCATCTGGAGTTATAGCTGGCCTGACGCTTGTCTGTGTTCTAGGGATTCTCATTGGAACAACTGAAAGAAAAGGTGTGCTTTGAGCTTGTTAACATTAAACAAAGAATTGTCATAATTGTACCCACAATACCACCATACTTGTCTGTTCACCAATCTCCTGTTAAAATCATAAGAACAAGAATGAGAAAATCTAACTACACCTGTGTGTGCTGTAAGGTGAAGTGCTACTAGAGAGATTTGTTTATAATCAGTGTCATGATTTAACCTAATTTATAGATACTGCATTGGTCATGTTTATCATAAGTATCATATTACATAGCAAATGTTTCCTTTATTTGTTGCATAAGTTATGAAGAGTTGCATTTGAAGAGTTTTTAATGTTCTGACCCAAGATATTCCTTTGAACATTGCAGATATTTCAAAGACGTCCCAACAACAGCATTACCAATCACTCATCACGACGATTAAGGCAGTTTTGACATTTCGACCCAATGTCTTCCTTTTGCTTATATTTACCAACGTTTCACTAACACTTTCTGTAAGTAGTCTCCACTTTCTTCTGAAAGAATCTTAAGGTTCCATTTTGTGGACAAAGATGGTAATTTATAGCAACAGTGACAGCTTATAATGTATTCATGAAAATAGATGATTATCTGTAAACCAATTGCTGAAGACACTTGGCCTTACAAACATATGACTCGCAATATGTCAAAGTTGTTGAGTTGTTGTTATTGTATTGGAAGCCAGATTTGCTTTCAACAATGTTAATGACTAACACAGATGAACTTTCATGCTAATGAGTAACTCATGTTCCATGTTTTCAGATATTGCTGGGGACATCAGTACTTTATATACAGTATAACTTAGACCTTGCAGGACAAGTCCAGAATGCACTGCTAGCATTTGTGGTAAGATAACCTTGTCTATTTGTACTTTCAATTGCTATTGTATATCCTGGGTCTTCGTAGGAAACTTTAGACTCCACAAACATTTAATACCGTAGGTTATGGTATATACTTTTCTTTTTTGTCATACCAACTTCCAATAGATATAATAGTCTGAGAGTTTTGAAAATTTGAAAATTAAAGAATGTCTGTACATTTGTATCTCATAGAAATGTTGTGTAAATTGTGCTTACAGTATCTTTGACACGTCAATTTGTATCAAAGCTATTCTATCAGCATTGAAATAAGTAATAATGTCACAAGTATTGTTAACATGTTGTGAAGAATAATGACTGTATCTTATTTTTCTGCAGTTATCTGCAGCGGTCTCCATGGTTCTCATGGGCAAAGTGGTGGCCAAGTTGGGCAGAAGGATTTCATTCATGTGCTACCAGCTGGTAATGCTATTCCACTCATTGTACGATATGGCCAACCTTCCACATAGGATCCAGGCATTTTAACACTTTAAGCTTTATTTATTTTACCAGTAATTACAACTCAGGCCATTTTGGCCTGCTTTTCAGATAATCCTGGATATACATAAAAAGTACAAACAACAAATACACAGTACATAAAACAAATGATAAATGTAACATCCAGAAGACTCTGACTTTGATTTGATAGTTAAAATTAGGTGGCATAAATTAGTTCTTATTTTGACGTACTTTCTGTGTACATGTTTCCCTTCTTGAAATATTATTATCAATTTTGGCAACTTCAATTTCTCAGTTGAATCATACTAACCTGGTTTTTCTCCTATATTATAAGGCTATCATCCCACCTGCCATTGGACTTCAGTTCATTCCAGAGAGAAGTTTAGCGGTCCTGATTGTCGTCTGCATCCTTCTTGGTTTCGCAGGCTCTGCAGGGTTCTTTATACCATGGTAGGGAACACTTGTTGCTGGACCTACATTGTACAGAAGGTCATCCATGAATTCTGTTGACTCAGGAACCACAGGAAAACCAGACAAGTTTAAGTTGTGTGAGCTACATGAAATTAATCACCAATTAATCTGATTAACTTTCATTATCTAGAAGACCTCCAAAATTTCTATTTTCTAAAATCACAAGACCCACTTATGAAAGGTTCTGGCTCCAAAGAGGATTTGTCACCCTTCCCCCCCCCCCCCAGTATTGTATGGAGAAAGTTGATGAATGAAAAAACTGTTAGAACCAAGGAGATTAAATTAAACTCCTTGTTAGAACCAAACAAGTCAAAGACTTCTTCAACTGTTAGTGCCAAAGTATGAGCATTTGGTGTTCATTCAGAATCTGAATAGTACTTTTTTTTGCAAATCAGAAAAAAATGAAGCGGGCAAATCCGAGAACCAAGAAATAATCATCAATTGCTGCATTCTTTCTTACAGGGCGATGCTGAATGACATAGTAGATGAGTACAGCCTACAAGCTGACAGGCGACTGGACACTGTGTTTTTCAGCGTGGCGCTGTCCATCAACAGTTTCACAACAACTGTCGGCCTGGGACTGACCACCATAGCTCTGGAGTAAGGATTGTAACTTCTTTATATGAAATAGAAACCTGTAGGATGCTGGTTTTTGAAATATCATTCAGTTCATTTCAAGTATCATTGTACTAGATTATCAGCTGTCTAATGTCTCCTCTTTCCCGCCATACGTGTTTTTTGTCCGTACGTTTTTTTGGAGGCCACGTACACCACATTTTTCTGAAAACAGGGCACGCGCCTCGCCCGTACTAGCTCATACGGGGGGGGGGGAATCCGCAGCCCAAACGCAAAGAAAGTTCTGCATGGACGTAAAGTGCTACGGCATGTCTGCGTGCTCCCAAATTCATTGGATTCTGTAGGAATCCATACGGAGGCGGTACTTACCACTTACGGATCCCAAAATTTGCCCACGTAGACAGCACGCAGTTGCACGTACGGCAGGTTGTGACCCTCGCTTTACTTTCATTCTCTTTCTGTGCAGAATCGGCGGCTACAAAACCGGAGAATGTGTTCAGCCTGCCTCTGTTGGCACCTCCCTGGGAATCCTCCTCTCAGTGTTTCCAGCGGTGTGTTCTCTGGTCGCTGTGGTGTTGATATGGAGGTATCCCATCACAGAAAAAAGGCGAGAGGAAGTTCAGAAACAGCTAGAGAACAGGCAAGTTTTCTGTCATGATTGTATGACAAACTTCTGATAGCAAGGACACTTGCATGTTTGCCTGCTTTTGTAATTTGTTACTTGACCTTCCTTAGTTAATCTGTCAGCATGTAGCCATCCTATAAAGGAACACCCCTTCATAGTTTTGGAACCGTCCGCTGGCATTTATTCTGACATCACTCGTGATCAATCATGATGGTGGTTTTATTTCTGCAATTTCTATGAATATGTGTTGAAAATATTTCAAATATGTGCTGCTTCTATACTACAGAATTGTTTCAACTGCAAACTTAAAAACACTGCAAAAAATCTTGATCCTTCACAGTCTTCTGCTGCCAAATCAAGTCCTCACTAAGATAAATGAATTTACAGTATTGTTTTCCTGTTTGTGCAGGAAAAAATCAGAGAAAGACAATCAAGTTCAAGACTCAGAACTAATAGAGATTAATAAGAACCAACCGAGATGGCACTCGTCTGGGACAACAAACTCGTCTTTTGAAGAGGAGACTCCTCCATTGTCCGCAACTAATCTGTCTGTAGCTGTGGATCAGTAACAGATCTCTAAATTCTAATATTTTGCTCCAGACTTCAACCACATAGGAGCTTTGGTACTGAGTAAGTCGAGAAAATAAAGCACAGCAATACATAATACAAAATTAATCAAGCAACTGGATAAATTCTCTTAAGAGTCAGACATTTCAGATAGCATCCACTGTCTTTCTCAGCCACTGATAAAAGATAGTGGATTCTATCTGAAACATCTGACTCTGAAGAGAATTGATCCAGTAGTTTGATGATTGGGTGACTGAGCTGTGTGTTTGTGTATCTGTTTGTCTGGACAGCAGGTTGATAGTACATGGGTGGAGGAAGATTGACAGGCAAAATGACAGTAGGTCAAAGGCGTCAGAACTTGGCCGGGAAGCCAGCAGGCACTAGAGGTGGACATGGGGGAATTCAGGAAGCCGAGAATTACATACTTTCCGGAAGTCTGAAATCTCCAAATTTTTTGTTTTGTATTATGTAATGTTCTACTTGGATGTCTAACCTTCATCCACATAGAACACAGCAAGTACTCAGGACATGTCCCAAGTGACAACACAGTTTAACAAACAACCTTGGTCTGGAGGGGGGGGGTGGGGGGCAGGGAATGACAGCTCTGTCTAGAAACAAGGCCGGGGTCGTGCCCAGGTTGACTCCACTTGTAGGACAGCGGGTAAACAACTGTCCAAGTTAATCTGGAAAGAAGTGGCTTGATGCACACTGTATGGGCAGGAACTCTAACAAGTAAACAAGATAGTTTGAGGCATAACCACTAAACAGAGGATATTTTGAATATATCAAAGACTTTATTTTGCATATTTTTCAGACATTGTATGATGACATTTTTTCTCATTTGTAAAAGGATTCATGAAGGGATTACATAGTCAATAAAATAGTAACTTTAAACAAGATTGGGTCAGTTTTTAAAATTTCCTTATTCTTATGATGACTGTCTTAAAATTACACTTTTTTTACTGAAATGTGTCATTTTCTACTGCTAGTCATAATATTTTCCCTACCACTTTACCAGCACTTACAGGCTGCACCACGCGTACGTCTTACTTCTTGCACTAGTCTCGCAAACATAAATTGCCACTCACAATGTCCAGTTTACATTTATTTTTGCACGCTAGGTAGGTCCCCTCCTGTGATAACCAGTTAACTGTACTACCATAGGTCACAGCAAGGAAGTACTCCCTATAACCTCATTGGTCACAGGAAACAAGATAACACGTGGCCTTGTCCTTGCAATTGGGCAGTCAACCTCAACTTACATCACTGAACAAGCCTGTAGGAAAGATAAAGGGGAACTTTTCCTGTACGCTGGGAAATATACTGCAAGTGTACAGCCAAGCAGATAATGGGAGGAACGATTGTGATGGTAGCAGAAAAACATTACGATCTTTCCTCCTAGTATCTGCTTGGAGATGAGATATTCGT
The DNA here is from genome assembly GCA_013266295.2 of Branchiostoma floridae x Branchiostoma japonicum. Lineage (NCBI taxonomy): Eukaryota > Metazoa > Chordata > Leptocardii > Amphioxiformes > Branchiostomatidae > Branchiostoma > Branchiostoma floridae x Branchiostoma japonicum. The sequence goes on along the minus strand of CM023827.1, from coordinate 11,275,643 downwards.
GGCAAGCGCCCCCTAGCAACATAGTATCATGAAAGTTCATCTGTGTTGGTATAGTTACATGTTTGAAGTTAAAACTTTTGATCCAACACAAAAGGTAATTTCTCACCTAGTCAGTCTGCCGAGGAAGACCAGAGGTGCTGGTCAAAGGGTCTAGGTGAGAAATTACTGTTTTGCGTTGGATCAAAAGTTTCAACTTTAAACACGACAATGTAGTATCTGGCGTGTGTCAAGTTGCATTTCACCTCAACATGCTCGAAGAAAGAAAGACAATACTACAAGTCACCTTGACCTCGTCCAAAGTTCAAGAAAGCTAAGGGAACTTCTCAAGTACTCTCGATTTGAGAACAGTCAAAATGAAATTCGAACACTATAGCTAGTCTCGTCTCATTTAGAGCTATGGCATTGACGCTTGTCATCTTGTCGCTTGAAATGATCGCGTATGACAATTAACTGGTGGAAAGTTATATAAGGCCTAAGGTTAATCTATGAATTCATCACCCTTCTTCCTCTGTACTTGTCACCTACACAGACAGTAACAGCTGGGTGGTTTCACGTGTCCCGGAAGGTGATAATGTCCGGAGGCCATTAGGAGATTAAAACGGACTGAAGTGACTGTACGCTACCATTGTCGCTTTCAATTAGGTGAACTTGCCACCATCAAAAATCAAATCTCTCTTTCTTACATGCTGAGGTCACATTTCCAAACCGGGGCCCGGCCAGGCTGTTTCGTTTAACGAAAAATCAACAATTTACTAGTATATCAAGAATGCACGCAAATAGTTCCCATTATTAATTTTTCAGTTTTTTTTGTGTGCCTTGTTGTCTTTTATATCATATTTTTCATTCCATAAGTCTGCCCAGCCGGGCCCCGGTTTGGAATTAAGTGTGACCTCAGCATAAGGCGTCCTAGAGTTCTTAGCTATCAACAAGAAATGCTGGCTCTTGGTCCAGGAAAGACCACGATTATCAAAGAAACAATATATCCTGAAACTTGTACGTGTCAGTTTTATATGAAGACAAACATGTAACTGATAATGCACTTTGATCTGAGAAGACGAGTAGTTGTTCTAACGTCAGGAGAAAATCCTCCGACCCAGGGTTGAGTTGTTATCAACTGCAGGACTGTTGATGCAGCCCCAGAGAACATACAGCTGCGCGATGACCTGTGATAACCCCGGAGTGAGGAGAGAGTGGATCGGGAAGGATAACTGTTATCATGACGGGTGGAGCGCAGCAAGTGTTTGAAGACTTTGATAGCATCCGTAGTCTGGTATCCAGACCCGACCGTAGGCTCTCCGGTATCTGTACGGTGCTGGGAGTGTTGCCCAACCGCCCAGGCTCATTAACGCACACCGGGGGTTTCTACGGGACGGTAGTAATCAGAAAGCCAGGCTGGAAAGATAAGCTGTCAGAAAGAAAGTAGCCTGGGTGCCAGACTGTTGCCAGGGATAGTATGCAGGCTAGCTCCTCGGTTCCAGGGCCAACATGTCCCCAAGTAAATTTTACTACAGACCCCCTCAGTCAGACCCTGGGCTTCTCAGGGTCTAACTTGGGGCTGGCCTGTAGCTGTATGTTGGCCCTGAGAATAGTCTGACGTCCAGGCTAGAAAGAAAGGCTAGTTCTCGGTAGGACTCGGGCTGGTAAAACACTCCTAAGCCGGCCCGTAAAGAATGATTACCAGGCTACAGCAACCGTCATGACGCGAAGAATAGTATGTATCTATCATACAGATGCCTCTCTCACAGGTACTGTCCGCCGATATCTGCCCCTTACCAGACTGTACCCAGGGTATACGTATACCCTGTACTGCAGGAGTATACTTTGTACTGTTACACCGGAATAGCCCTGGCGCGTCTCTGACCATGGTTTTCCGGCCGTTACCCATGCCCGATCCCTTGCCCCCTGCCTTTCGACAGGTTTGCTAAGGCCTGAGCCGACGTCTCGCTCGTCCCTAGGACACTCAGGCGCCAGGAAGACGCCATGTTGATGTCTTCTCGGCTTGACCACGCAACACCAAAGTTTCACTGTAGCCACAACTTGGGACAAATTAATGGCAAGAGGGCGAAGGCCAATGTCATTGTAGAGTAACTGTCAGCAGGGGTCGATGGAAAAGCGTAAATCTCGATGTTGAAGACATCCGTCTCCTCCGAGAAAACATCGTCTAAGACGGACCACCTGGAGTTCGTCTTGAAGATGTCGTGACCTGTGTGACCTTGGGGTTTATAAGGTCACTTTTGTGTACTACAACATGTATTACCGCGTCTGGTGTGTAGGAGAGAAGTCATTAGTAGACGACACTAAAAATGTAAGACCTTCCATAGAAACTTGATTACAGGGACGTTTTAGTCATCTCGTCTGCATACCATTCCTAACTGCACTTGTAAATTTAGAACGTGCGTGTCAAAAACAACCAAATGTTTATTTGGATACATAGCATGCAGCCTTCAAGTTTTCGTCGATATTTTGGTCTTGGTTGTGCTTCATTTTCTATGTATACGTCATTGAGCTAGCCTCCTTCGCAGTCTTGTGCAAACTCCCTTGGCTGCAAACCGTCCCTTCGCGACATAACTCGCGTCGGTCCCTGAAAAAAATAACGCCGCTCACAAGACTGCGAAGGAGGCTATCATTGATCAGTGAACTTCATCGAGCACAAATCAAGCATGGTACACATTTTTGTGCAACTTATTGTAACGTCAAACAGGAATTGAAAAGAAATTTCCACATGAAAATATCTAAGAATGTCGTTTCCTCACATTTTCATTGGCCTACCGCAAAACTGATGTTGTCTGTGCCAGACAAAACCTTCAGAACCATCCCTGTTGTCCGTCCCACGTGTCTTTGACCTTGGGGTGAGGTAAGAATTCAGTTAATTTTGTTCCGCCTCCGAGCAGATCTAGCCCTGTTTTAAATCACGGAGGACAAGAGCAAGGCTAGGGCGAAACCGACACCTCGGTTTGAAGCTGTCTGTACGGGGTAATGACACTAGTCTAATTCTTATTATGACTGTCGCCTCTGGGAATACGGAAACAGACTTAGAAGCACTCCCTCTCTCTACTTTATACACAGGGCAGCACAGGCTGATGACAGCAATTCAATTTTCATTATAGCTGTCGCTTTAGGCGCGGAAGTAATAGAGGTCTATAACACTGGTCTATATTGTACATTAAATGGCTGTGAATGGCATCTGTGTATATAACTCGTTGATGTTAATGGTACGTTGGTTTACGTTTGTCACACTAACGTTGACTTGTGACTTGGCCTATGACCTGTGCTAGGAACACAGACATTTGAGGTAATGATGTGATCATTCCATTGGCACGCAATGTTTGACCAACACGAGATGTGACCATATAGTAAACTTGTAAAGCACCAGTGTCTTTAGCCTGGTAGCCAGACCATCGTAGGGCCTCCCGTATCTCTACCGTGCTGTGAGTACTGCCCGCCCACCCAGGTCCATTAGCGCACGCCGGTTTTTTTTTACGGGGTCGGGATGGCAATAGTTAGAAAGGCCAGCTGGAAAGATCTTGCATGTCAGGAGAAGCCTATGCTTGGTAGGACTTGGGCCCGTAAAACATCCCAAGCGGCCTGTAGAGAATAGTAACCAGGCTACAGTACCATTACATCTTTGAAATCAACACAAACAGTGGAACCTTGCATCTTGCAGCCTTTGCATGCAATTAAGCTGTTCAATTCTTCTGTGAAGTCAACACTGCATGGAAAATGTCGAAGAAGTAATTAACAAAAAAGACTACACGTCTAGATATGTGTATAAACAGTCTTATCATATTTCATCCACGTCGGGAGCCCCGTTACCGCACCCCGCGTATATATAAACAGGATTGGATATGGCCTAACAGATAGCAGATTTTGTGTGCCTTAAAACAGAAACTGGCGGCAGAAGGGGCATATTTTGTTCCTTATGTCATCCGGTAGTGGCACCGTTTGTCAGCACAGATGTACACAATTACCTGTAGTCGGTCTGTCAAACGCACTACATGTAACGATTGATAATCAACCCAATAACAGTAAAGATGAACATATGTAGAGGTGTCAGCTCTAAGGTGATTTTATCATGTATTTGGTCCGGATAGGTGTCATTCCGTGATTTTTATGAATTACCTGCGAAATTGTCTGGAGTTTGTCTTCTAAAAGAAAACCATCCGTAGACCCTCATCGTGTGGTCTGAAGGGATCGCTTACAAAGTGATCTCAATATATCAGTCATCAGATCGCAAAATGTTAACCAGCCCCAGTCTTAGTCTGTAGGCTGATGTGGTCGTTTTACACGGTAAGTAAAAGTCTACCATGCTATCTGGCATATTTACAGTGTAACATTCAGTCTAAGTAACTTCATGATAACGAGTTTGAAGGCTGAAAAGCGGTCGTTGAAAAAGTTAATTGGATTTGTAGAAGGCGCCTCGGCGGGTTTCCGTCTCGTAAACGGTCGTTGCCATTTGAAACGGTCGATGCCATATGCGAGTGTATCTTAACTTTTGAGAGGGGCAAAAACATTTGAAACGTATAAAAAGCAACATTTCTATTGCAAATGCAGGACACCATCGTAAAAAATAGTAAATATATCATTGAAAAAAAAAAAGAGCACAAGCTTGGATTCGAACCCGGGGCAAAAAGCCTAACCCTAACCCTAACCCTAACCTCTACTCCACGAAACATCACGGTGTTGACTGCGCGTCCTAATACATTTAAAGTGCGGTATTCTGCGATATGGCATCGACCGTTTCAAATGGCATCGACCGTTTACGAGACGGAAATTAGCGGCGCCTCGCGCGAAGAAGTGGATACACTTACGGATGAGACATTTATACCGCTCGATATAGGGGCTGTTTCTGACAATGTTGCCGCCCGCACGTGACCCGTAACCAGGGGTTACTAAGCGTAAGCTTTAATAACACGGGTAACTTAGAACGGGGTCAAGGTGAACCCGTGGCTTCTTAAATCCAATGCAATTTCAGGGCGGCAAAACAAAAACCGTATTCTGGATGAGGAAATCTGTCTGATATTGACATTTACTGACATTTCGTAGTACATTTTCATCATCATTTCATACTTAAGCGTTTGAAATAGCCCCAAAACAAGCTACGTGAGGAGTCCATTTATTTTTACCATCCATAGATAGCTAGAACCGGCCTACGATACAAAACAAGCAAATATTTTCTGTCAGCAACATTGCATTTTTGGCTCACAGATATCAGTATGCTATGGGATAGGATTGATTCAACTCAGTACATTAAAATAATCACCGGAAAGTTGGCTTTGAAAATCCAGTTTTGCTGCCCTGAAATTGCATTAGATGCCTTGAAGGGAGTGAAAGTAAGACCTCATCCCACGGGACCATCCACAGGACAGCCTGAGGGAAGATCCGTTTGATAAGGAAGAGGGAGGGCGGCCTGAGGGAAGATCCGTTTGATAAGGAAGTAGGAGGAAACGGACGACAGGTGGTTTTTCTGGACAACGGAGCGAAACTGACATGGAATGTGGGGTGGAATTTGTATATCATGTTTTCTTGGATTGATGAATTGGAGAGCAGAAACGCACGGGCGCACACACGACAGATAGGAGTAAATATGACCACATGGTTGCTTAGTGTCCTTGGGAAAAACGGAACTTTTCTATTTTCTCGTATATATATTATTATCTTCTATATCTTGGTACAATTTGTTTATTTTTCATTTGAATTTTGTGTTACGTCCTATTGGATTTCATATCGTGCTACTTTTTCGCTACATTTCATCCTGAGCATTGCTAGGTTTACAAATAAGCAAAATACATAAATCGACTTGTAATGTTGGCCTGGTGTTAAGATCGGATATTGCTAGTGCTACATGTAGCTTGATCATGTGTGTATGTATAGTATACATATATATATATACAAGTTATTCCTTTGCTGTGACCTGTACTTAACCCAGTGGGTATGTATGTATGTACAAAAAAGGTCTTCATTCATTCATCCATTATACCGGGGAAACATCTGAACCTTCCCCGGTCTAGTCCCGCCTAATAAAGCCGTCACGATCGCTATCTTTCACGAGTCCCTGGTTAACCATCACAGATTTAAACCTGCCGGTAGCAAAATCTCGCCGCTTATGTAGCGTCTATACAGGAAACGGGGAGCACCCATACCGTCTCCCGCCACCTTCAGTAGCACATGCACGGTCTCTGATGACAGGGCGGTTTTTAAACACTCATAATAGATTCTGCATCGTCTGCCTTCTTCACAATAGGCTCCACATCGTCTGATTGTTATCTACAGGAAAACCTTGAGAGAATCTGACTCAGAAAGTAGATTTTGATGACACTTTATTTGGTACAAAGGCACTTTGCAATAGAGTCCACATCGTCTGATTTTCATCACAATAGGTTCGTGTCGTCTGATTTTTGTCAACAGGAAAACCTTGATAGAAATCTAGTACAAGCTTTAGTTATACCAAGGAGATACGGTCCAAAAATAGCCTTTGATGACAATGTGGCGCTAAATAGTCACAACATGCTGTAATACATGATCTGTGATGCCTATCAGTGTAGAGCTCAGAGGGGAGGGGATCGGTAGATGGGTATTTTTACGTGAATCAAAATTGCTATCAAATGTTTCTTGTTGAGTTCAAAAAAGCAATTTTAAGCAGGGGTAACCTATATCAAGCATGCCTACACCTTCTGTATATCTTTATCTTGTAACAAACATTTGGACTGGAACATCTTATCATTCTATCTTCACACTCGAAGGATAGAACTGTTTACGGACTAGAAAACGCTTTGTCTTCAGGGATACTTATTGTAATTTGCCTGATATTGTATAGTTATACTTCACTGAGTTTGGAAGGACTGAATTCTATTTCCTATTTAGGTCAAATGTCGAGAGGTCATGATCAAAAGTATGAACCGTCACACTGAGAAGTACACGTTAAGTGGCCTGGGTGATCTTTCAACGCCTGAGGCTAGCTACAATGGACGCTGAATGCCTATGCAAGAAATGTCACAGAGACGTTCTGGGTTTGTTTAAAAAAAAAAACATCTTTATACACCAACGATTACATGTGTATAGTAATGTATACACATGTGTATATTCGTTTAACAAAAGTTGGACGGTCAATTTGACATCTGGACAAAGGGCAATACAATAACTACGCTTTTTCTTACTCTAGAATGAAATATTAATAGCAAAATATAATATATTTAACGCACAATCTGACACGCGATTCTAAACATTGGACACCACCAGTAACGAGGCAACCATTAGTGCTTTAGTTTAGCCCCTACACTTATGCTACAGCCACAAACTGTCTAACGTGTCACATCTAGGCTATGTTTGTAGAAAGGATTGTGTCTCCCCCACAGCTTTCTCTCGTCCCCAGGGTTTTGTACCCACCACAACGTTGTGATTCTTACCGGAGGGAGAACAATAAACAGACGTGAACTTTGTGGGCAGGAGGGGATCAGAACTTGCGGACGAACTTGAGCCAACTGTAAATTCTGGTTGAACAAACGGTGTAGATTTTCCTCAGATGTCGTCTGACATCGCACAAGAGTTCGGTTAAGAAAACACTGACTGGGGATACTGCACGGAAAGTCCATACTGTACTGATACTGACCTTTTATCGTGCTATAGTATAGTAGTGGCTAAATGGCACATTGTATTCATACATCATGATAATATGAAACTTCTAGTATGCGTATCTGTACACTCTTCAGAGAGCTATTCCAAACAAAAGGGAGAAAATTACTTCACCAGTGTTCTCCGATTTTGGCGAATGGAATAGTCCTAAGTCAGAAAACCTACGTGCCAGGCATTTTTTCCACCGAGCGCCTCCGTGGCTTTGGCGTAGCGGCGAACTCCACTTCGTCAGCTGAGGCGTCGGTCGGGATGGGCTCCCAGGACTCGTTCGGTTTTCCCGCCATTTCGGGTTCCTCAGTCGGTGTCGTCTGCGCCAATGCCACCATCTCGTGCAACTTCTGGCGCGCTGACAGAGGCATGGTGGCCAACACTCTCGTCAGAGCCCACAGGAACTCCCCAACGTCCCCCTCTGCCGCGAATAGTCGCTTCCGTATCTCTTCCACGGACTGCCGGTACATCTTGTTCTTCAAGGATTCCTCCTGGACCCGAAACTGGATTCTCCAGTTCAAATCCCGTAAATACGTCAACTCCCTGGTCATAGATTCCAGTCTGGATGTCACGAGCTTTAGATTTTCGTCTTGCTGAAAGACGGCGCCTCGCAGTTGTTTGTTTTCTTCGATAAGGGAGAGAAGTCTCACCTCCCAGGTCCTCTGCTGGCCCAGCCTCTCGCGGTACCGCTCCTCCAGCCGCCAGATGTGCGCCGACACGTTCTGCAGGCGCTCCGTCTGGAAGTTCAGCTGCTTGCGGTTGGCGATGTGATGCTCCTGCAGGAATTCAATTTCCCGTTTCAGGAACGGGACGTCCTCCGAGTTTCCGGCGGGGCACTGCACGGAGTTGGACCGCGGGGAGTCCGCAGCGACGTACGGTGGGATGAAGGTGCAGATGCACCGCTTGTCCTCCACCCGTCCCGCAGTTCGGATCTCTTCGGAGACCGTCGGCCGTAGCAGTCCGAGGAGCCCGATCAAACCCGTTGCGAAAAGGAGGGACGTACGAAACACCTGCATGGTGGCTTTCTGCCTCTGTCTGTCTCTGCCGATCCGAAAATCACTTCAAGTCCGACTCCAGTCGACGTCACTGGTCGCGTAACCTTCACAAAGAAATTACAATTCTAATGAGAGAGTGAGTCTTACATGTCCGGACACGCGGTTACTGTGGATACCAAACGCGCGAACACTCACGAATGACAATCTTGTATAGAAGTTCGGAATGTATGCCAACAGTTCAGACATAACAGTAACACAGGTTTACGTACAATACAGTTTGGTTGGAAAAACAGCCCCAGCTTTGAGTCAAACTCCTAAATTCCTGCGACACGCGAAGCCACAGTTAAATCTGGGTGCTAAACCTTAACTCTGTTCCTTGCAGGCGTTTTCACTGCTCATTCGTTACCTCCTCTCTTGATAAGATTGTATCGTCTCTCAGAGCTTTCCAGTTGTGAAAGACTTCCTATCAAACTGAAATCATACCCGCACGTCCCATGATGTACCCGCTGTGTAACAATTGGTCATTTAGGGTTCCTCACCCTCGTTAACGGGGTCTACAGGTTATCCAAATAAGACCAGTGTCCGTGCTAAAGACTTGAGCACGCCCATGGGATGACAAGGATTTACTAATAACGTTTAAAGGCTGTGAAGTTTCGTGTATAAATCAAATAAAGATCAAACGTCCAAAAGATACACCGCGCGAAAGTTGGAGAATGCTACTTGGCGCCAACAACTTGCTGCGAAATATATACTAAACGGAAACTCTCTCCGTTGGGTCTTGAACTTGAAAAGGACTCACAAACCTTGGAGTTGAAGTTTATGTCAACAGTCCCAAGTGCCTACAGGCTGTCCTTTCCATCCAAGGTGCCCGTGAAATATGAAACGTCACGCGATGAGGAAACTTGTGTTGCCGCGATAAGAACTACGACGAAGGAAGTAAAAATCAGACGACACATACAGTCAGCGGCACCTCGTTCCCAGGACAGTCAGAGAAAAAATCAATCCCGTACACGGCAGGGTGTTGACGTTGAAACGCACGAGTTGATTGACTGTAACTTGTGAACCGAGGATTTTACTTGGAGTCCTGTCCTATGCACATCCACACGAGAGTGAAAAGTTTTTGTGCCAGCCCGGCAATGTGCTGAGGCTAAATGGTCAGGACAGACATTCGGGCGCACGCGTTACCCCGCCTCCACACTCTTCGGATCAATTGACTCCTGTGTAAGTCATACAAACAGTTGGCAGACTGTGTCTCGGATGCTGGGATAGTCGTGTCTTTGTCCTTGCGTCGGTTAAAAACGTAACACGACTCGGAGAAGTACACGTTGAAGACTCAACAAAAATCTCTTGGAAGTGACCACACGGACGGTATAAGGCACGCCCGCACGCCTCCCCTGGCCCGTCCCGAATCGTTTCTCCACGACACGCGGAATCGGTGTAAATGGTGAGCTCTGTAAACAAGCGATTCCTACCTTGCTGAGGTCACGACTGCGCCTTGGGGCGCTCTGCGCAATGCCCCTCACCCCCAGGCGACCCTCGTGACTTGTACGTCTTGCCGACCGTGGACAGGGACGCGCAAAGGCCACCGCCAATGACACGCTCTGAACCTGAGACCACTGGGGCTGGAATAAGTCGAATTTTCCGGTTCTCTGAGGCTGTAGGGCCCCTAGCTCGGGGCAAGAATGCAGGAATACCTCGATATCAAACTAGCACCCCGGGATCGCCTTAGCTTTTTACTCCTCGGTATGTACAACAGAGTGGGACACTCTCGCACAGTGTCGGGTTCTGTCAGCGTCTAATTGGTTCCCGACCGTTTTCCCCACACTACCCGGTGGATGTCTCAGAAAGTCCGACAGCGCCGCTGACCAAACTGGGCCGACAGCTCCTCACGATATCCACCCAGGCCGCCGCAGGAATGCGCTGCTAAAATAAGAAAAGTTGCCTAAACTCCTGCCCTTAAAACCTTTCCATTTCTTCCAGCTGTTGTAGCTCCGTGTATCTTTTCAAGCCGTCTAACACTTTAACTAGGATGGCTGCTGAGTGCACTATGATTGAGTAACAGTTCTAGGGTTCTGACCAGACCATAGCTTGCAACTTTCCAACATGTGTTGAGTGTAATTCAGTAATCACGATGGGTGTTCCCCAATTCAGAACTCCAAATGTCTGGCAGGAGGCAAGACGGCTTGAAATGATCTATAGCTACAGTCCCACCCTCTTTCTGACATTCTACCTCATGCTATTTTACAGTTTATACCAATTGCAAGTTTCATCTTAGTTACACAAAATGTTACGTGTCTATCGGTGTTTCATCTATCCTGTAAGGTCACTAGTCGATCGCGCTTATTGTTTCAATAAACAAAATTATTCTGCTGGAAAGAAATATGAGGTCGACGGGACTTTGAAGAGAGCGAATTGAAGTAGGGATGGTGTACGTTACATAGATATATACCTGTTCTACACAACGCACCCGCGGAAACGCATATTTCAATAGATATACATTTGTAGTCACAAAGGGATAGATGTCTGAAGTTTGACAGCCTGTTATCATCTCAGTCCCAGATATTTGAAAGTATTACAATCATTACATTCATCGGAAATTGGTCCGGACATGAAGGATTTGGTCCATAGACTCTGTTTGTCCAAATGAGGGAAACATTTTCTCATGTCAAATTCCTCTCTGAGCCCGCCGCCTAGGGACTACGTTGATAAGTGCACATGCAGCTTAGAGGAAAGAGAAAGTTTTGGAGAGAGTGATTTAGTAAAGGCCACCAGATCAGGAAAGTCCTGTCCTCATATTTCTTTCCAAGCAGAATGATTTTGTTTATTGAAACAATAAGCGCGATCGACTGGCGACCTTATGTATAGATGAAATACCGATGGACACATAACATATTGTGTAACTAAGATGAAACTTGGTATAAACTGTTGGCGACGTGGAACACATATGGCTCCGTGAGAGGTCTCCTCAGGATCTAGGGATTATTGTAACAAGGAGTTACTGCAGACGACCTGTGACACAAACTTTCAACAGGGGAGAACCATTGTTGTCTTGTAGGTGTGGGACTAAACATGGGGAAAGATATTCGTACAGTTCTTCCTCAATGGTAATACAGTAGTCAGCCCATCCCCCAAGAGACTAAATGGACGCATTGTCCTCACAGCTTGACCGTAATGAACAGATAGCTAAAAAAAAGCTTTGTGATCTCGGCGACCCTGTCCTTCGTGATCTTTACTGAACCGTCCCTGACTTGTTAGCCAATCCGTCAACACCTATGGCTAAGGTTGAATAACTGAACAGCTTGGGAACCTGGTTGACCGGGACTATCTTGGTAAGGCCACACTGACTTCAATTTTCGTAGTTTTTTGTGTATCAAAATATCTAGGCTAAAAATGTACTTAGACAAAAAGTGTATTCTACACACAGTCCAATATAGGCGCCGCCAAACGGCTGAAGTTATCATTGCAGAAAAATCCGCATCTTGCATGGCCATGGGCAAAATTATTTAAATCGCTAGGAGTCCCCACTGACAGTTGCGGGTGATTCTGATATACCGAGATAGTGCAATACCTGTCCTTGGTGCTGAACGCCATCCACACATAGCCAAGGATATCGTCCACACAAATCGAGTCAGTTCGGTCTTACTAAAAATCTATAGATCAAGAATCGTGACAATCACATTCAAACCACACGAGAAGCGCAATTATTTGATGATATGTCTGTTTATTCGTTTGTTCATTTGTCGAGATAGCCATCTGTCCAAATTAGTTAGATTTTACTATCCCAGTGCCCTGCTATAAAATACGAATCAACTGACACTGACTTTACGTACATACGGTTCCGTGTCGGAGCCGAGCCGAGTCACGATATTACGTCGGCGCTTTCAAAAAAAAAATAGCCTAGATAACATCATCCTTATTTTTTACATCATTCACTGAAACAATTGAGCCGTTTCTCTATCTAGTTCTCTAGCACCACGATGAAAGTATCGGTAAATGACCTTTGTCAATCTTTTTCAAGTGCAAATGCTACTTACCATTTACAAAGCATTAATGAAATATACAACATGTCAATCTTCTTGTAACGCACTCTTGATAGAATACAGTACATGGAAATACTATCCAAGACGTAGGTAACGTGAAGCCACGTCATTAAGATATCTGGAATAAATTTCAAGACGCTCAGCGTACTTTCTTTCTTTGCTGAGTGAAAGACGTCTCGGCAATCTTCTCCGGAAAGTCTAGTCCCTTCACCGGAGACCGGAGCAGCTGGTCGGCAAAGAACATCGCCTGGGGATAGGGAAGAAAGGGACATGTTTTAGTGACATAAATGTATCTATTAATTACTTAAGATCTTAACAGTACCGGTCTGACTCAGTTCCTTTTCGTAACTACCATTCAACCCCATTACAGACGCGGTTACATTCGTCGTAGGTTGTTGTACGATTTTTTATTAGCATTACACAAATGTGATGTACACTCAAGTTACAACTTATTTTGTACGATTTTGATGTCGTAGACTTTTCAATTCAAGCAGGTTATGACAGGACCAACCACCAACAAGCGTCAAAAACCAGCTTTTTCATAACAAGACAGCAGAATGTTGTACGACATGTACACATGCCAGATTGTCCCAAGAATGCCCCCAGTTTACGTTGGTACGACGATCGCAACACGTTTGTGACTGCGCCATTGACATTGAACTTTGAGAAGTTCATATATAAAGAATAACGCACACCTACTACTCTTCGAGCTGATGAACAAGAAACACATTCCTGAGTACGTAATTACGTTTACAGTACCGTATAGAACAGATGCATCAACTCTCTCTCTCTACGTACCCTCTGTGCGCTTGCCGTCTGCACGCCGACAGACCTGACCCTGCGCGGGTTCCGCACGGCACCTAGGCGGGACGTGGTGTGGGACAGCCCGCCCACACTCTGTGCCATGGACGCCATCATGGCCTCCCGAGGCTTCGGCACCAGCCCGAGGTCTCCCAGTTGGTAGTGCGCCACTGTGCCCTCGGGAGTGGCGAACGGGGACATCGACACAGTTCTGGAATGGAGAAAAGATCTTGTTCTACCTTCGTACATGTATCAGCTTGTACTTTTCTACAACTTCGTCTTTTAAGTTTTATGGCCCTTCCACCTTGATTTCCTTCTCCAACTTGGTCAAGCATTTTAAAGAACGCTTTTGGTGTTCTCTCCTCTGAATGTTAAAAGCTACAGTGGCGTACAAGCCCTCGAGGTCTAAATCTCTGAGCTACGAAGGCCCACAACGACACTGCGCGACACCTCCTCCAAAGCCCGAGATAGAGCTCTGCGAAGGGGTGCTATACCTGCGCGACACCTCTTCCAGCGCTCTCTCTACGGTCTTTGAAAGAGCGTAGTGTCGTTGTGGGCCTTCGTACTAAGCTTTTTACGAACTCTACTATATTTCTAGAAATTCTTAGAACAGAATACAAACCCTTTCTTTAACCCCATCCCCACGGCGGGAAGGAAGCTTGTCTTGGTCTTGAACTTCTCTGCCGCCGTCTTCCCCAGCCTGCCCGGAGCCGGGCCGAAGCCGAGAGCGGCTGCGCTGTTCAATATGGCGAGAATCTGCTCCAGCATCCCGTCTCTCTTCTCACGCTGTTCCAGGAGTACTTCAAAGTCAGGGTCGTCAGGGGTGGGGCCCTAAAGATAGGGAGAACACTAGAAAGTTAACATTTGCAAATGCATAATGTTTACCTTCTCATGGCCTAGCCTAACAAACTACATGTACTGCTCTGTTTATTCTTACTCAAACACATTCATATATATGGTGAGCAGCCCCTCCGACTCTGGCTTGCTACATAATGTAACCCAACACCACAGTGTGTCTGCACCAGTTACCATGGTGACAGACGTCTGGTCCAGGCCATGACATTATTTGTTTGGAGAAAAAGAGGAAGAAGAAGAAGAAGAAACTGAGCAAAAACAATATATTTTCCTTCTGCGACGGTAAACATAATAAAACAGTTCAATAAGTAAGAAGGTATGAAATCTTCTCAACAATATCATTACCATCCTAGCATGCAGGTTCATCTGTACAACATTGCGCTCGAGTTAAGATTGTTTCTAAGAAACACAAAAATGCAGTTCTTTGGAAATGAGTCGCTCCCATGACTAATGTTCTGCTCACCTTCAGTGCATCGTGCATGCTGGCTGCTGTGTCCAGGATTAGCTGTTCTAGATTTTGTTTGGCTCTGGTTTCCTCGTCCAATGACTGCTCTAAATCAACAACTTGTTCCTCCTGAAATAAAGGATATAACGTTACATGTCTTAAATTCCCAAAGGATTCGTATCTCTTTTTCTAAACCATGTTCATGCGAATATTTCTTTTATCTCTTTCATCTTTTCTTAATTCCTTTCTATTAGATTTTTATTTTTCTATCTATCTATCTATCTATCTATCTATCTATCTATCTATCTATCTATCTATCTTTCCTTCCTTCTTTCTTTCTTCTCTTTCTTTTCCTCTTCTTCTCTTTCTTTCCCCCTCTCTCTCCATTTCTTTCTTTCCACTGAGTCATCTAATTTTAGTCTCTTCCTATCTATCCTTTCCCACCTTGTTGTCCAGTTCTCGGCTGATTTTCTGCAGCTCTTGTTTCATAGCCTCGTTCTGCGAGCGTATCAGGTGCGACTCGGACTGCATCTCCTGGTACTCCATCTCTCTAGCCTCGAACTCAGCCAGTAGGGCTTCCGTCTGCTTCGACTTCTCCGTCAACATTCGAATCACCTGTTGCAAATAGTAGTAGGTTTCTGTGTAACTAGTCCCGTTTCTTTCAACATTTTGCTCTTATTGAGATCGTTTGGAAACAATTTGAAACTCTCAACAGATAATTAACCTAGCAAACTAAACTATTCACGCAGTAGTTACCTTTTGACTGGAATGTATTTTCTTGGCCAGTTCCTTCTCGTTGGCCTCCAACAGCTGTTTCTGCTGCCGATTGTGCTTCTCCTTCGCACGGAGCTCGTCAATTTCCTGTAGGTGAAGAAATAATGATATTGTAAATACTAGATGTTTCCTATTATTTGTTATGACATATATGTTGTTACTTCGGGTACGGAAGTATTGTTTTTGGGTGGCTGAGCTGTTGGCTTGTGTGTCTGTGTGTCCAGGCAGAGTAGGTTAACAGCACGTGGGTGGGGAGGTGGAGATTGACAGGCGGAATGACAGGTCAAAAGGTCAGACACAGGAAACGGACTGAACGTGAAGGTCTCAGAATCTGGCCGGGGGCTAGCGGGAATTAGTGGTCGACATGGGGGAATTCAGCAAGCTGAAAGCGTACTGACCTGTATCATGTCCATAGTCTTGTCCGACATCTTGGTGAGTTGACTGTTGATCGAGGCGTTTTCCCGGATGGTCCGTTTTGTGGTGTCCGCCATCTGTTTGTTGGAAACCTTCCTAAACTCCGCCGCGACCTGGTTCACCTTCAGAACCATCTCCTTCTTCAACCTAGTTAACAACAAACAACCGCCGGAGGTTATATATTGATTTTTATGAAATCAGGCATACATAAAAAGGAAGAATAAACAAGATAAGGTTTACAACATATTGTAGATTTGTTGGAGAACATTTCCACCCAGATAGACACCCTGGTATTTTACTCCTGACCCATCACAAATGTACAAAATCATTAGTACGTTTCATGCATGATAGACCACAAGGTGATATTACTAGAAGCGCTATGTGTACCGACCTGTCCTTGTCCACCACCGCCTTCCTCTCCAGTTTGTACATCTGCTCCTGATGTTCCTCCTGTAGTTTCCGGGAGTCCTCCTCCAGGACAGCGAACTTCCTCATCAAGTCTTCTCTCTGGATCTTAAACTCCTCCAGACCCCCTAACGCCCGTTCTGAGGGGTAGAGAATGATGGTAACATCAACATCAGTTGTACTAGTACACAAGCGTTTTGTGTTTTTCTCTCGCCCATTCTATGGTGGCCATAAAATTTTCAGTTATTCAAATAAACACACAGGAAATTCTATACACACACCGTGACACACGTGCTGTCAACCTCAGTCCGGACAAACAGATACACAAACCCATAGCTCAGCCACCCAAAACAATACCCCTGTGCCCGGAAGTAAAAAGGTACGTTCGCTGTTAGACCCTGTTATGTGGAAATATAATTATTACGAGAGGGGATCCGGAGGAGCGATGCTGCCCCCTCCACCACTTAACACACTTCCCCCAGACTTACGTAGGTTCATATTCTCCGTGCTGAGGTTGTCTTTGGTCTCCTGGAACTCTGCCTTCATCGACTTGATGGTTTCTTCATACGCCTCTTTCTCCTGGTCCTTATCCTGTTGTAGAGCTGATAACCTGGGCACAACGGAACATCTAATCAACATGAGGTGTCCTAGAAACCGTACAAAGACCCACCATGTAATGCCCGATGGTTGGAACTATGAACATCTAATAATCTAGCTAGCTGTTGGAACAGTTTTCTCTCCCTCCAACAAATATAGAATAGGATTAGTTCGAAAGATTTGTAATGGCTACTCGGATTCGAACCCGGGTCAAAAAGCGTAGCTCTAAAACCCTAACCTATACCCAAACCCTTTTTACGCCACTGTGTGGATGGACCGTGCTGAAACACTTAAAGTTAGCCGTTCTGCGATATGGCATCGACCGTTTCAAAAGGCGACGACCGTTTACCAGTTACCTGTCCGTAAGGTCGGCGACCTCGTCTATCCGCTCCTGGAGGGTCCGCTTCAGGAAGGTGACGATGTCGTGTTTGTCCTTAGACATCTGGTCATACTGATCCTTGAACTCCTTGTTGGCATCTTCAAGTTCCTTAGCCTTCAGCTCTTGTCTAAGAATATGGAAAAGACGCGACCAGGGTTGGAAACAGCACAGGCAAATGCGCCCCCCCCCCCACTCACATGTACACACTATACATGTAGCCTGAAGTAGGGGGAGGGGGACATAGTCCAAGTGACAATGACAATGTAAACAAATAGACATGTTCGTACTCTTCATCCTGTAGGACCATTTCCCTCTCTTATATTATGTTATAATCATGGTACTAGTACTTTTACACCTGTACCCTCTAGCTCTGGGTATCCCTAAAAGCTGTTCGACAGAGCACACCTCCACTGATTCAAACATCCAATATATCAACCAACCTTTACCAATACTATGGTAAGCCCTCTAGCACTGCGTTAGCAAATATCTCGATTTTACTTTATGGTTCGCTTTTGCTAATGCATATATGCATGTCATTACACATTTTTAATGAATAGTACCAAATTCAAACCTGAAGGATTGTGGACGTTTGAACTCACCTTTCCTTTTTCCTCTCCAGGTCCTTGATCTGTATCAGGTAGAACTCCTTCCTCGCCTCGGACACAGGTCCTTCATCCACCGCCGACGCAGCCCGAGACCCCGCCGCAGAACCCTTCGCACTCCCCTTCTTCTTCTTCCCCTTTCCTTTCTTCTTTCCCATCTTCCTTCAGGTGTTGTACTGAGTCTGTTGTCCACAAAGTCTGAGCTCCAAGTTGCAGTTTCGTACAACGCTATTTAAGAGCTAATCGTACCACGTTTTTACCCTAATAACGACATATCTCTCTCTGAAAAGACTTGGTCAAACAATCTGAACCACTAGGATGACTTCCGTTCTGTTACAGAGTCTTCGCAGTCGCTCACAGCACAGAAAATGTACACTGCTGCACAAACGTTCGAAAACACAAGATGGTGGTACGCTAGTCGCCCCCAGTGGAGGTGCTAGGGACGGTATTGGATGACAGCTAGTTTGTATACGGTAGATATGGTCGTCAAGTGACGTATCCGCTACTGTATTACATGTCCCGAAAAGGTACAATGTTACAAACGGATAAAAAGGTGAGAGTATCGAATTTAAAGATGGCGGCGTCTTATTTGTTTGCGTCGAGTGTGTGGGGAGTGAAAGAGAAGTCTTTTGTCGTCTCTCGTGATGAGTTTGACATGTTTTTGTCAGACCAACAGATTTTCCCACGGAACATCAACATCTGTGAAAACGATAGAATTCGGTTTGTGTGACAGTGAAGTACGTGCAATATGGAGTCGTTATACACGCAAATTGCACCCCAATACATGGTAGCAGAAAGAAATACAAACGTATATAGATAACTTTCAAGAAATGGATTTTGCAATAACACTAAAGTTACATGGCCTTATTAATTCTTTCTTGAAATAGATTTGCATGTACATGTAGAATTCGGAGTGGAAAACTCATTTTCCAGAAAGGGTACATGTAGAACCATTCAGAAATCGCTAGGTGGCGCATCGATCGATCCGTTACAATCTAAGTCACGCGACTGACCAGAACTGACAGAGTTCGGAAACTCGGCTATGAATGATGTCCACGTGAAAACACAATATGCCTTTAAAATACGTATCTTATAAAGAATGCTGATGCTGATTTGAAAGAATACACTTATCCGAAGTTATCGCATTTGTATTTTTGTCCAATCAAATGTGCGCATGCGTGCCGCATACTGGGGATAATGACCCAAAACAGGGTCCAAAACTTGCAGGAAAAACTTGAGTTTATTTGTTCTCGACTGAAAGTTTGTTTTTGACTCCACATGACACTTTGACCTCTGTGTCCCTTTTACCGTTCTAATGAGGACCAGACGAAAGTAAAGAAGCAACAGAAACAAGGAACTGTTCAAGACGTTGGTGTTTAAGGGCCAGGGAGTGTCCTGAAGGGGCGGGGAAGGCTTTGGGGTTATTGGGGACGATGATGAGTCTCAGAAGACAAGGTAGAAAAACACAGATGAACCCGATCAGTTGTTTAACAGGCTGGTCTTTCCTTCTATCATATTTTCCTTCCCGATCACAATCCGGTAAGTCGACTTAGTCCATTCGTAACACCATTGTAAAAGCGAGAATATCCGAAAACGCGTAGTCCTTTTATGTAACTATCTTTGACATCGGAACATCTCATCTGTTTTGCATACTCGGGAATGTTCGCATTTCTCCCTCCCCGTATTTGATACCGTATCTAATGTATCCTGTCACCTGTGTAATTTTACGTGGCCATTTACAACAACCTTCCAAACCCACGGGAAATGCAGGGCTTATAGTGGCTGGAACTTGAAAGGGCCGTTAACATTCTCCTCAATGAAGTCCAGGTGACTCAGAGGTTACTCGAGTTCAATGTAACGTATAACGCTTAGTTATGTACATGTCCATATGGTATGTATGCAGAAATTTGGCAAATAGAAAAATGTACTTTATTGGGGTCTGTAAGCTATAAGGTACGTTTGAACATTTCATAGTTTTTAGGTCGTTTTGATGAAGATTTCAAGGTCATATATCAGGGTTACGAGGTTGATCTTAAGACGGTTTATTTGCCCTTAAGGGTCGCTGAAGTGACCTCGCCTGTTCACAAGGGCAAACATCGGTCTTATCTTCAAACAAGGACCACATCATGAGATCTTGAAGGTCAAAGATGATTGGGTCAAGGTCAAATTGTACTAACTGTTGATGCACGATTTTTTCGATCAGCCGGTGGTTCAATTCCCTTTGTCAGTCTTCATTTTTTCTGTCAAATTTCATTTGTTTACATCAACCAAAATGTCGTTTTCGGTACGTCACTATTTGCATGGCATCATTGGCAGCCCCCCCCCCCCCTTACAATTGAATTAGCATTTATGTCTTTTTCACAATGCATGTTTTCATTGGGAAAAGTTTATGGAAAAACATTACAAACGAGTTTCTTTTTTTCGATTCTTGATCAATGAATAAAAGAAACCTTAAAGACACCATTGCAAGTGCCACTTACATGGTAATATACGTTTTCATATCAATGGATATGGAGAACATCTTCGCTAAAACAACAGATATACAAGCAAAGTATATATAAAGAAATCGAACAGAATTGTATAACCTTAAACAGAGCATCAAGAACAAATTCATAAACACTATTGAATAGTATCGATTCCAAGACTCTACTATAGTGCCCTAAATTAACGTCCGATTACATACTGTTTATCCGTTCTTCAACGCTGAATTCCTGCATTCATTCACAAAGACATGCGTGTTTTTATTGATATGATGAGTTGATCAGACAGCCTCATGTATGAAACGTTTTGACGTACATGTATGTCAGAATGGTGGAACTTAAACGACAGCAGTCATGGGGAAAACGTAAAGAAAGGTACATAATCATTTCATGATTCTATCTAAAGGTGAATCGCTAAAGACATAACTAGAATCTTCAAGTTTCTGTCCGTTTAGTATAGACTATCTTGCTGATGTCGATAGAACTCCCAGTGTTGTTTTGATACTACATCCCCCCTTCCCACAGGGAAGTCACAGGTCGCCCTCTTGTCCTGACCCTTGGCAGATTTTCCCACCAACCTGCAGCCGTATAAAATGTACCTCTCCCTCCGGACTCTCGTGAACAGAAAACGGCTACAGCGAGACTGAATTGTACCTTTGTTGAGTCGTGCTGCGGGCTGAGAAGGTTTTCATCACAATTTGTTGGTCCCTTGTGTATGGCGCGGAGAATTCACGGATCTGCGTGTGGCGGGAAGTCTTGTTTTGACCGACATAAAACGTTATTTTCCTGTACGTGTCGTTTACAAGGATGAACAAAAATCAAGGTATAGTGTTTGTGGCCTTTTGAACGTACTGTTACTCATACTTCTTTGTTCTCCACACATAATGGAGAGAGTTTTGATATCACTATACACCAACTACATAATGTTCAGTCACAACAAGCCTCAAACCCCAGACCCCTGGGGCTCTTATTTCTGCCACCAGTGACCGTGGCCCGCACGGCTATCATGCCGACTTTTCAGCGACCGTCTTCTAGGCTTGGGCGTGGGTAAAGACTCCTCCCAAGGAGTAGTCCTTATCGGCACCCACGGAGACTCTGTCGGCTCGGGAGTCGTCTGGAAGTCCACCATAGGAGCCAAGGGCCTCTGCTTGGACATCTTAGCTAGTTTCCTCCTCTCGCTTTCCTTTAAGGAGGACATGACTTGACTGATGGCCCAGAGAAACTCCTTGACCTCGCCCTCCGTCTTCTCCTGCCGCCTGCTGAGTTTGTGGAGTCTGTCCCGGTTCTTCTCGCTCTTCTCGGCCTCGTCCTGGATCTCTAACATCATCCTCTGGTTCAGGTCACGCATCTGGGACATCTCCTGAAACAACGGACATTCATCTCAACAAGTAGTATTGACCTACTTATTTGTATCTGTATAGCCGGTATAACCGCCCTTCGGTGTAACACACTAGCTTCGCAGGCACGCGGCGCGGCGGCAGCTAGCTATACTAGTATTACACCGAACGACCTGTTACACCCAACCTTTCCACATCTAACTGCAGGCGTTGTTCAAAGCTTTCTATACTAGTGATGATGCCCCAGCTGCACTTAGTGCCACTCTACGATAGTTCTAGGAAAATACGAGTTTTTGAACACCTCAATCCTTGTTTGATAACTCTGGTACTTGAAGGCATGACTATTTCTTGATCTTTTCTGAGCTGGTATTAGATACTTAGTAGTTGGTACGTCCATCAATCATTTTGTACATCATACACAGCCCGGACATTTTTCTTCTGTTTTCCAGTGACACCCACTGTAGGTTTCTTTTCACTTTCGTGCCACTAGCCCCCCTTTCATGGTTTATCTTTTGTGACGATTGATATTTATCTAGTCTTCTCCAGCAGTAATAGATATGGATCAATCTATTGACGTCTTGCTTTTAAAATCAATACAACAAAGGTCTATTCATTTTATGCCCGACAACAGCAAATATAAATCTAGCTCTCGTCTGTGTTGCTACTGACCGGTATTTCAGCTACCCAAAACAATACTTCCGTCCCCGGGAGTAATGACGCAATGACGGGATGAATATAGCAGTGTTCTCGCAGGATTAACTTTCCTCAAACACTCTGCAAAGCGGATCGATTCTAGATAACGGTTTTTGTTGCTTTGGTGTAACATGTTGTCCGGCCGTTGCTATAGCTAGCCTCCTGTGCAGGCCACCGGGCGGTTGGGAGTTTTGATATCTGCGTTTTGTAGAATTTTTAACGCGTTCTTTTGCCGGCCATCGTACAACCAGCCGGCCAGAGAGGGTTTTTAAAACCTGGCGGGTAAAAACCCTCTCTGGCCGGCTGGTTGTACGATGGCCAGCAAAAGAAATTCTACAAAACGCAGTATCAAAACTCCCACCCGCCCGGAGGCTTACACAGGAGGCTAGCTATGGCACCTCTTCGACGCAGTCGACAGGACAGTTGAAGAACTGTTGTCTCTGCAGCTGGGGTGACGTAACCAGCTCAAAGACTGTTTTGGGGATTTGGTGGCTTTCCGGATCGCCGTTTCCTATCTTGTTCTGCCCCCTGCTGGGTTACGCACCGTACTTATCGGCTTGACTAAGCCTGTCATCATGCTACAATTGATAGGACGCTTGCCTATTAGAATACCAGTGTCACGATCAGCCCAAAGTTTGAAGAAAATGCTGCATAATGACAACTTGTATTATTTGAACGGAACATCTACGATCATTGGCATTTCACTAACTAGAATAAAAGTGACAATGACGTTTCAAACAGTATCCAAGTGATTTTCCTAGCACTATCTAAGGTAGTTTTAACCCGTAAAGTGTTACCTGGAACATGTTATCCAGTCGGGCCCGGAGGAACATGATGGTGTCCTGTTGGCGGCTGATGAGGCGGCGCATCTCCGAGGCGGACCGCTGGACAGTGGCGGTGCGTGCGTCCCAGGACCGCTGGACGCGCTCCGTCCCGTGCAGGCGGTCCTCCATCTGAAACAGGCGGGACGTCAGGTTGTGGAGGCGGGATGTCTGGGAGTTGAGCTGCTCGCGGTTGGCGAGCTGGTGCGACTGTAGGAAGGTGATGTCCGTGCGTAAGGACGCCACGTCCGGGTGGCGTGGCGGGCAGGGGTCGGCCGGAGGCTGCTGCTGGTGCGAGCTGGGGTGGTCCGCAGCCTGGTACGGCGGGATGAACGTGCAGATACACCGGTTATCCTCCTTGTGGCCCGCATAGGTCACCTCCTGCGCGGCTACCGTCTGCAGGAAGAGCGCGGAGATCAGGAAAGACGTCGCACCGACGCAGCCGACCGACAGCACGCCCATGGTGGCCGGCGGTTTCCCCGAAGTTGAACGGAAAACCCACTCACGTGGATCGAACCTGAAAAATGTCGCCATAGCAACAGGATCAGCCATTTTGTGTCACCATGGCAACAACAAATCAAAGATCCAAATCAAGATGGACACCGACGACAGGAGAGGAAAGTAAAGGAAATCTAGATCCAATTTACTCAATTTTCTTTGACGAAAATTAACCTACGGGCCTGGTGAGAAAATTAGGTCATGGCAAGGACTCAACAAGTAGTAGGTTAGTAAAGCAGCCCTGAGCCTTTGTTCCGTAAGGGCAAAACGTTTAGAGTCAAGAGCACTCAGGGCCGCCCGTGCAAGACCTGGGGTCGTCCGACAACGATTTGTTTGAAAAAGAAGTCGGTTTGTTCCTAAATGACAGCAACACACAGACCGTAAGTATGAAGGCACCTGTAGTGTTTACCGATAGCCAATATGACATATACATGTATGTCCCAAAATAGAAGTGGTATTCAGGGTTGGTGATGAAACTGTTTCTAAACATATTTTCTCTGTGCAAAATATCGATAACTTGAAACAATCCCCAGGCCCGGAGGATCTGTCCGTACTGATCTAGATGACGGACAGACGTTCAGGATCGATGTTACAGTAGGTGGTCGGTTGGGAGGACAGATTGGCGCGCGTGGGACTGGCCTGTTTACTGGGCCTTAGCTGACATTTGCAGTGACCCTGCAGAAATGCCTCAAGCCCGCATGGTGCGCTCTAAGACAGGTGCTTTTTTGGAGAACACCGCAGGACTCCATACGGGATAGTTCACTTTCGTCAGGTTTATATTCACTTCAGGTTCATTTCGTGCGCTTCCTTGCGGCACGCCTCATTACTACAGCTGGAACCCTACTGTACATGTTTTGTACATATCACACTACAATGATAGCAATTATGGCAACACTGCAGCCGTGCGAATGTTATTTAAAGTAGGCTGTTGGTACAGTATGAAAAATTGGCCACATTCGTCTATCTGTACTGTTATCTTATTGTAAAGCCTGTTAATATTCTATCTGTATCTGAAAAGTTTTGAAAACCTTTCATGAAAATGTCCATGTTACGTCGTCTGGAAGAAAATTAGTGTTTTACGCCATTTCTAAAGCACACATATGCTGCCAATCAATACGACGACCTGCTACCACAGGGCATGCCGGGACGTTCCGCCTCATCTCCCGGCATGCAGCTGGGCACACGGGTGTGGGTCGAACCGTCGTCAATCAATCAACTTTACGACTAGTGACCTTCACTGTTCAAATGTCCATCAACAGCGAAAAGGGCAAATACAAATTGTCTGACTCTGACATACTGGATTCTTTACATGCTATGAGGTAAAAGTGCCATCGTAATTTGCTTCGGGAAACTGCTACATACATGCACAAGGTTTCTATTTGTCAGAGGTGCCCTCTTCTTCACATTGTCAGCCAACCGTTCAAGGTCATCTGAACCCCTACAGAAGCAGATCATGGCCTTTGGCTCCTTAAGTGGACCATGACTCCTTAAATTCTATGTTGCAAACACGCGATAGACATGAGAACCAAAAGTCTTAGGGGAGGGGGTCAGATACACTTAAGGGTTTGCAATCTCAGGATGATTGTATTATGGTATTCTTGTGAGTGTTCTACCGTTTTTAACGAGGAAGGCCCCTCAATCACTCCTACTGTCTGGTTAAAGGTGGGGAAAAGTCTGGATCAGATCTTGGGCTTTACTTGCTTTAGTGGCAGGAGACACTAGGACTTAGCTAAAGGAAACTCAAGGATCCTCAAGGATCCTCACTGATGTGTCAGGCTTCGTAGAGGTCACGAGGTGTACACAAAAACATTGGCATCTTGGGTGGGGACTGGGGAGAGTGTCGTCTTCAGACACGGAGTCTTGATTAAGGAGAATAGAAACGACAAAAGAAGTAAAGGTAGAGAAAGGTATTTTCTTTAAGAAATGGTTACTGGGAAGAAATAACTTTGAAGACATCGCTTCTATCTTCCATGTTGATAAATCTGGAATCGATACTCAGGTAAGATACAATAGTTAGTTGCGCCAAGATGTCCAAATGGTGGCTGCCTTACACTCTAAGGGTTCTTATGCGTCAGTACTCGTTTTCTTAAGACATTGACCTAGACCGCCCGTGTCTTGACCTTCGTTTGGTTCTATGGTCTTGGAATTTGGCCTGGTCTTCCAAGATTACTGCAAGGGCAGTGCCCTCCAATTCCGAGTAGAATTCTTCGTCACGGTAGGAATTGTTGCATTCCAGTTTTGGTCCCTGATGCTGCATTTCTTACCTTGTACATACGGTACAGTATATGGCTACTAGCATTGTCCACTTTTTCATACGTATCTGCAATGTAATGTTGTAAAATGTGACGTACACGTCAAGTTATCGACTGTGTTTCCTCTGAATTGCAAATCAATCCCCATCGAATCCCTTTCAGCACGGAAGAATTGTGTCTGATCCGGGTGTCTCTGTTGTCTTGACCGTGACCGACACACCTATATACTTACTTTCGTCTCCTTCTTAAGGCATTTTGACAAGTAGTATCGAAGAACCAGTGTTAGTGAGCGAACAGTAGCATGTGGTATCCATACAAGAAAATGAATGACGGGACTATCATATAGCCTCCTTTGCAGGCGTTTTCCACGGGGGGAGTAGGGGAGGGCTGATTTTTTCCCGGTGCGGTCGGCATTTTTTTGGGGGGGGGGGTGCTTATCTGCAAAAAAAAATGCCGACCGCACCGGGAAAAAATTAGCCCTCCCCTCCTCCCCCCGTGGAAAACGCCTGCAAAGGAGGCCAACTATCATATAAGTATCTAAACATAAGCCATTGTATGTGTTGGGATCCTTTAGCACCTTTCGCCACGTTGGACTGTAGAGTTTTATGTACGACAAGGGTACAGTTATAGTACGTCCTGTTTGTAATGATTGCTCAAAATAACGTTCGCCGTAGTCGTAAACAAGTCTATCAACGTGATACCCATGCGCTAGTTTGGAAAAGCACGTGTTCTCTTTTGTAGTAGCACGATTATAGCACAGTTCTAGGACGACTTTTGGGGTTTGCGGGGCATCTTGCACACGTTAAACAAGTTCCCACTTACCTTATAAGCCGATGAATTTGAAGAACGATAGAAACCGGTCCGGTTTTCCCTGGGTAAGTCCGGAGAGTGCAGCCCAAGGATCACGGTTCAATCTGGAAGAGGTTACCACAGATGTCACACCTTCGCCGTTGCCATGGTGTCAAACGACTCTGGTCGCTTCTGCCACAGTAAATCTAATTTCACTAATCCTCGGACACTAAAAATCCAGCAGCGAATCCGATTGGAAAACAGTGAATCAATTTGATGGTCGAGGATCGAGCTTTGGTGGAGCAAGGAGCTTCTTTTCAGAGGGCGGAGAGAAGGCGGTACTGAAAAGGGATAACTCCTCCTACTACTTTAATAGCCTGGGTACCATCCTCCGTAGTTTTTGACGCTCCCAAAGGTCGCTAGCTACCTTTGGGAGCGGCAAAAACTACGGAGGATGGTACCCAGGCTACCTACTACTCGCGTTGTCTTATGATCAAAAACCTCTTCAGGCAAGGGGTGTTAATAATTATAGGGTTTGGGTGGCTAAATGTAGAGGAGAAGCATTTCCAGGGCATGTCAGAATAGATCTTACACATATGCAGCTACTTTTCATACCTTTGTACGAGCTTTGACATGACCAGTCTCCTTCTTTCCCCATTCTATATTAGTTACAGTTTTTGCCTGCGAGAACAGCTTGATGTGTGCCAATCCTAGCCTCTACCAGGCACCGCGGATTGCTGGAAAAATAGTAGAAATTCGCCAAAATACAGGGGAAAGTATACCAGGGGAGTAAGCCGCCCAGAGAGGGACAATATGCGACTCACGGATTGATATCTACTATTTTTCCAGCGATCCGCGGTGCCTGGCCATAGTAGAAGCTATGCCAATCCATGATGTGCCGCGCGTACCCCCTCCCCGCCCCCACGTCACGGTTGAATGGATCGCCCCGTGCCAACACACTAGCTGCTGACAGCACAAGACTCAGGGGTTCGGGGACAGACCGTTATGGTTCCGAAAGGGGGAAAAGGAGTCCGTCAGTGACGAGCCTGTCTCTCAAGTGGAGTGGAAGGGATTTCAACATTTTGTTACAACTTTTCATAACTGTAGACTTTCGTTGTGGTCAAAACTGAACCCCAGTAACACTTAACGTTAACTGCTACTAGAAAGATCTTTTAGCGAATTCACCTACTAGTAACACGCGTACGCAAGTACAGCATGCTAGTATTAGTAGTAATCTTTTATGTTGAAACTCTACAGGCCATGTTTTCACCATGTGGTAGCACTAAGATGTCCTACTCTTCCACTAACCTGGAATGTTAAACCTCCGATATCGTCACGATAACACTGACAGACATGGTACTTGGTGTCACTCAGTGTTCACTTCAATACCTTACCAGAGCACGGGCAAACAAAAATCAAATAGAGAAACATCCCAAAAAATGTACCGGAACAGCCTACACGTTGGACACATCGCTACAATGTAAGAACAGGTTCTGAGCTGACAGCTGGGTGAACTGGTGCACTTGAGTCTGACAGGGTCAAATACTGCGGTACGACATGGCTTATAATCTGGCAAGGCTGCATGTGTTTGGTTAGTAGGGCGGCACTAGTACTATCGCTATATTCCCGTTGATTTGACAAAGTTTTCTCACACAGCCACCCTACAATTCTCAACCCACATTTCAACGACAGAATCGTTAAAAATCTTATGTCCAACTCTTATCCTTTATCGCTGCTGATATTTCGCTAAAATCCCCAACTCATCCTGACGGAGGGGGTCAAACCCTTACCCTCTCAAATGTCTGTAGGTGGTTAAAGTTGTAACAGAAATGAAAACAATGCTTTTTCAGGGCTAGTAAAATAGAATAACATCATGAAATAAAAGCATTCACCATAGTCCTTTTTAATCCAAGCATACATGTATACATATATACGAGCACCCTGGCAGCCCCTAAGCCAAGGAATTATCAATTATCCCTAGTTGTTTTGCAAACATGATTCAGACGATATCTCTTATACTTGGCATTACTGAACGATTTTCCGGCCTCTTTTGCACCTGACAGGAAACGTTAGGGAAAACATTTAGCACAATAAAGGCGCGAATAGCATAGCTGACATACCTGTACGTGCCCAGATGCCCCTACACGTCTGTAGAACTCAGCGCACCCTGCAGACTAGCCCCGTGCCGCCTACTTGGTCGTCTGGCGGGCCTGTCACGACCTGGACCCGCTGAGATGGCCGCGAGGAAACCTGCCACAGACATAACAGGGCAGAGTTGATGTCGGATGGAAGATAACATAGCTGAGTTAAGCACCGGTTTGGGTACAGGAGACTCCCTAAGTGGCAGAACTGTGTATACGTTTTGCATAACAGTAGGAGGAACGATAGGCCAACACAATGTGATGTGTATCTCTCATATATAAGACGAAGAAGAAAATGCTACTAATTTTCCCGCCCAAAATTCTTGTTGACAGGGCATGGGGATAACCTTGACAGAGAAAATAGGTCAAATATGGATTACCGAAACGATAGATCTCGAAAAAGCACTGTCAAAAGAAATTCGCCCACCCACCAAAGACTGTAAAACGATGACAATGGCCGAGAAAAGACTTTTACTGAACTGTACACTTGGTTATATAAACTAATAAACATTCTCATTGAACATAGACGCATAGAATAACACAAATCGGATCTGAGGGAGCAAAGAACACATCAACAAATCTTGAACTGGGCTCGCTGCGTTGTTTGTAGAAGGTAGTTTGCCTGGTGCACCTGTTTTAACATAGCGAAGAGGTACACCTGTATTTGACCTCGCATTAAGGCCACAATTAAAAGAAAACAGACTAGACCAAAACGGCCACTATCAACAGTGTACCAAGAAAATAAACATCCAAATCTAAAACAACACTATGGAAAACCGCTAGACGTATACGTTGCATCCTCTGGAGAACTCGAAAAGATTACCCCTAAAGTCACAGAGCTTTAGGGTAACGTTCAGGACACAACATGATATTGTTTTGGGAATTACGTTTCCAGAGGACATGAACTTGATAACTATATAAATAAAGATGTTGATTAAAAGATGTTTCTCTATACTTAAGTTTGTTGAAACAAGCTTAGACGTTTTTAAAAATTACCTTTCTCTTCTGTTAGAAAAAGTGATTCAACGACCACCTGTAATGTCGTGCAGCCGGCCTCTGAAAGTAGTCACCCAACTCTTAATGAGACTGTATTCGCATACATAATAGTTAAAGTACGCTCACCCGCTATACTGTAGAAAGGCTAGAAGGGACCACATCACCGAAGAAAGGCAAAAACGTTGTTCAAATGCACTCTGGAAAAAGTTTGCCCACCGTACTTGCCACTAGCTGTGTCACTGAAAGTCGCAGAAGCGGCGCCCTTGCAAGTTGACGGGAGTGTTGTGTAATACAAATGTCCGATGAGGTGAGAAAACGGGGCGCATTGATTCTTACACAATCAAGCTTTGACTTTGCTGAATAGGATCCTATTGCTGACCTGTCACACTTGTACAACGTGTCTATTGAAAGAGCATGCATACAAAGGGCGTGCTGTATAAAGCCGGGGGGATGGCGATACTACACGCTTGTATTGCCCAAATTTGTTTGCCTCGTCTCGGGTTCTTCTGCCGCAAACAATGACAGGTATGGGTTTTACGACATTATGTAATGTCGTAATCCTGTAGACACGTGCCGTTTTGCTGTGGTAATCTGTTCTGGACCACTGCCTGTAGTTTGCCCATCTACGGTCTGCTAAAAGCACGGCTTGCTTTTCCATCTCGCGGTATTGTTTAAAAAGTGTAGAGTTCTTGATCTTGGCCTAGGTCAAGGGCAAAGAACTTGACAGCATGGTTTCCCAAGGTCTGCAGGTTTGCTAGTCGAATCAAAATGGTCATGGAGTTCAGTTGACCAAAGCTGGAAAACAGGCCAAAGACCGGCACTTCAAATGATAACATTTCTCTCCTGCAATTTGTTTTATGGAAATCGTGGAGAGAAATAAAACATAAAGTACAAACATAGTTCCACCCTACCATGCAACAGCATGGTACGTGCACAGCTATATTGAGCAAAGTTAGCCAATGAAATTGCGGATCACAGGCAAACCCGGGAACAACTTTTATCGCCGTAACCTTGGACGCCATTTGACACTGCCAAAGGCAAAACCATTACACCCAGGACGACAATTACCAGGCTAATGAAAACAGCGCAGACTGTCTATAATGAACGTGATAAAGGTTATTGGGACGGTAAATCTCATCGTAAAAAGCAATGCGTTACGAATTCGCTAGTAAAAGTTACACATGCGATCGGAAAAAGATACAGGGACGGATAAAGTACGCACTACAGAGCGCGAAACAGACGGACTTACCGACTATGCGTGATTTCAACCGTAGATTCTGCACAGCCCGGCTTAAATGTAGAGACTCCAGATCGCCAGAAGTCTGTCTTTCCGCCTGTAACAAGCTACTATTGGCTCCAAAGCTCTGTCTAGAGAATTGTGACAATGCAAGGATTCAGGGTAGCAACCTGAAGCAACTGTCTGAAAGTAGTGTTGCAACTGTTCCAACTGTCTTCCTCAGAACTGAAGTGCTGCAACTGTTCCAACTGTCTTCTTCAGAACTGAAGTGTTGCAACTGTTCCAACTGTCTTCCTCAGAACTGAAGTGCTGCAACTGTTCCAACTGTCTTCCTCAGAACTGAAGTGTCCGACAGTCACAAGTGGCGCGCTGACAAACAGACACAACTGTTACAATCGGAGTCTCTTTCGGAAAGCCGCGCACACAGACTTCAAAACCTTGAGATTCGTGACTGGGGAATGATGTTCTCTGCAAAAGTTATTTTGCTCGCTGATGTAATTCATGCACTTGTCAATGTAAAGCCCTAAAGATTTTTTTCTGTACAACCATGCAAGGGAACTACACCCATTTTGGAGTTACCTTGACAACAGCATTTTCCTGTCAATGTGTATATAGTTTTGAAGAAATGATGTCATTGTAAAGCGGCTTGTATAGAAGAAAAAATAATCAGAGTGTCTAGTCGTCTTCCTAGACAGATGGAAGTCAGATATGTGGTTATCTCATAGTAACAAAGCCCACGCTATGGCACAGCCTAAAACCATACCATTACCGTGCTACATGTGGGCTGGATAGTACAACGTGCTAGCTTTGTCTAGTACTACTGAGCTTCATAAAACAAAGATCCTATCTGGACAGGCGCTATTCTCGTGGTCTCCACCAGACTCCTTTGCAGGCTGAATAAATAGTAGAAATCGGCCAAAAAGGAATATATGCCTGCAGGCAAACTACTAACTCCCCTGGCCAATTATATTCCTTTTTTGGCCGATTTCTACAATTTATTCAGCCTGCAAAGAAGTCTGGTGGAGACTACAATTTTCGCTCGAAGATAAGTATGGGTTCTTTTGTCAAAAATAGACTAGTGCAGCGTTATTCTTTATTATTTGTTATTATCGATTTTATCAGATTCTGTTTCCTCCATAATGACAGGGGATGATGTCATAATTGGCACCCCCACTAGGAGTCAGCCAAACCGTGAAGTTCAATGGCAACGTCCACAAATAAGACCTCACCACAATCGGTACTGATGCAGACGTTATTGTGTCTAGGGCTAGTCTTGCACACTGTCCGACATAACACTGAGCCTTTCGTCTTCCAAAAATGTTCAAATAGTCAATGCCAATGTCAATATATAGCATCTCTTATATGTTGCGAAAGAGCAACCCTAGTTTAGCTTACTACGGATCCTATTTTAAAGTTGGTAGGGGGATGGATACACACATGTAGGAACCCCGGTATTTGCTATTGCCCTAGGGTGGCTAAAAGAGCTTGCCACATCGCGGTTTTCCACTGTAGACTGACTAATGTGATCCATGTGACCGACCATCATGGTGGTCACACGGTCACACCTGCAACTTCAAGGGCACGGGAAAGGTCAAAGGGTATGTCAAAGGTCAAATGTTTGTTGGCGAATTTTTCCCACAGGGGGTTATCTGTGTAAACTATCACACGCCTTGGTGCAACCACTATAAACAGTTATCCACGGCTTATTAATGATGGGAGATGTCCCTGTCACAGACAGAAGGCTCAAGAAGGATGTGATCTAATTTTGTCCCCCTAGTGTCCTCCTTTTGAACTGTAGCTTCAAATTCTTTATGATCCCACGAAGGAAACCATGCTAACTTGACAAAGGCGTGAACTCGATTTGTTTTCTTCTAGTTACTTCTATGATGCAGAATGAGAATCTCTGAAACCACTCCGTCTCTGTTGGACTGGTTTCCCCTCCCAGCGTCGCCTTCCTTGATTGATAGAAGAAAATGAAAACAACGTGGCCGTTTTCACGGAACAGTTCATCGTGCTAGTTCTAATTGTGTCGACAGTAATAGCGAACACATGGCGTTATCTACATTGTTAGGGTTGTCTGAGGTAAAAACGCTTAAAGGGGATAAAAAGTCTCAAGAAATGTATCACTTTCACATACTCGACTTATCACTCAGATAAGACATACTGTTGGGCTTAAATATCATAACAACTTTTAGTTTCTTAACCCTGTAACCGGACAATGTTAAGGTGTGTATCATAACCTTTTGGGATATATACGACAAAACTTTAATTTAGACCAGGCTCTTTCAATTCGAAAGTTACTGAGGGGATGATCAGCAAAAGGTACCCCTCGTCCGGGTCGTGTATCATTCACGTTTCTGCTTGCCATTTCAAGGCCCATTTATACAGTTCCTTCAAAATGTAACACTAACAGTTTTATTTAGTTCTGCCTGTTCGTCCTGTCTTGAACTTTAACATCGTGACACCCCGTTTACTGTCACCGTTAATAACAGGTTGAGATCTTTCAACACTACAGACCTAGAGTGTTTCACTTTGGGGGAGCATTGTAAAATAGTCTCGGTCCATCAACCACGGGGCACGGGTTCAAGTCCCAGTTTTACCTGTCAGCTACACCCACATGGACTCGTCTTTCTCAGGGTCTTAGTGTGATTGAGAAGAACACGATAGTGTCTGGGGATACAACAGTTCAGACCTTTGCCCCTACTGGATCTACCGATACAGGGTTCCCACAAACTATGTCAAGTTCGACATTGATTAGTTTTACTCCTTGTATGTCAATTCATTTAGCACGGTCAAATTTGCAAAATGGGGTGGCGACGGGGCACTAAAAAAGGATAGATAGAAAGAAGGAAGGAAAGGGCAAAGAATGCATAGATGAAAGAAGGAAGAACTTACCGGGGAAGAAAGATAGATAAACTGAAATGTGAAGATTCTCACGGAGCGTAGTGAAATTGAATCTAGTGACAGAGTCTGGTATCACCTCTTTGATATATCTAATGCCGTCGCTCTGTAACTTGGTCAGAAAAACGTTAACATCGGCATTATTAACAGGAATTCACATGATGAGCTCGCTCCCACAGTAGAACTATCTACCATTCAAGACGTCTGGAGAGTGAGTAGAGCCTGACGGAGAGATGAAGATGAAGTGAATGACTGATAAAAGGAAGGGGAACATCAGATCATATTCTTGATTGAATGACGAATGAAAGATTGCACATACAAGAGCGTCTGTACTCATCAGGAGCTGAAAACACAGTCTGTGTACAGGACAAGGCAGCTCAGAAAGTCCCTGGCTGATGTGAACATGACAGACAGGCCACACTGTATAACGGATCACTGCCAGAGCCTGTCCCCTGACAACACGCCTTGTCGCACGCACGTGAACAATGATGTCTCTGTCGTCAATTTTCAAGGCTTTCAAAGTTTGTCCTTAGACGATCTGAATTGGCAGATTGTCAAGGGTGTCTGTGACATACAGTACTGTGAACGACTGATCAAGCACAGGGCATTCACTTTGGGCCAAAGCAATGATTTAGTGTATTCTAGTTCTCTTCCCCCCTTCTTTCTAGATCTGCAAGTCAATGTGAAAAATGATGGAGGAATGAACAAAATTTAAAAGTATACTTGGAGAATTATTGAAGCGAAGTCGATTTGGTAAACTCCTTTGCATTCCTCGACGTACGAAAAAAGTCATATATATCTTTTATATCGCCCCCGTCTAACTACATGTACTTCAGTTAACGCAAGGAAGTAAAGAAACAAACAGTTATGTCGCTGTAGCCCTTGGACTTAGTTAGATGCGGGGGTGTATATATAGTAGTGTCACTAGTGTGGGAAACGTACACACACTCTGGCTGTCACAATCAGTACAGGCTGGGGACTAGGGTCCGGAGACAGCGGGCTGTGTCGGTGCCAAGGCAGACACAACTGAATCAAAATAAATCCACTTAGCTCCTCCCTAGGCTAATTGCTCTGGGCACGAACAAACTTGATAGAAAAAACTTCTCCAGCTAATGTGTGATTGAACCTCTTTGCTGATAGCTGACTTTTACGCGCGCGCGCGCGTGTGTGTGTGTGTGCGCGGGAGGGGGTGGTGGTGGCGGTGAGTTTTTGCTTTCTTCACTTGAAATAAAGACTATTTTGCTGTTTGGAGCTGACTTAACCTAATTTGTCGGGCCACGTTTGCTATTGTCTACACTAACAGATTTCTGAGTTGAGCTTCTTCTATAAGCAGAATGAAGACGCTTGTGACGCAGGTCTCTGCCAAGATCCCTGGGTTCAGACGATTTTTTCGTCCATCATCGCGTTGCCTAGCAACGCCAGTGACTTCTCCACCGCCTCACGGATCCTTTTCTATCCCAGATTTCCTCTGATAAAGCATCTGGATTTTCCGCCGGATAAAATTTGTTTAGCCCCAACACCCATGGGTTGGACGCTGTGTATTCTGGCAGATGACATTGACTTTGATGGTGACAGTTATTTATGGGACAACTTGGCTGTCGTTCAGATTTGGGGATAAGACTCCCTCTTGTCGGTTCTGGTCGGGCTTAGTCCAGTCTGGCTGTCTAAATTGACGGATGGATTCGCTACTGACCCGGGAGACGGAATACATTAGGACAGAAGACAGAGATCGGGCGTTACGTCGTGGTCACATTCGTCGTGGGTCATCGAACGGTTTTGATGTCGTAAAATTTTCAAGCAGGCTGTGACAGAACCACCCACCGACAAGGCTCTAAGACAGCCTTTTCCCTAACAAGACAACTGAATTTGGCAGGACATGTATATGCACGACTATCCCGAGAATGGCCCCAGGTTGCGATCGTACGACGATCGTACGACTTATATAGGGAAAAGACGGTTTCAAGATTAATATTTGATTTGTGAAGAAAATTAATACTTTTTAACTATGCCCCTTTAGTACGTCATAACTTTGTACCGCATTGTGACATGATATTGGCCAGTGTAGAAATATGACTAGATATAACGGCAGGCCTGTAAAAGAACCGTTAAAACTCTGTTGGACAAAGTGCACACTACCAACGATTGGCACGGCGGTCTCCTACATTTCATTTCCTTGCGTAATATATGAAGTCTCTCACGGTAAGTATTTTCAGTGAAAACATTTCAGTAAATCATACAAAGGAGACCATAGAATAAAACATGCATTCTATAGCCATTCTCAGCCTACTCTTATAACAACTGAAAACGAGAATAACTACCTCTAAAAGACAGAGTAAAGTTGACTTCCCTTTCTGCTGACTTCAGTCGTTTCTTCACCACCTGTCCCTCCTGTAACACCCACAACAGCACGTATGGTTCACAGTGTTTTCTCAAATATCTAACGAGCTGTACTGTGGTCCTAGACTTTACCTCAGGCCCCGTCACATCTAGTTAGTTCCCCTCCCCCGGCGATGGCTCATTGCCAATGTTACATGTTTCTGCCTGGCCGGTTTATACAAACAACGCTGACTCCATTAGCCACGCCTGTCAGCGGGAACCGCACAGCCGGCCAAGGGGATCACTGTGGTGCTTAGTGGTCTATGAAACGATGTGGTAGTTAGTGGTTAGTGGTGTATCAAACAATGGTTGTGTTCTGTCATATGCCTCTCTACACACAAGGTACGGTGTGCTGTTTGGATGCTGATGAACAGTTTACGGGTTGTGATGAGAATCCATCTATTA
This sequence comes from Branchiostoma floridae x Branchiostoma japonicum, assembly GCA_013266295.2. Classification (NCBI taxonomy): domain Eukaryota; kingdom Metazoa; phylum Chordata; class Leptocardii; order Amphioxiformes; family Branchiostomatidae; genus Branchiostoma; species Branchiostoma floridae x Branchiostoma japonicum. The sequence continues at coordinate 11,238,793 of CM023827.1, read as the reverse complement.
ATCGACTAATGAATCGACCTGTTAGTTGAATCACCATCAAATAAATTTATCGAGCGACCATCTAGAAATCAATCAATGAATCAACCAATTAACCAACCAACCAACCAACCAACCAGCCAACCAACCAACCAACCAACCAACCAACCAGCCAACCAACCAACCAACCAACCAACCAGCCAACCAACCAACCAACCAACCAACCAACCAGCCAACCAACCAACCAACCAACCAACCAACCAACCAACCAACCAACCAACCAACCAACCAGCCAACCAACCAACCAACCAACCAACCAACCAACCAGCCAACCAACCAACCAACCAACCAACCAACCAACCAACCAGCCAACCAACCAACCAACCAACCAACCAACCAACCAACCAGCCCAACCAACCAACCAACCAACCAACCAACCAACCAACCAGCCAACCAGCCAACCAAACGAAAACCAAACAGCCAACCAACCAAACACAAAACCAAACAGGTAACCAACCAACCAACCAACCAACCAACCAACCAACCAACCAGCCAACCAACCAACCAACCAACCAACCAACCAACCAACCAACCAACCAACCAGCCAACCAACCAACCAACCAACCAACCAACCAACCAACCAACCAACCAGCCAACCCAACCAACCAACCAACCAACCAGCCAACCAACCAACCAACCAACCAACCAACCAACCAACCAACCAACCAGCCAACCAACCAACCAACCAACCAACCAACCAACCAACCAGCCAACCAGCCAACCAAACGAAAAACCAAACAGCCAACCAACCAAACACAAAACCAAACAGGTAACCAACCAACCAACCAACCAACCAACCAAACAACCAAACAACCAACCAACCAACTAGCAAACAAACCAGAAGATTGGTAACTCAACATACTATTGAGCAGGTGCATATGAGAGTGACAAGAGCAATTTGTTAAATCGGACATTCAAATCAGCAATATGTAACAGACACCCGCGAGACACGAAAAGTTGTAATTGAAATGAACCCCACACTCATACAAATCATCCAAGCCTTTCAGTCTCGATAGAAGTTAACCTTCTAATAATTAAGAAGGTTAGACTGTAACAATCTCTATCACAAAATCTCTGACCCTGTGCCAAGAATTTCACCGATGTCTTTGTTTGCGTGAAGAAGTCGTCTGATACGAATTTGCAATCAAAATTCTTCAACAACAGTCTTTAGCTTTCCCTTGGGCATCTTTTATTTGAAACACAAGCTATTAACGCAGTGATCTTGAGCCGATGTGAAAATGAATTTGGAAGGGCTTTTGATGTAAATATTTTTTCCTTTGCGCCTTTGCCAAAATCGTCTAGGTCAAGTACAATCTCATTACCCCCCCCCCCACAACCCCCCCCCCCCCAGGTGCAGCTCAGTGCCACCCCGGTTCGTGCACGTATCCACGGCCAACAAATTTTCTGCTAGTTAAGCCGTGTCGGACGTCCAATGAACATGACAAAATCGTCTGCAAGATACACATCAGGTGGACTGCAATAAAGAGACTTGCTAGAGGGATATTCGATGTCAAGTCTAAAATTCTAATACCAGTGCTAATATTCGGTCCTGTACTACTAAATCAGTCTCTTTGTTTCTCATCCTACCCCATTCAGGTTCTGTATGGATGCTAGGAAAACTAACCAGCAATACGTCATCACTACAACTTGTTACATAACGGCAGCTGTGCGCACCTGACAGGCCTATGACCTACTGACCTCAGGTCACGACCTATTGACCCGGGGTCACCGACACAGCTACCGCACGGCTGCGTCATTGAAATGTGATTAAACATCCATAACCAACGGTGAAGGTCACGAACAAATGCATGTCAGTAATAACTACTTTTACAAACGACGATAAACTTCGGTATGAGAACCCTTGTGGTAAGATCATTTTGGCAAGTTGACGAACTGTTGCTATAGTGTACAAACAAGGTTTCCCATGGTGTAAAGTTTCCGCCCAACGTCTTGACTAACTTTTAATAGGTAGAATAGATGGAAAGAGAGATGGGAAAAAGAATAAGCAAAGAAAGTCATATCATGGGCAGAGGGATGCAGCGAAAAGAGAAAAAAAATCAGAAGAAGCAGTCAATGACAAAATAATATTAATAGTAGAAAAGTAAATACATTTAGATAGAATCTAGCTAAACAAAAGCCGTCGGCGTCCAAGTCAACTAGCAAGTCCCGTCGGGATTGTCGTACGTGCGGGCTGTCCACATTTAAGCTCTGTTGGCGTGTTGCTATCATCAAGATTATTCGCGAGTGCTTATAGAGTATTGGGTCTTATATAAATATAACAACAGAAGCTCTATCGACGTGGGGAATGTTGTAAACTGTGTCAATCACACAATCGCTCTCCACACGAGAAAAGCTCTGGTTCTAGAAAGTATATCACAATACAGAAGTTTAACAGTACAACTTGGAAGAAGATGGATGAAAGGAATGGGACGGAATGACAGCACCTGTGTGTGTGTGTGGGGGGGCGCACTGTACAAATCACTCTAATAGTGTTTGCTTTGTGTGTATGTGGCGTTATAAAATAAATGTGTAACTTTAGTGTAACGTCACATTGTCCTTGTTTTTTTTGGGTCTAATGTTAATAAACAAAACCTGTGTGGTAACCAGAAGGCTTCTTTCAACACCCAGCCCACGCGCCGGTGTAGCTCGTGAAGTTGTCAAACTTTTGTCACTTTTCTTGTTGTCGTTTCAAGACATAACTGAAGTTGTACACCCCCATGTGATACTTTCCCACCATCCGTAATCTTTCCTGTTCTCACCCACTGCGTACTGAGTTACATGCCCTTGTCTGGTGGCTGTTGTGATACCCTGTAAGGTACAGAACAAGTGTGTAGTAATGCTTTTCCCACCTGTTGGGTGTAAACACGAGGTGCCCGTGTCAGGAAATACCTGTGGGACTTTACAAATACTCGGCTGTTTGATAGCTGACAGCGGTGGGGCTGTTGTATAAACGTCGTCTGACTCTTTGCATCGACAAGCTGTTCGGAGGAATGTACCAACCTGGATGACATACAAACCACCAAACTTGAGGTGGTGGTCTAGCAGGATGTAGGCTCCAGTATAAGGGGGTTATGTATTGAAACAACGCACATACATGTATTGTGTCAAAATTTGACTGCAACCGAACTTCCAGTAGCTCACTATGGAAGTGTTAGTTGTTAAACATGTAGATATAGATGGGCGTCGATACATTACAATGATGCAAGCGTAAACTACTTGTTTTGCCGCAATTGGTGTTACCTATTAAAATGGACCAAAAGTTTTATAAAAAAAGGTCAAAAACAATATGGATAATCTCTAGCTACATAAACTTTAAACCGCTAAACTAGAACATATTTCTAAGTTGTCATCCCCTATTATTACTGATATTTGGCATACCTTGAGTCGGAGGACTATTTCTACTCCAACTGAAAACATGCTGACATGTCAGCTTATAAATACGTGTATATATAAACAGAAAACACAGCATTAAAACATAACGATCTTTCCTGAAACACCTGTCTTTGAAATGTCGCCAACGGTCAAAAATGGAGCTATGAAAGTACTACAATCACCTTGGCGCTGTCTAAGACCGGTAACATATTAGCTTTCCACGTGTAATTAATTTCAAGATCATCTAGTTCCCACGGTTTTTAATTTCTCTTATCTAAAAACTCCATCTGTACGGCGTAACATTGCTCTTTGGTGTTGTTGTTTCCACATAACTCTTAAAAACAATGGCCGCTCCGCCTGATGGGAGTTCTTTGTGGTCCCCACATACTCAAGGAAGTTCCGAACATATCTGTATATACAGTTCATTGTTTGAGAGATATGTTTTTTGTGTGTTTTAAGTGAGTTGATATTTCAGTTGTGGACGCGGTAACTCACGTAAGTAGGTACACTATGTCTAGGCAGATGGTCTTTGCTTTGCCAATATGGTGAAGGAACCTAGATGATGTTTTTGGATCATTTAGTAAAGAATATCCTTCCATTTGACCAATCCATATTCCCCACCAGAAATTATAAAGCCAGAATTAGTTATGTACATACGTTTAGTATATAGAAACGGATTTCTATATATTGCAATGCAATCACTGTTGGCTACACTGTCAGTGAAGAGTGGAATGGCGTCTTCCGAGTAAAAGAATCATACGGGCCGCATCTTGGCAATACTGTAGTATTGAGGTGTTTATAGAGAAGAATGTATAGTCGGAAACTCGAGGCCTCGAGGAGTTAGAAAGATTGACAAAGCCTCAGTGATAAAACAGTAATAACAGGCTTGACACATTTGACGCTAAGCTTCGTAAACTGTCCCACTCGTTCGTTTCCCGGTTGCTTTCTTCCGAGAACTCCATTATACATACTCTTGCCCACTCCGACGGTTTTTATCTTAGCCCATTTTGGAGGCATTACATTAACCTTGTCTTCTAAGTTAGTTATTTAGATAGAAGTATTTTAGCTACTCAGTCCTTGTTATGTACCTTTATTCCTGTATGTTTGTCATATGATATGGGCCAAGTGCTTGAAATAAAGTTTAAATAAATAAATAAAACAACCTGCAACGAACTAAAGATACTTCAAACATTTCAGCGACAAAGACACATTATCAACTTAGTGGTAAAAGCACTGGGAAAACATCCGAAGGCTTGTTCCGCCATCCAAGCCACTACCCGGTCAGCCCATCGGCTTCCGAAACACTAAACCGTGGATGGTTTTACACAAAACTATGTCTACGAAAACACACAGGCGTGCGGATGAATAGCGTAAATGAGAAAACGCTTACTTAGGCAGTAGATAGCAATGTTGATATGGTGTCTGTTAGAACAATACTGGTTTCACTGGCCGTCTCTTCCAACAGGTACAAATGTAGCTGTCACCACCGCACTGCTCACAAATAAGCACAAACGTAAGATTGCGACTAATTAAGATTCATTTTAGTCTGTGCATTCTTAATATATGACGTCGTTGCTGAGGAAGCAAATGGAGCGAATCGTGCCAAAAACGTCTAATTATTTGTACAGACCCATTCCTGTAACTCTTATCTATCTGTAGTCTAAACCAGACAGCAATTCCTCTGGCCCCATCGAAAGTTCTAAGGTTGCTGAAAACTCAAAGGCACCGGATACGAACTTGAATAGACAGACGGGATAACTTACCAAGTGACGTATTCGTGTTAACAATGTCAAGTTCACTTGTTCTCAGATATGATTTATATTCATTCATAGAACAAATCATCAACATTGTCAGAAACGCGCATAGAAACAGATAGGGACTCGTACAAAACTACCACAGTCAAATCTTCGGCACCCGTTCTACATGTATGTACAAGATATGAGAGATTGTGCAAGCAGTCCTACCTTTCTGATAATGCTACCTCGTCGGACGAAATCGCCTTGCGTCTCTTATTTGCTAGCATGTGCCGCTGTGGGGGAGCGAAATACACCTCAGTCGATAGGGTATGGCAAGTTATGCACTGCGTGTCTTCAAGTTGTAAAGGCAACAGTTAACGCAGGAATTATTGGTGAGTGGGCGGCGCTGTGTTCGTTGGTAACTTCAAATGTTGCCCAATGAGAGTACGAGAAACCTAACACAACTTGAGTCGTGGTTTCAGACTCGAGACTGCCAAGCCTAGTCGTGGTGTACTGACTCTACAAACCGCCCTGTCTTCTCCTGGGCTAGCTTCGTGCAGAATTTCTGTTTACAAACTGATGACAACTGTCTTCTCACGGAATATCATCATAGTGCATCTATCAATATCATTCATGATGTTTCGCTTGCAAACGCAGTGACCTCGGGGCCACAAAGTACTCAACTCTTCCCGCTCCCGTACATTCATATGGCCAGCTGCACACTTTCTTTAGCGACACCTTAAGCCTTCTGCGGTCTCCTTGCTTCATAAGAAGCCCACTAGCTAGACGTCTTGAGTGATCCTCTGCCGAAAAAGTCTCCCCTATAAACCCAAGTCTGAGAGTTTAGTTAGCACATGTTGAAAAGGTGCCCTATGACATTTGCTGTCTAAGCATGAGCCTTTCTCACTCCCACGCGTTTCTCTCACTAATCAAATGTCCTCACAATAGTCGGATTTTAACCTCGAACCAATAACGTTACTAGAAGTGCATCTGTAAAGTATACTGCGTCTCAGAGGGTAGAACAAACCTTGACAATTAGCAAGAGACACCTGCGTTTCTCTACTCGTGCCTTGTGTAAACGTCTCTATTAGACTAATCTGTGCCATGGGATGTTCTCTAAACACTGCATATACGCCCCCATCCCGTGTGAGAGGGCAGACGCTTTGGAAATTACGAATCTGTTGGCTTTTAAATGATGCAACCTAACCGAAGCCCAGGAAAGGTCGTATGCAAAGTCATGCTCCCAAATATTTCTCCCGTTAGGGGAAAGTCGCGCATGAGAGGAAAGCAAATGAGTGAAAATGGCGGATGGCTACATGATGACACACCAGTAGTCGTAATATTGTCCTGACTACGTCATACATACAAACAAACAAACAAATAACAAACAAGCAAGTAAATAAACATACTGATAGTACTACATTGTATTTAGCCTACGGCGAATGGCCATCCATAATATGCGTTAAATCTGCAAAGATTAACCCAATCTAAGGATCGGTTTACTTTAGATTTATCAACTAATCTGCAGAGATTAACATCTTGATATATGGGAAGCCATCTTACCTTATGATGCCATCTATGCTGAAGTTAGCCCGCCATTCACGTGCACTAGTACTGCACCCTACTGCATGGAAAGACCGTACAACTGGGAGCAAAGGAATCCAGTAGACTTTTTAACACTAATGGACCGTGTTATTAGTTTAAGGAGTTATTTTCTGTACGCGCGAAGAGTTCACGGTCTGCAAAAATCTACTATTACAAACTTATGATGACAAATGTTTCTTTGTGCAGGTGTCCGTCAGTCGTCACGCCTGCTCTCGCGAGAACAAGCGTCGAGATTTGGTTTCAGTCAGCACTTAATATATGATGCGGTGTCATATTACTGGTTCTTCATCGCAAGCTATGGTCTATTGGTATTTTTCTATGACTGACACTCTGTTGTGTCTCGCGTGCTTACAACTCATACGAAATTTAACACCACACATTTACGAGGGACAAAATAACAGGAAATGCCTAGTGTTTACCTGTAGATGGAACGGACTGTACATGCCTTTTCTGACCAAATCAGGTCATAAAATGTGACAGCAAATTTATGTAAATTAGGCAAATTCAGAAAACAGAGGTTTTGACGGGTACGCTGTCACAGATTATCGTGAAAGGTTCATACCGACGTTTGTCAATGTCAAGTTGAACCACAGGAGATTTCAACCATATACTACAGGGGTTTACCTACGTAAATGCACACTTCTACCAAGGACATACCTCAATATATTAACGTATATACCACTGCTTGTAATGGGCGCCATCAAAAGGCCTGTATTCACATAACATAACGGTAGACGACAAACCTGTGGGGAAAGTAGTTACAGAACACGGAAGAAGTGGTTTTTCGGACGTTTTGTGCCTGTGGCGTCGGCTACCAGGCTCGGCTGGTCCCAGTTCTGAACTGTGTTGGCGACGACCTGTCATCACGTCAGGTTGTATTTATAACACTTACCGCCAGGTGACCGTATGGCCAGAACATCAGGGTCGGTGCACTGTGATCGTGGAATGTACAATGTCATGTCATAGGTCAAGTCTTCGGTCAGCTTACGGACACGGTTGATGTCCGTTAATTCTCTACTATTAGCGGCAGACATATGCTGCCTTTCTATCACTGCTAATTAACACAGACCTGTTTGTTATAGTCTTAGCGTCAGTGATGATGGAGCCATAAAGCCTTGTACAAACTGTGTCACCGTTCATACGGCACCTGCGCCTGGCTGGGTTTAGAGGAATGCAAATTGCAGATAGCTTTAAACCTTTAATTACTCCTTCCCTTCCTTTCGTCATTATTTTCTATCTTCCTTTGTCCATATCCAGTCAGCCAGCCAGCCAGCCAGCCAGCCAGCCAGCCAGCAAGTAGTCAGACAGCCAGCCAGCCAGCCAGCCAGCCAGCCAGCCAGCCAGACAGACAGACAGACAGACAGACAGACAGACAATCAGGCAGCCAGTCAGCCAGCCAGTCAGCCAGCCAGTCCGTCAGCCAGATAGCCAGCCAGATAGCCAGCCAGCCAGCCAGATAGCCAGTCAAACAGCCAGCCAGCCAGCTGTCAGCCAGCCAGCCCCCCCACAGCAGGTGGTATATACCCGAGGTCTACATGGACATAGCTGACATGAACTTGGCTCGGCAGGATCTGTTACAGTGTTCTCTGGTCGGAACGTAATGGGAATTCCGTGTTCCGGTTTTACAAGGTTCTCATGACCTTGACGTTGACTTCACATATGTTGCTCTATACCCTAGACAACTAGATACATGTAACTCCTCCGACACAGCGAACAGAAGCTGTGGAATATGCTTTTTTTTCTTTTTATTCAAATAAGACATCGTTTTCAGTCTCTAGAGCGTTTAGAATGGTAAGCCAACTGTGATTCATCCTTGATGAACTTGATTGAAAACGATAGTTGTTACACTTGAAGTGATTGTACAGATGTTTGTAAACAATTCTTTCGAGTACCTGGGAAATGACCATGGCAGGGTAATAAATTAAAAACGTCGGGAATTTTATCTGCAATCAATGAGGGCCATCATTTTAAGAAAGTGGTTGTCAATATTATAATAACCGTATTTATGATCAAGGAATACGTTTGAAAACTACTTATGCCATGAAAGACCTCTCAGTCTTGAACATGAACGTGAACCTGAACCATGTAACACTGCTTAAGTGGGTTAACCAAATATGGATATGAAAGGTTACGTGCTGCAGTTATTTCTCATCCATATATCAGTGTAAAACTCGTTTGGACTGAGGTAAATATTTTCCTGGTATCCTCATCATCCCGAACTTAACGCCTGTGTAGATAAGATGTTACAATGACTTATAATGAAACATACTGTTTGGAAACCCTCTCGATAGTTTTATTATATCTGCTAGAAAATACAGTTTCTTATTGATATGTGAACATTTTTCGCACGGACTCTAGACTTGGAGATAAATTCTTGTCACGTTTACTTTCGTTCACTAACCAGACTTCAGAAGACTTCAGATGTCAATAGTCAGACCGGTTCGGGTACAGGTAGGGGGTGGGGCGGTGAAATGATATCACAAGGACTCATGCTGTGCGTCTGGCTTCTATTTCCATTTATTCCATATCAAAGCATACCCAGCGGACCTAGCTGCCCTGCCCTCGGCGGGTGCGGTATGACTTCGCCGCCGCTTGATGTGTGTGCCGACTGCGGTCAGAGCCTGGGTGGGACGGACGTCACTTTGAAGCCTGACAAGTATAGAAGCCAAAATCGTTTAAATTCTGTCTGGGACATGACAAAGTTGATGTTGGGAGAAAACATCGTGACGTCACTTACTGATTACTTTTTAAACTTTTCTGAAAACGGTTGTCTTTATACATGGAGTTAAAATAATTTATTTTAACTCCATGCTTTATAGAAGTTATTTTGACACGGGATAAAATCGAGCCTCGTTGCAATATTGCAAAAACATGCCTTATGACATTTGTACTGTAAACAGGTTGTCCGGTGGTTTCGGCAAGTTGCTACAATTCTAAAAGCGCCACCTCGGATGTATCCGACGAACTGCACGTAAATCATGACACATTATGATCAGGACCGAATTTTTAGTATTCAGAATTTTTATATCCAATAAGCTCTGAAAAAAGTTATCTTATGATTAGGTATGGTCAGAAATGACATTAGTAAGTTAGCCTTATAATTTTTAACAATATCATAATGTAAACATCGCGCCTGCCTATGACCAGGATTCAACATCCGGGTTCATCATGTTGACAGTACAGCCGTTATAATTTTGTGTCGTCAGTACGTGGACTCTTTGAAAGAACTAATATTAAACACGTGGAGCGTGGTCCTTTTTAGACATCTGGGCAGAACTGAAACATCGATATTGTCGCTTGATCTAGTCTAATATTACGTCGGTGAAGGTTAGACATCCAGGTAATACGATACGCCAAAAAAAACACAATTACTCAAGCAACTGGATATGATTTTGGAAACGTTTTTAGGTAGTATCCACTACCTTTCGTCAGTGACACTGGAGAATTCTTAGGAACCACAGGTTTATAACCACCAACTATTAATTGATATGCAAATAAAGTGAATAATTCTCCAGTGGCATTGACGAAAGGTAGTGGATGCTATCATATCCAGTTGCTTGAGTAACTGTTTTTTTGGCCTAGTCTAATGTTGTCCACAGTTCAATATTGTAATACTGTTTACTTTAGTATCCGCAGTCTGGTCCTACTGCTAGGTAAACATTTTGTGATAACAAGTTATAGGACGGATAGTCACGACTTTAACCCATTCCCTTCCACTCGGGTAGCATGTAGTCTTTACCCGTCAACAGTGCACCAAGGTTGGACTCCTTTATGTACCAGCCACGATAGTACACGACTTCTCCACCGGCAAGCCATCCGCCCCACCACCCGAACGCCCCTAGCGTCACGACGGTATGATTGCAGGCGGCCAAGATGGCCAAATCTTCCACCGCCGTGTGCCCTTCCGAGAACACCACGTCGTTGTTCTCCGTTGCTATGTGCGACTTGCACCACTCCATGTCTACGACGTCGCTGCAGACGACAAACGTGACGTTTCCGTACGTCTCCCGGTAATAAGACATCGCCTGTGTCAGGTACCATTCCGCTGCCACGAGGTCACCCTGGAGTTTTTCATATCCGTCAGTCAGTCCCGTTCTGCGGACGTGGACGCCGACAAACACCGACGGTACGGACGAGTTTGTAGCGCCGTCGACCCTACCTAGTTTTGCTGCTTGTGTCAAGAACGATTCAACCTTAGGCTTCAAGTCTTCGCAAAAGGTAAACTGCCTTCTAATGTCCCTCTCGTAGTCCTGAAAATACTTCCAAGATTGGAGCCGACTTGCGCCGAGGGTCCAGTTCTGTTGCTTATTGTGTAGCGTTTCTACTTCAGGGTTGTAGACCCGTACGCTTTCCTCCTCAAAACGTAACGCCTTAAATCCCGATGAATTCACCGCTTGTTCAGACATGGTCCCATCAATGTCCAGCTGACCAAAAACCTTCAATAATCCAAAGGAGGGGCTGACTAGTAATCCCATCTTGTTGCGTTTCGCTACGCCATACGCGGACGCGAACTGAAACAGGGTAGTTCCCAGTCCGCAGCTATCACAGGCGGGCAGATACAGGTACGATGGTCGTGAGGTCTCTGTCAGCTCCTCCGGTGGTTCGTCTTCTTGGCTCGGACTGTCTGGAACGGATTCCCGATCTTCTGCGGACAGCGGCGAGGCTGTGGCCGCCAGGTTTCCGTCCGGGGCAGGCGGAGACCAAGTCGCCTCCTGACGATCCCTTGTCATCAAATCCGCCGTTGACAGGCTTGGGTCGCCCCGAAACTTGACTGTGTTGGTAGTTGTCCATAGTCGATTGGTAAACAGAATGAACAGGATTGTTAGACATACCGACACACATAGGGAAAAGAAGAAGAAGCTACGAACGCCCAAGTTCCCATTTATGTCGCCCATCCTCGGTGTATATATTCCAACCACAAGGTACGGGACTGATGATGTGTGACACGGATGTTGTGAGAGTTGTTCACGCCCTTTATAGCAGCTGCATTTGTTTTAATGTTTTTACCACAACAAAGATATACTGTTTGGAGTTCTGTATGTGAGGCAACTAAAAGTGAGATCACATAAGCTGCAGGAGTAACACACATGGGTAACAAAATCATGGAGTTGAGTCTATTATATCTATTATCAAACACATAAAAATGTCCAGAAATGTTCACAATTCCCATATGATTTATTTTTGTTTCTGTGTGCATACACAATGTATTGTCATCAGCTTCACCCTTATTGATTTTAATAACTGTTACAGTTATTCATTTTCAACTTATCATAAAGAGCTTGATACCTGCACTTGAAACAAGCAATCTTAAATCCACCTGTTAATAAGCAAGTAGCAAAATGAACATAAATGCAGAAAATACTATCATTTTAGCAAAAGAGCAGACAGATAATGGCTTAATTAGTACTCTCCTAAAGACAAAACTTCTTTATCCTGAAGGCCTTCTACCTTCACACATTTTCAGCAGGTGGTTTCAAATCAACACAACTGTAACTGTTAGTAGAAACAAATGAATCCATACTACTGGACAATTTTTGAAGTATATTCAGACGTTTCAAAGGCCATCCAGCCTTCTTCATCAGTGCATAGCGAATGGAAGTTTACATACAGTATATGGAATAAATACAGTAATATGGAATAAAGAATAATATGGAATGATGAAGAAGGCTGGATGGCCTTTGAAACGTCTGAATATACTTCAAAAATTGTCCAGTAGTATGGATTCATACTATACTATCATTATCTACCTGGATGTCTAATCTTCATAAACGTAACTGTAACTGTTTGAAAGAGAAGCAATGTACATGTAGCATGTCACATTCTTAAATATCTTCACAATTAATACAGCAGTCATCAGCCACTAAAACAGCAAAGCAGAATTACCCACCTACTTATGTACATCTGTATACATAACATCTTTGCTGTTGAGCCATTCTCTGCATATTCTTATAGCACAGGGACAGTGTATTTGAAAGCTCTGGTTACATGTTCATGTCAGCACCCTTTGTCCTAGAAACACCAAATCACCCCCATTATGAGGTGATTAAACCTGGATAGTATCAAGAGCTTCTAGTTGGTCTCACATAACTTTGGACTGGTTCATTTCTGAGATGGGTAAGTTACAGTACCACATCCATTTTTTTTTTGGTGTGTGGAACATCTGTTTTTTTCAGGTGTTCCTGGCTCCATTACCAGCAGGAGGATCTGCAGGTGCGGAGTTGTTTTCAAGTGGAGCACCTGCATCTTCAGCAGCACCTGCCTCTGCAGCAGCTGCGCGGTCAGCCTCCCTGACCGGCTGTCTGCAGGTGGGGCAGTTCTCGTGGTCCCTCAGCCAGCGCTTGATGCAGGCCTCGTGGAACTCGTGTGCACACGGCAGCGTCTTCACGCGGTTCCCAGTCCTGTAGTTCACGATACAGATGCTGCAGGTTTTCGCCTCCTCGTTCCGGGCGAAATTACGATACGGAATGGACTCGATCTCTTGCGGGGAGAGCCCACGTGGCGGCTCGTCCACCGAGGAGATGTACATGTTTCCCGTGGCGGGGAAGTAGTCGAGGATGCTGTGGTCGCGGACGAAACGGATGCTGACCAGTCGGCGCCCTTGCCAGAACTCCGGTCCGAACCCGAGGAAGTTCTCGGGAAGTGCCTCCCCGGGGATCCCGCTGCGGTCCGAGCCGTTGCTTGACTCGGACATGGTGTCTTCATCGCGTGTGTTGTTTGGTGAGGACAGGTCTGTGAGCATGTCCATGGCATGTTGCATACTGTCCTCCTCGTGCCCAGGTTCCACCGGCCCGGGGTGGCGTATCCGGAACCGTCCCTGCCGCCACACAGTCCCCTGCGAGGCTTGTTGTCGCAGACGAGCCTGGCTCCGGGTGACAGGGCCTTCCCGTAGCCTGCTAGGTGGTGGTGGATTGACAGGGGGCGCTGGTGCACGGGCCACACTTCTTGGCTGGTTTGGTCCACCTGGGGGAAAGATACAGAAGGTCGATACTGAATTAAAGTGATAATCATAATGATACCAACAGATACATCTTAATAAAAACCATAAAAACTATAGACTTCAACTCTGACAGTTTTCATTGCTTAATTACATGCAAAAATAAAAGTGCATTTTCGTGTAAGTCACCTTTTGTGGCTTTGTCTAGCAACATATTATTCTTCATGAGAACTCTTCTTATGTGTTTTACATTCCGTAGACCCGTAGCCAGTACCCACCTCTGTCTGTCGGGGTCCGTGTGGCCCACCTCCTGCGGAGGTTATATCCACTGTTCCCACGGTCACGCGTGGGCTGTGGCGTCAGGCTGAGCAGGTCAGAATAAAAGTGATTCGCCCTCCCCACATAGTACGCGCTGAACCTTCCCGTACTGAGCAGGGGGGTGGGGGTACCGGTTGCACCATTTCCGTCCTGCTGGTTGCCTTGGTCTTGGATGCCGTTGTTACTACCTTGCTGTGCACCTTGGGCAGGCGGACCTGCTGTTGGAATGTTGCTTCCTGCTGTTCCTGAGGAGCGATCAGCTTGGTCTCTCGTCCCGCTGGCGGAGTGACTGCTAGTGGTGCCATTAGTAACAGGTTGGTTGGGCTGAGATGGCGACCCCGACATGCTTTCTATCCCCTGCAGTCTGCTAGACCTACGGGTGGCAGCTGTAGGGATCCTGTTCCCTCTCCTCCTCTCACTTATGGCTGCATCAGCTCTAGCTCTACTACTTCTTCTTGCACCGCTATTGGCATCATTTCCAGATTGTGCATCTGCCCTATTTTGAGCAGCAGAAAAAGCTGACCTCTCTTCCGTGGTCTGGGAAGCGGAAACCCCATTTATTGCATTGTTGCCTGACCTTTGGCCTCTTGGTTGAGAGCTGTGTACTCTGACCCCTGACCTCTGAGCCCTGGTCCTCATTTGACCTCTACCCTGGTCAGCAGGTGCTGCTGTGGCTGTAGTCCTGGTGACCTGTGATGTGTTGGACTGACCTCTGGCCCTTGAGGTGGAGGTTCTTGTACCACCTGACCTGTAGGGATGACCTCTGACCCCTGAACTTGTGTTACTTGATCTAGTTTTTCTTGGTGCCATGTGGAGTCCTGCTGTTCTCAAGATCAATACCTACAGAGGTATAACATGGAATGTATTTACTATATCTCATGTATTGTTATAAGGTGAGAAAGGTGATGATTGGCAGTATCAATGTTTAGTACTGTACTCTATTATAAGGCATTGCTGTCAGTACACTAAGAAACAAATACATTGTACATGTGCAGTCCTTATCATGCACTTTTCAGACTTTTCATGCTGCATTCAAGAAGCTAGTTACTTGTACTTGGATGTTGCTGACTCTTTCCCTCCATCTCTCCCAGTCCTCCATAGGTCTACAGCCTAGATGCCAGACTCTCGTCAGGGCCAGCCCCTCAGTTAGACCCTGAGCAGCAGGTAAAATTTCCGTGGGGACAGGTTGGCCCTGGAGCCCAGGAGCTAGTCTGCAGACTGGCCCTGGCAACAGTCTGGTACCCAGGCTATAGGTCTAGTTTTAATACAACACACATACTCACAGAGCTGATGTAAGTAGGTTGGAATACATGGTGGTAAATACTTAGATTGGACGGGTGCTAGGTGCCCAAACTCTTATCATGAGGAGAAATGCAAAAATTATTAAATTTTCGTCTGGACCAAGGAGCTCCTTGTCTGGACTGATTCCTTTCTCTAGAAGCATATGGACTGGCATCAAAACTACCAATAGAGTGAATAAGGAGGAATATACAGACACACTACGTAGATCTGAAAAGTCACTGGCAGGCTACAGAAAAGACTATATCCCTACAGGACTCCTGCATACAGGGCAGAAAATGCTGTACTTCTTCCCTGATAAATAACAAAAGTGAAAGGACAACTGCTAACACAACTCATGTTCTTGTAGGTTCCATCTCGTTGGTTCCATCGCACAAAAAAAACATACTCACCTCAAACTAGAGACGTTCGAAAGTCTTCTTTACACAGAAGACTTATTTGTGCTTCGATGGGGCTTGCTTGTGAGCAGCCAAGAAGGCCCAAATACGAGTATTATTCATAAAACGTCACAGGTGAAGGCTGACCCTTGGACTTCCCGCCATCTTGTGTGCTGCCCTGTATGTGTGGACGTTTGCCTTGTCGTGACGTCAAGCTCAGAGGAACCATTTTGAAATAGGGATGTTCCTGTTTAAAAATTAGGTCCCAATTATGACTCTATACGGCAAAAAAACATCTCGTTATGAATATATGTGTAGACATAAGTTCAATGTATGAATTCCAATACAAGATATCGTCACCAGTTTGTACAATATAGGTCGATAGCAGTACAAGTGGCACAGTCCAAGAACGGCCTCTGGCGGTTTTGCTGTCAACTACAGGTTTTTGTCGGAAAACCATGGCCGCCTCCCGACCTGGGAGGGGGACGGCCAAAACGTCCAGAAAAAGAACTGCGTCATGGCGGCGTACAGCTGCTAAGAACTTTCTGTCAAACATTCCGCTCGACGGGTCGTTTGAAGAACCCGTTCCTGGTCGAAATGAGTCGGTGGCAAGTCTTGGAGGGCACCAGACAGCGGCGACTGTCCACTCGACTTCTCTAGTGGAGGGGGAGGGGCAACAGGACACTGTAGATGGTCATCGTGATCTGGGGCATGGACAAGGTTTGTGGTCATCTTGTTCTCCAGCTCTTTGTTGACCAATCGAAAACGACAAATAGTCGTATACAATACAATGAAGACAACAGAAACTATTTCCTTTAACGCAAAAGTTTGGAGGACCCGACAAGTTCTTTGCCACTCGGGTAGAGAGCAGTTTCAAGGGTACACGTTGTCATAAAAATAGGACTTCTTTTTACAGATGTACTCAGAGGTCAGTCAGAAGAATGGGCCCACATTCGAGATGAGGCCATCACTGTAGACATTGCGGCAAACACACACGTGCAACAGGAAAACACAAGTCCAAGGGCAAGGTAACCAAAGTGCACAGACTAGCATACTAGATTCTTTCTTATCATGCTTGTATAATAAAGTGCTGCAGCATGGCAAAGCTTGTCTTTGAAAACAAGCCATTCTACGTTACATGTATAATGTCAAGGTAGAGACTCCGATCTGGTAGAATCGGCAATTCTACTAGTAGAGATCCCTACTAGTGGAGTCTCTGTCAAACTCCGATCAGGACCTCTACCAACTAGAATTGCCCATTCTACCAGATGGGATTCTCTTCCCTGACATATACCAAGGAGATCTCCTTGCATATACATAATTGTTAGATTTTGTATTTTTAGGTCAGATTTTCATCATGCACTGTCATTTTGATAAAATCTACACTGTCACTCTCAGAATCTCATTGATGATGTTTGCTAATAGCTGTGTGGACAAACTTGAGTTACCAGTATCAATGAATGTTACTGATTACGTTACGTACATGTTATTTTCAGAGCTAATACGTACAGCCCTGGACAACCGGGTGAAGGTCACCCCTCTCCACGGCGTGGACTGGTCCGACAGAACTCCCTCAGCAGTCCGCGGGACACGCCTCCACGAGACAAGAAGGTCGTCAGAGTTCACCGGAGCCTGTCCATGACTGAGTCGGCGGAGAGCGTCCAACCACAGAAGGTTCACTTCTTGAGGTCGCTGAGGGAGAGGGGCATTCGCAAAGGAAGGTAGGAAAACATTGGAGGAAATGCAAATTCTTTCTACATACAATGGACCTAATAGCAATTTGATAGCTGTTTAAACTTTAAAGGAGCACTTAAGTCGGGAGGAGGGGGTTAATGTTATGTTCGAGACTTCAGTGCTCCTTTAAACCATGGTAACTGGCAATGTCTGTTATCAAAGCTTACCAAGGAGCTTTACTCTTTTCCATGTTTCCTTTCCAGACTGGTGTTGGTATCGGGCCACAAGGTACCATATGCAGTAGTGTCCCTGATCCCGTACAGTCGTATCAGCCAGCATGGATATGTCAGGTAAGTCCTGTACCTTACTCACAATTCCAGTCAAAATTGTCTCAATCCGTTTTTACGCCTAGGCAAAAAATGTTCTGTAGGACACTTGAACAGTGGGAAATGAGTTGGAGAGAATGGTAGATGTACAGTAGTTGTACAGCAATACAAAATAAACTTACTTGAGAGTACCTAAATATACATGTAGCAAGGGCTGAGTGTTAGCCTTGTTACCAACAGAGATTTCATGCCTAAAAAGGCAGCACCAACAGCAGGAAGCTTAAGGTTAAGCCTTTCAGTACAGGGATGAGCCAGGAACGTGAAACGTTTACATCTGTGTGTATTTATAACTGGCTAGGAATGAAGTAACACCACAGTGTTGTGTTTCAGTGTGCCGGAGGGTCGGAAAAAGCGCCACCCCTCGGGAGGACGTCCCCTGTCCTTCATGACGGACACCAGCGTCATGGCACAACTGGAGGGGGTCGAGCTAGGGGATGATGGGAAGGTTTGGATAGAACATTCATTACAGTAGCCAATCAGAGATGCTTTTAGTGATACCAGTTTCACTGTAATTTGGTTACCCTCCAGGACAACCTACAAGAGAGGACAACCTAAAATCAGCAATATTGTTGTACCATTTATGTAACATCAACCAGAAAATAGATTTTGATACATGTATTAGATATTTACAATGTTTGCAAAACAAACCATGGCTACTCAGTATAATAAGAAAAGATGTGATATAAAAAGTAAACATGTCCTTAATTGCTAATTGAAAGGTTCTAGTGACGACGTTCCTGTGTGTGTATTTTTTGCAGACGGTGTCCTACGCACACTTCCTGGTGCCCACCCGCCCTATGGAGAAGAGGAAGTCCCTGGATGGATTGGGTCCGTCCGCTGCGACCCAATCACAGACGTACCTGCGGACAGTGTCCTACGACCCTGCGCATCTTTTACGAGTCCAAGGTATCTATGTGCAAGCACTGTAGTCTCGCAAGGAATAAGGGATGCTCTAGGAATGTCAGCTGTAAGCATCAATAGAAAAAGCAAAAGAAAAGCACATGAATTTGCAGTATGAGATTTCATAGTCTTTGCATATGAGATTTCATAGTCTTTGCATATGAGATTTCATAGTCTATTGGATGGAAACATATGTTCCATGACACACTGCTCTTCATGGCCCTTTCCACTTATCCCTCTTATTTTGGAAATATGAGGTTTAAAATCTCAGTTTTACAGAAAACATATAGTTTTTTTTTTCTTGAGAAGTGTTGTCAATGTTGTCTATGTTTTTCCAGCATCATCAGAAGAACCGGCAGTTCCCTTTGTACTGCCCAAGTACGACCCTTACCTGCTGGATGACCCAGAATGGAGGTCTGGCAAACACAGAACTGTGCTCAACCTGCCAGGCTATATGGTAACTTGGAAATGTTGTCTTCCAATGTTAGGCCACACCAAGTAATATTTATGGATGACGTCCTCTGGAGACCCTAAATCTAATGCGAGAGCGCGGAAAAAAAACAAGAAGGGCCGAAAAAACAAGATGCCTAGATTTGAAATATCATAAGGGACGACAAATGTTAGGACACAAATTGAATGAGAGAACACAGTGTAACAACCAACAAGTCTTTTATTTGTCATGAAAATAGCAATAAATTAGTGGAACAGCAGTTGTCGTCCTGTTGTTTTTTTCCTTTCATCCCATCTTCCCTTTATCTTGCGATTTGCAGCACCTTCGTGACTCTTTGGTCATAGTTACAGGAAGCGGAATTTCTTGTTTTTTTTTCTGGGAACAGGCCAAAATCAATGCACGCGCGGACGTCATCCATAAATATTACTTGGTGTGGCCTTATGGTGTTTTACCTTTGCTTGTTGATCTTTTCCACCAATGGCTACCATTTGACATTGCTTTGTTAAAATATCTATTGTTTCACTGTACATGCTTTGATTTTGTTGTCATAATTGTTTTCATTGCTTGCTAATAGAATGCACACCATTTATTTTTTTCATGATTTGTATGAAATTGCTGTTGTTATTTCCCTCACAGACATCAATAATTGACTATGCCAAACCCTCTGAACTGAAGAAGGATTTGAACGAGATGTTCAAAGAAAGGTTTCCACACATCCGACTCACTCTAAGTAAGCTAAGGAGGTACGTATGAAAATAGTTGTCAGATCTGACAATACAATGTATATTTTGTCACTCATTCTTTCCTAAAAAAAAGTTGAAAAATGTCATGTTGTTGGAAAAGGGATGTCGAAAAACATAGGAAAAGCATTGCTGAATTCTTTTAATACCTTTTTCATTTAGCTGAAAAACAACTTAGTGGTAAAACTAAGTCTGAAGTGAATTTGTTCATTTTGTGATTTTTTTTTCACATATGTTTCAGCTTGAAGAGAGAAATGAAGAAGATAGCAGTGAATGATGTGAGTACTTGATGCACAGAGATTCTTGAAATAATATCAATGTTAAGTGCAAAGTATTAAAAACAGGAGCTCTTTGCACCTATTTTTAATGCCCTTCCATCGGTACTTATTATCACTTTAATATGTTGGTGTTTCTCATTTATTTTCAGTGCCGAATGGAGGAAGTGACTGTTGCCCAGGCATACGTGTACTTTGAGAAGTTGGTCTTACAGGTAAATTCAAATCTATGTTGTTAGCTATAGGTTCCTTAAAGTGTGATCCCAGCCAAGTGCACGTAGAAGGTGCTACAAGAATGGTAAAGCACAAAAAACAGCATTGTTACTGATAGTGAGAATATGATGTGATTCTGTCCGACTCACTGCTGTTACTATATGTGAACTGACACTGTCACTTATGTTTACAGGGAAAGATTAACAAGCAGAACAGAAAATACTGTGCAGGTAGGTCATTTCTATATCAAATATGATATTTTTTGCTATTTAGGATACAATCTGTCAAAACTAAGAGACAATGTCCAATGCCGTAGGTTATTACATACAATGTATGTGTAACATTAATCACTTTAATTAGTTTAGGTCAAAGAATTCAATGCGCTGTATTTGTACATTTTAAAAACAATATCTTGACACAGCTTGGGTTATCAATGTAATACAAACTACAGTGGAATATGAACTGCATGTATGTTTTGCTTGAATATAGGTGCTTGTTTGCTGCTGGCAGCAAAGCTGAACGACACAAAAAAGGCACAACTGGGGAAGTTATTGGAGGTAACAACACTGACTATCCTGTGTATTTCTCTGTGTGTATAACTACTGTGACTCTATTTCGAATTCTGTGAATGAAGATCATACTTATTTCATTCATTGTATGGATGCCATTCCCATTATGAATGTTTTCGTGAACAGAAAGGCAAGAGAAAATAATGCATACCATTATTAGGTACTTTGAAGTCAAAACAGATACTTTGGATACACATCTATGTTGTGAAAACTGTTTATTGTATGTATTGCAAATTACGGTATACACTGTGCAAAAAGTTGGATTTACCAATAGTAGTAAATGCCAGTTAAGTTGGGTAATGTTTACTTTGTACACTGTACCAGACTTTACAATGGTACTAAATAAAAGCCAAGTCTGATAATTTCATTTACTACCTTTGTTAAGTCCGGTTCTGTTTACAAGTTAAACATTACCTGACTTTGCTGGCATTTACTACCATTGGTAAATCCAACTTTTTGTGCAATGATGGTCTGAGGTAGCTTGAGATACTCTCATTACATTTAGGTGTTTCCATGTTGTTCCATGTAGGAAATTGAGGACACATTCCGCCTGAACAGGAAGGACCTGATCCTATTTGAATTCCCGGTGTTGGTGGCCCTGGAGTTCTCTCTACACGTGCCCGACACAGAGGTGTACCCTCACTACAGGAGACTGGCCTACCTGTCCTGACCTTACATACATGTACAGTCCTGTACTGTACTCACCTATCTGTACAGAACACTGTGGATACTCTCAGAACTAGATATTGTAAAATATGGTTGAAACTTCACTCAAAAATAAGTATTCACTTGTGAATAAGTCCTCCTGTTCTTTTTGTTTTTTGTTTTGTAGATGATAATCATAAGGTGCTCTATTGTTAGGATATTGCCTTAGCAATAATTCATTTCTAGTTCTCAGAGAACTCCCCTCTGTTTAGTAGGCTAGGCATGTTGGTATGAGCCATATTGGCTCAAATGGTAATACCACTTTCATGTATGGACTAGTCCATTCAATGAGTTCAAGGGGTGGTCAGGACATTTTTCTTACCTGTTACTCTACACCATCAATAATTTATGAAGACACCATGTTGATAACCTTACCTGTCACTCTACACTATCAATAATTTATGAAGACACCATGTTGATAACTTTAGTGATGTATTAGATATGTATAGTCACAGAATGTAATCTTGTACTGTAACAGAGATATACATATTATGTAATTACTTTCTATATGTGATGTAAAATACAACAAGGCATTCTCATGTAAAGTATGTGATTAAACACTAGTAAAGGTTATCCATGAAACTTGTATGTATTATTTCCCTGTAGTCTTTAAGATGGTGTGTGACAACAGGAACTCAAGATGTTACAAATGTTTAAGAAATTGAACTTTCAATGTAACACTGTAAACTCAAACTTATGGGTATGGAATTCAGGAAGCTGAGGATTGCATGAGCGACCCTACAACCCTGCAGACTTTCTATCCTAGTTCTGTTCAAAGTACAATCTCCTCGGTTGTTCCAATGAATTAGAAAAACCCAAAATACTTTCCAAAAACCTGAAATCTCTGATTTCTAGTTGTGAATTTTGATGATCCTTTATAACTTAATATAAGAGAAAGAAATTCCACAAGTAATTTATTCACGGATTCTCAAAGATATTCATTACTAGTATATAATGTACCTAAACATCCTCGAATCACTGGACACATATTTAGTAGACTTGACAAAGACGATGTGTCAAAGTCATTATCATCGTCGTCGCCGCACTCATCTGTCGAGGATGCGGGCCACCACTGCTTTCCACTCTTTTCTGTCTAATCTTCTTCTTCTTCCCTAATGCTTGCCTTTGTATGTTCACCACCACTTACTTACTTACTTACTTACTTACTTAGCCTCTTCATCCCTTGCGAGACATAAGGCCGTGACTTTTTTCTTCCATCTGGGTCTGTCCTTGGCCCCTTCTTCACTGATCGCCAGGATAATCCCATGGACGCCAGGTCATCCGTCACAGTTCTTCTCCAAGTGGTTTTGGGTCTACCTCTTTTCCTTTTACCAACAGGCCTCCAATTTAAGGCTATTGGGTATTCTATTGTCCATTCTTAGTACATGTATATGGCCAAGCCATTTCAGTCTTCTATTGGTGATTCTATGGAAAGTCCTCTACAACCGGTTTTGCTATTTATATGCTATTTATTTTGCTTTTGTATATATGCGTTTCAAAATTAGGCTTTGTAAATATGTAATGTGTAAACATATAACGTTAATTCCGGCACATATTCGACCTTTCCCAAGCAAAGGGTATCAAGCGACGCATGTACCTCCGCTAACCACTGCAGACGACTTTACCGACATGCACGGCATATTTCGGAGTTGTTATATCATGGAGTTGTTCGTCGTTGGAATTGTGTTGACCGTTCTGGCCACCACTGAGGCAAGTGTCTCCATATGTCTCATTGATCTCCTTCAAATTGTAGTCTATCGACGTACACCTGTATCTGTAGGCCCTGACTTTTCATGAATTCAATTAAAGTTTGCATTAACCTGTAGACAAATGGTAGACGGTCCGGCTGTGCGATGAAAAGTTTCTTTCATTGTGTCTGAGGTCTGACAAAAAGGTCTGAGTTAATTTTTTCACCAGCAGGCCTTTCCGAAGATCAAGCTCAAGATTGGGCAGACGCCACGCATGTAAGTAAAAGTCTAAAGTGAATATCTAAGACTGCCCATTTGAGAGAGAGTAAAATAGAATGCACTGTAAATCATATTTTTTTAGAAATTCTGTTATGTTTAGCTATCGGCACTCGATATAACATCTTGCGTTATCAGAACAATACTCTTTTTTGTGCTTTGTCTTTCTTGTACATGTAGCACCTGTGATCTTCTGAGTGCGTTTGGCCGGGACCACACTGCATGTTCCCTTCCATGCATCGTCCTTGGGTATCCGGGCGGATACTGTAATGCCACAAGGGTAAGGAATCAACTGCTAATTCATTCAACAAATCGTGGGAGAGATATATATCGATACCTTCAATACGTGTTACATGTTGTTTTACAAATGCCACGTGTGGCTCGCCTCTGAACACCAGACCTCCGTCTTCATGTCCCATCCCAGAGGACGTCCTTCACCGAAGCTAGGTACTCATTTTCAACGAGTGAGGAAATAGGTATTAAGTGCCTTTCCCAATGGCACAACATTAGGGCCTGCTAGGGATTCGAACCCAGAACCTTTAGATTCCACAAGACCCCTGCTTGCCATCTTGAAGTAATGTTGGAAAACGAATGTATTCCAAGTATCTGGCTCTAGGCACCACGTGCAAGACCAAGAGGTTGAGTGAGTGAGTGATCTGGTTTAAAAAGTACAAACATGATCAGATGAACTGTTCCCCCTTCTTTCTCTCCCAGGTCTGCAATTGCCGCAACTGATCATGAGGACGGGTTGTCCAAGTATCAATGTCGACGATGGTGACCACCTCTTACCAAAACCTTATATACTCTCGTACATACCAAGCAGTAGCTACAATGTGTTAATACTGTTGGCTCCAGGAAAGGAATATGTGTGCAAGAATACTTCAGAAAGATACCTTATAATAACTTTATTGTCCATTTTTGCATAGCTTAGTGTACCTTTGCCTAGAAATATTTTCATTTAAGCCATAACATTTGAAGAGTTTTGTTTGGTTAAGCCATCACTTACGAGTGAATGACAAGTAGTTGGAGTTGGCTCAGTACATGGGCCTCCCCGTCCCCAAGATGTAATATGGGATTAGCTTATTAGGAAAACACACACAAAATTCACAGCACAAATTTTGTTTGTTTGCTTTTGCATACTTTTTATTTTTTGAGCACCTTCACTACCACTGGCCACACTTAGCCATGTACATGTGCCCCCTGGATAAGGGCTTTGTTTAGTATTGAATAGATGTTGATGTTGACTAACAACATCTGTTGGTTGAACTAAACACTGGTATACAGTTTGACAATCACAATTATCCTTCATAGTAATGACAACAACCTCCATTTCCACAGTACAATAGCTCTACAACAACCTCCAGTCTTGCTTATTTCTTTACAACTACAATCACTTTAGTTTTTCTCTACTTTCTTGAAACACATTGAAGATGGAATAACTATTCAGTAAATCTCATTTTGTAAGAAATTTCTTTTATTTTGTGACCTCAACATGAAAAAATACACACCTTGTTTCAATAAAAAAACATAAAATTTGGTAAATCATAAAATTTGGTCACCTTTACCACCAAAAGTTGTCTTTCTGCTTTATTTCACTTCAGGTATGATTGACTTTATTTATTCAGAACATTATGCTGGAAACAATAAAACTGTAGTTGATAAACTTAAATGTCCAGTGTTTAATGATTTTTGAAAAGTTACATAAGATCCACAACAACAAAACGTATGTCCTAGAGCATAAGTTTAGTGGATGCTGCATGACTTGGAGATGAGTAACACTGTTCTGGTCTTAATGATATACTTTTGTGGTGTCCATTGAATAGGTAGGCACTTGTCATGATAAGACTTGGGTGTAAATGTGTATAAAGTCTGTGCATATCAAATCCCTTATCAGGGCTTGAAAAACTGGGTATATTTGTACTTTTTGCACCCCAAATTGGAGCTGTGCACCTTTTTGACTGTGGGTGCACTGGTGCACCTAGATATTTGTCTAGAGTTATATATGTAAATGTATTCATATGCTATATCATTTATGTGTGCACCTACATTTTCTGGTTAGGTGTACCAGTGCACCTATTCCAAAAAATAATAATAATAATAATAATAATTTCTAGCCCTGCATTGCTGATTTCTTTTATACCTCAATGACCAGTTCATCCATTCTTTTAAAATATCTTACAAAAATGCCCATAAATCTCATTCTTGATTGACAAGTGAAAGAGTAGTAACATCATTTCCACAGTACAATAGCTTTACAATCCAAAGCTTTCGCCAACTTGTAACAGGTTCTTCCTTGAGTACTCATAGGCAATGAAGAGAGCACCATTGGCAGGGAACGTCCGTATGAGACACGGTCCTATCCCACTGAACAGGGCACGCACACCTATGAGGAAAAAAAGGCCTGGGTGATTACCAAATATGGGCATGGTTTAACCATTAACAATCTGAGTTCCCAATATAACCAAGGAGGTTATATCCTATATATATATATATATATAACCTCCTTGATATAACCAATACAACCTTGCTTCTGAGCAGCATATTTAGGTTGCTGATGAAGGTTAAACAAGATGTGGCAGATAATGTCATATCTAACCAGTCTATCCAACCATTTATGTGAGACATCATATTTGTACTTGCCCATCATGTTTACTCTTGCCCCCAAAGTATTTGTTGTACCAATTATATATGGAGTGTTGTTTGAACAGCTCTGTCAATATGCTCTACACCGTGGTCCAGTAAATTAAAATCCACAAAATTTAATGGCCCTCGTGGACAGGTAAACAGTGTTTAACCTTCTCCCTCCCGAGATAGCCTTCTGGTACCAAATTGATGCTAGTTATTGGGTTTGTCAGTAGCTAGAAGGTTAAACAATGAGTTTTGAAGCTGTGATGATGAAGAAGTCCAACTGACCTTCGGTCCTGAGGATCTGTAGGAAGACGGCCATGAACCCTGCCTGCCTGCCTGCCAGCGAGTACACCTGGATACGAGACTTCACCACGTCTATGGGGTATATGGAGCCCCACAGACAAGACCCTGCAACACCTCCACACACTATCAGCCGCATTGGTCCTGCAGACGGGCATTCCAGGTGTCAATGGATGTAGAACAAGTTGGCTTTAGTATTTGTAGAACTCGTAGCATTCAGGCAAGTTATGAGGTGCTTCATTTGAAACCTTATTTTAAGTGACTAAAAAGAAGTATAATATATAAAGGCACTTGAAGTTTAAATTGGTGTTTGTTTCGCTTCAAAGCATCCTTAAATGTAAGGGCTAACAATGTTGTTTTGTACTATATGCATATCATTCTTCAAAAGTTGTGGGATTACAAACCAAGAAAGTACTCTATATTATAGAGCATTTAACTCTTGTTCACATGTATGTATGACATTTGTACTCACCAAGATCATCCTTAGTCTTCCCAGCAGGGGTCAGCAGACTTCTACTCAGCTCGTAGCCCCCGAAGAAGAAGAAGTATCCGGGCATTTCCCGTGCCCAGGTGCTCGTCATCCCCTGGAACAGGCCTCGGAACCCCTCCTGTCGTACGATCTGTTTGGTCATTCCCCATGGTCCTCTGTAGGTAACAAGAAATCATAGATTTCAGACTTCCGGGAAGAATTTGGGGTTTTCGTGACCTTCAATTAATGTTCTCCCCATTTCCTGTGTCTGACCTTTTGACCTGTCATTCTGCTTGTTAATCTTCCCTCCACCCAAAATGCTGTCAAAATACTCTCAAGTTCACCCCATTTCCTGTTTCTGACCTTTTGACCTGTCAATCTGCCCCACACACATGTGCTGTCAACCTACTTGGACAAAGAGAAACACAAACCCACAGCTCAGCCACCCAAAACAATATTTCTGTACCCAGAAGTAAAGGTAATCAAACAATACTTGGTACATGCACTTGAATTCATAGCCACAAAGGGGGATTTTGAACTTGACAAAATATCCTGTACTCTAGGGACATGAGTAACGCTATTGTGATGCCCAGACAATGCCCCCCTCCCCACACCAATACATCACACTGTTAATTGAGTTCTCACATGTTTGCTGTTGCCACTTTCCCCTCCGCTGCCATCTCTTTGATGGCCTGCAGACGACACTTGACTAGCTCTGTCGGGCAAAGTCCAATGGACGAGAAGAACGCTGCCATAGACCCTGCTGTAGCACTCTGTAGAGAGCTGCAAACAAAGAACACTTAATGTTTCAACCACAGTAAAGAATCCATCCTTGTACAAACACAGGGCTCGGAATACTGGGTACATATTCTACACCCAAAATTGGAGCTGTGCACCTAATTTTTGACTGTGCATGCACCTAGACATTTGTGTAGGTTACATACATAACGGTACTATAATTGTACACTAGTGTGCAACATATTCTTAACATGAAAAATAATAAAACAAGTTGTATTACTTGTCTGAGACCCTTACCTCAGGTTGTTGACATTGTCCACACCACCAGCATACTGCACCACTTTTTGACAAAGTCCATAAAAGGTGAACAATATGGCGTTTTCCGCAATGTTGGCGGCGAGCGCTGGTACCGTTCCTGAGTACAGGCCTTGTAGTCTTTCCTCTTTTAGAGTCTGTCCCAAGCAGTGAAAAGCACCGCGGTACATTTTAGGGAATGTCTGCAGTTTCACCTTGACTGTATCCAATGGTTGGCCCGCAAAAACACACGCCGTTCCACCTGCATTCCAACAAAACAGAAAAATTGACAACTGTCAATTCTGTTCAATCCCAATAACTAAAGGTGTTTCACAAATTTCTTCCATTTCAATATGGTCAAGATTAGAAAAATTTCTTCTTTTTTTTACATTTGGAGACTACAAACTGACCTTTGGGTTTGACTTAAAAAGAAAAATTTGTCTGTTACTTAAAATTCAAATACCTTGCAGCTGGTACTTTTATAGATTCACTGGCTCACAATATCTCAGGTCATGAGTTATTTTGTTCTTCTGTTTCTTCTTCTCCAAACACATAAGGTCAATGACCTGGACCAGACATCTGTCACCATGGTAACTTTTCCAGACACCCTGTGGTGTTGGGTTACATTATGTAGCAAGACAGAGCTGCAGGGGCTGGTTGCAAATGTTAGTTATGTTTACCGAAGGAAAACATATTGTTTTTGCTACGTTTCTTCTTCTTCCTCTTCCTTCTCTTCTCCAAACAGTGACCTCTGACCTGGTCAATGACCTGAACCAGACTGTCTGTTACCATGGTAACTGGTGTTGGGTTACATCATGTTGCAATTTTATAGCAGGAGGGATTTAGACTCCTGTCTGACCACATATTCATGAATTTGTTTGAGCAAGGAGGCTAACCTCTTTGGTTTGAGTAAGAATTAACAGAGCAGACCTAATATGCGAAGGTAAACATTATGCATTTGCTTTGCAAATGTTACCTTTCTTGTTATGACTTGAACCTACCAATGGCTCCTGCGCTGAAGTCAGAAATACCCTGCCACACCATGCTGGTGGCTGGAAACCCTGCTGGGATATTCTCCATGCTGACTTCTACAGTAGGACAGCACGACTGGACAGCAAAATGGCAGGGTCACAGCAAGTGTCAGCTAATATGCATCACTGGAAAAGAACAGACAACATAATTGGAATTTGCTGGATACATTTTAAAAAGGTTTTCCAATACTATAGGCTTCAGCCTTGAGTATTGAGAACAAAAGTTGGCAGTTTTAGAGTGAACTTCGAAAGAAAGAAATAGTTGTAGTGGATATAGGTGTCAGAGGCAAGCTACAGTAATAGTAAATTACCCCACAGATATTACATGGAAAATGCACTTTTCTGGTTGGGACAAGTTACCTGAAACCAATACAAATTTTGTGTCAGTGGTCTGAGGTTAACACTTATTCAATAGGTTGTGGTTAGAGGTACATAGACGTGTGTACCTTTTGAGCTGTTTATGACTGTGCTGTGTTTGATAGTTATATAGACCTAAACGGGTGTAAATAGAAGTGACCGACAAAGGAGCAGGTTTCACCTGTAGCTAGTAGTTATATAGCCTCCTTCGCAGCCTTGTCGAGCGGCGTTATTTTTTCTCGGCGACCGACGCGAGTTATGTCGCGAAAGGACGGTTTGCAGCCAAGGGAGTTTGCTGGGGAGAGAAGGATTGTTGAGCGGGCGAATCCTTCTCTCCCCGGCAAACTCCCTTGGCTGCAAACCGTCCTTTCGCGACATAACTCGCGTCGGTCGCCGAGAAAAAATAACGCCGCTCGACAAGGCTGCGAAGGAGGCTAATAGTTATAGCTCTGTGAGCCACATGTATTTTGGGTGAAGAATGTGAAATGGGTCGAAATTTGAAAAGCCTAAACAACATGAAAAAACAACAACATATCATGTCTTAAGATGAGGCAATGGCTATCCATAGTTTAAAAAAAATTGTATTGAATGGTTGTACAGGTATACTATTCAAATCAGTCTAGGGCTTATGTAAGAACTGGCAACTAGCCTTGTAAACGGAAGAACCGAGGTCGATCCTTGGTTGCATCATGCAATTTTGAATTTTTTTAAAACATACATTCACTAGTTGATCATTGTAGCTCAGAAATGTCAATAACTTATTTTTGCACCATTTTACAGGATCATCCTCAGCGATAGAAGAAGAAGATAGGGTTATTAGGGTCAGACAATCAGTAGTAAAAAAAAATCTTATAATGTTCAGCCCTTATAATGTTCAGCACGACTACAGCATGACTACCCTTTGCCCCAGTTTCTCATTGACCATATGGGGACAATGAACCAGCATTATAGGTCATAGGGAGGTGTCGTAATCCCTCTATAACATGCAAATGAGTTGTTCTAAATATATATATAAAAATTTCTGCGTCACTTTGACCCGAATTTTCTCAAAGTCAAAGCGATTTGATTATTTTTTCCGAATTTTATTTTGAGACACAATCAATATATATATTCCTACCTGGATCTATTACATGAAAATGACACTAGTACGTGGCCAAAGAGATCTAGCCAAAGAAAGAGATATGCTCTCTACTCTAACTCTACACATTTTTTACTCTCAAAGTCTCACGACTAGAAATTCAAAGACCATGATTTCTTTCCTCTTAAAAATGTTCCCTTTGATACATTTCTTCGTTTTATCCCACCCTTCCAATACTGTATCCTATACACCATTCACTGGATCAGTCTTCGATAAATCTCACTCAAAGTACCGGCTTATGCAACATAACGGAACTGTAATGTTATCAAAATCATACCGTTTAGCAAAGCTCTAGCATTTGTCATCCAAAATTGATGAAAGAATATGAACGTTTCATACCTCTGCAAACCACCGGAATGGACTGGATACTACAGAACCTCTTTCATAACCTCAAAAGCGACTGGATATGTCTGGCCTAGAAGTGGTCTCAGCCGGCTTCGCGCCACGAGTGGCATGATGCAATGTCTGGCCAACCGCCCCCTCCCCTCACAGCACCATAAATCACGTAAATGCTAAGTAGGCAGGACCCAGTTGGAGTCAAATTATACTAAGACTGTCACACTTACCTAGCGGCGTGTTTCTATAGACATTCGGTCCAATGAAAAGCTTGCTGTGGACGGGACATGACATGTTACTTGTGAGTTATAAACGTGTGTAGAGAAGTGAGAGCGAAATGAACTAGAGGTGACCCCATGACGTCACAGTTCGGGACACCTGTCATTCCGCTCAGTGCTCTGATTGGTTGTACTCTGATGACGCATCCACGCTACGTAAGCATCTCCTCATCTCCAGTATCTTCAAGCAGATGAAAATAGCCTCCTTCGCAGACTTCTTGGAGCCGCGACATTTATTTTGGGGGGAGAGCGCTGATATTTTACACGAGCTATAGTCCCTTGACCTCCTGGTCGTTGCATGGGGGGACAAGGTAGACTTGAGGATGGAGAGCTATTAAAAGGTTCTCTCATGTGCCAGAGGGAGTTATGCCGCGGAGGGAGTTTTCGCCTCTCCTATTGGAGAGAACCTTTAGTCCGTGTAAAAAAAATCCCCCAAAATAAACGACCCTGCTCCAAGAAGTCTGCGAATGAAGCTATTAAAACATTACGCAATTTTGCCTTGTATGAAATAACATGCGCATTTCTATTTTGTCTATTCATTTAAGTCATGTCTTCCTTGTGGTCGCCGAAATGTGAAATCATTAAATCATTAAGAGTAAATTTTGAGTTTGTAAATTGTAGGAATCTTATGTAGACAACTCCGATCCGTTTAGTATCTGCTTTAACCTAAGTAACGTCACCAAGTACGGAAAGCCCATTGTTGAAATAGGGGTGTAGTGAACAATGTATCTTTTCTTTTCAGCTGTGTTATTATTACTGTCAAAATCGATAATACAATAAAGTGTAGTGCAAACTACAGTGCTTTGATATCAATTACGAGTGACGAAATGACATACTCTTCATAGTGAGGGAAATAATGATGAGAATCCAAGTTGTGCCCCCGTTTTTCAGAATGGGCTTGCCCGTAGAGAAATGATGATGATGATAGACATGGTGTTGGTTCTGACTGATGGCAAGAGAGACTCTCGCCGATTTTCCTTGCGACAAAGGGCGTTGAGACGACCGTACATGTACCACAATGAATACTGATGTAAAAACGAGGGGACTCATGTTGAGCTGAAAGACTTTGCTGCCGATTTAGCGTCGTATTCAAGCGAACAACACCGAAGACATTTCCTCCAAAATGGCGCTGGTTCACCGCGTACTGTTTACATGGCTCATGACGTTGTTTTTCCTCATTCTCCTCGTCCTGAGACTGGACGGGGGGACCATCTGGAACTGGTTCATCATCTTCGTGCCCCTGTGGGCCTTCGACGCCATCATCCTCGCCATGCTAGCCATCCGGATGATCAGACACTGTCGGAATGGCTACGATAGCGACGATGTCACCATGAGAAAGAAGCTGTGGTATCTGCTGGTCATGATGCTGAAGCTCGGCTTCCAGATGACGTTATGTCTGAAACTGCAATATTTCCAGGGGATTCCCTTCTACCTGGCCTTCCTGCCGCTCTGGGGGTTCCTACTCTGCGTGGCAGGGGACATCTTCAGAAGTTTCTTGCTGCGTTTGAGAAATGACTAAAGTATGGACTCAGAAAACACTGTACTAGTTATGACAATGTGTATCAAATCTCTTTTAGATATTACGGTATGAGATGATGCAGCACTACTGTACATGGATATTGTCGGAATGCCGTCAGCACAAGTTTGATTTCTGACATACATTGTACATGTAGATTATATTGTGATATGATTCATTATGAGGGTGGCGTCGGTGTGGGGTCGGTGGCGCAGCGGTAGTGCGTTCGGCTCAGGGCCAAGAGGTCCCGGGTTCGATCCCCACCCATGTCACCGATCTTGTGCCCTTGGGAAAGGCACTTTACACGACTTTCCTCACTTCACTCAGGTGTAAATGAGTACCTAGCTTCGGTTAGGGACGTCCCTCGGATAGGACGTAAAATGGAGGTCCCGTGTTTGGGGAGAGCCACACCCCACGCACGTAAAAGAACCCACCACACCTTTCGAAAAAAGAGTAGGGGCATGCCCCAGTGTGTGATGGTCCAAATTCTACAGCTCAATTCTACAGTGTAGCAGAATCATTGAAGTAAGTTGATGTTGGCTACCTTAACCCCAAAGACAAGACAAAGACAAAGAGGGAGATATGTCGAGCACTGTATATGCACCTTGTGATGTCATAACAAGACTGAAGCATACTTTAACCCTTTCCATGCTGACTAACTCTGTATATGATAGAAAATACGATACAACGATGAGTATGCAGCAGGGAGAACGTTATACAAGGCCTTGATTGTCAACAAGGCAGGAGCAGTCTTTTGTAAAAATAGCAAATCTGAACATGTACATGTATGATATAGTGGTTTATGAATCTGTGTTGCATAACCAATTAACCGTCACATTAGATCTGGTATCATCTGTACTTGGATTTGGTGAAGTTGGCAAGGAAATGACTGGTTTTAGGCATTCCACTAGGGCTGCGTACCTAAACGTAACATCAGGTACAGGTACAGGTACCGGTACAGAGGTTTAGGTCCAGGTCCGGACCTGTACCTGAACGATTCACGTGCGTCACAGTGTGGGCAAGTGGCCGCTGGTGTCAAGCAGCGGCTCGATCCCAACCAATACGCAGCTTATAAACTTCTCCTTTATGATTCCTACATGTAGATGTCTGTCGGTAACGAAAAGATGGAAAAATATTGTTGCGAAATGAGAGAGACGGAAACTAAGGTCAATCTCTTTATTTTAACGCTGGATGTTCATTTTCCTGGCAGGCCTCCTTGTGTATAGTGATCATCAGTAGTAACAAGTATGGATTTTTGTTCCGGTCCAAAAAACCGGTCCATCGACGTTTCGGTTTTTTCGGACCGGACCGATACTACACTTGGACCGGTACGCAGCCCTACATACCACACTGTGACATACTCCTCTTTTGGTGGTGAAATATGGTCGGTTCTACACAGTATTTCATAGCATTGTTTACATAGACCACAAGTAAAATGTGGCACCATTCTATATCAACACTTCCACCACAAAAGCCCTGCATTGGATAATAAAACTTGTAAGGAAGCCATAAAAAATGTGCTGGCCCCTCCCAAAAAAGCTGGGCCATTGAAAACGTGATAGTATATGAACATAACATCCTTAACCATTGATACATCATGTTATTAGAATTCATTCTAGTAGCTACAAGCACTTGTTGTCATGTACAAACATATTGTTAATGTAAATTGTTTTGTTTTGGATGCTTGTAAATGTACTTATATCAGTTCGTAGTCCCTTATTGTGCAATATAATGATTGTTGTGCATCATCGAGTTGAATCTTTGTGTAATCCTGTAGATGTGAGTTGATATAAATCATTTTCTATGCAGTAAATCATGTTCAACAGTCCCAAACCACTGTATTTTTTTCTGTTCAGTTGTGTTCTGTTTGAGCAGTACAAATCAGGGATTATATAATTGTAGGAAGTGTGGCATCAATTCAGGTTGCACAAGGCAATCTGAAGTAAAAACTGGTTGAACTAAGGATTGGTTGCTCAAATGTTATTGCAACTTGATAACCAGGTATTTCAATAAAATACAAAAGTCAATTGATGTTTTTTGCAGATTGACACGAATCAATGTGACTTTCCATCATGAAAATTACTGGATCATTGAACTGTTTCAGAATTTTATGAATTGTGTACGTATGGTAAAAAAACAAATTGATAAACAAATCAATTCTAGACAAATTTTCTTGAAAACAAAGTTGTATTTCTATTTATCAAGGACTATCCTTCCAAACAGTGGTGTCAAACTATTACTTCTTTTGGTAATATTTCTTGAACTAACAGTTCCCTTCAGGCTGGGTAACATTCCTTACCTTACAGTATCACAGACTACCATACAGCGGATTTGTATAGGGAGGGGCTGGGAGGGGCCAGTTATGTCCAGAAGATGACCGGAAGTAACACAGTGCAACAATAGGGACTTTGACCTTGACGTCTTGTCATGCAAATCAGGGGTCAATGACCGGACCACAAAAAAAGGTTAGATTTCAAAACATAAACACTCGACATCCATGTTACTTACCCAAGGGCATAAAATGATATACATGTACTATAGTGCTGTAGTCCATAGGCATTGAATTTACACATAGTTGAAAACCTATGACTTCGTACTTTTTCCTATGCGAATATATAACGTTAATACTTTTCATACTGAAAAATAACGTTTAAAAGCAGGTAAATGGAATAAGCATCTCATATGATGATGACGTTCATTGATCTTGACTTCTAAGAATGATAACGGGTAACCAATGATCCGCCATGTCCGCTGTCCAAGCAATTTCTCGGTTTACACTCCGCACTTCCGGTCTTGATCTGGGGCCCCACTTCCGGTTGTGTACGGCGTACACTGGGGTATAAAAGAGGACGCAAATCAGGGAAACGGTCAAAACAAGAGCTTCTACCGGAGTGAACGTTGGTGTCGAAGTAAGTTGAACAACTTTTCTGTTACTTTTTAGAACTACTTTTTAGTAGTCGCAACATTTTATGGTGCAACGTTATTGGGATAGCCAAGGAGGTTATGGGATAGCCAAATCAAAGGACTATTCCATTAAGGCAGCCGAGGGGCGAAACATTTTTTTAAACAGAAGAAAGCATGGAGTATCCGAAAAAGTTTTATCTCACTAGATGTCTGGAGGTTTTTCACTATTTCAAAAATATCTGATTGATATATTTGTGTTTATTGTGCGTTATAATTTTGCATTAACTGATTTATTTACAAATACGAGGTATTCAAACTTACTTTATTTCTCTCATGAAGGAATCAACATGCCTAGCTTTTCTGTCGTGTTGGCGACTCTTACCCTGGTGGCAGCCTCGGTCGCCAGGCCCCCACCCCAGGGCCCTGCACCGCCCCAGGGTGCCCGGACCGACGGTTACCTGAACCTGTATCACGGCCTGGAGGACACCTCGGGCCTGAGGAGAATCCCAGACGGGCCCATCCTCCGTCCTCCTGTCGATCACGGCTTCTGTACCGACTTCCTCACAAGCCTGTGCAGGGTGAGTAGACTTAGCTTACACGTCATTCGAAGTCATTTACGATTTACCAATTCATTCATTCCGTTTGAAAAAAAATGATTCGTCCTGTTTGAAACGAAGAAAAAAGAATTCAATGTCCTTAAAGCTTGAACCATCCTTGCAGTTTGGTTTATTTTATACAAGTATTGTTAACAGTCCCTTGTGCACCTACAGGTGTCGGAGTGGAGTAGCTGGAGTCCCAAGAAGTCCATATTTGGCTGCAGTACGGTGTATCGGACCCGCCAGGTGGTGCAGAACCCCCTGGAACATAACCGGTGCTGCCCGCCTCTCCGGGAGGAGAGACAACAATGTAAGTGACGTCGCACCATCGTGGCTGTTCCTGCCGGGGATATTTCATTAGATCATTCAAGGAGTCTTAATTTTGTTCCTATTTCAGTAATTAGAAGTCTATTGTTACCCCAGGTAAAGTTCCAGTGAGACTAACGTTATCCATAGAATGCCTACGGCACAAAACACAACGTAGTCAGTCGTCTTCTTCTTACTATTGCCATTCGTGTTTTTACCGCTAGGTGGCACTCCTACACGGGAACAGACCCTGACCGCCTTTGAGAGAGGTTTTCTGAACAAGGTCGGCCGCAGGGGGTTCCAGGCAGCCGACGACGAGGAGCCCTCCGTCATTGACATGGTCTTCATCTTCGACAAGAGTGGCAGCGTTAGACCGGACAACTTCAATAGGGCAAAGGAAGACATTCAGGTACCATGCCTTTGTATCATGGGCCTTAATTATAATGCCTACCTGCCAAGAATGCCGTATTTGCATACAATCGATTAATTCAAATACCAGGAGTTGACTCATCAATATTACAGTCATTACTTAAGCTTCCCGGTACGGTAGTATTGTTTTGGGTGGCTGAACTGTGGGTGTCTGTTTGTCCGGACAGAGTAGGTTGACAGCACTTGGGTCGGGGGAAGATTGACAGGCAGAACGTCAGGAGTTCAAAAGGCCAGACACAGGAAATGGGGTGCACTTGAAGACCACGAAAATCCGAAATACTTCCTGGAAGTCTGAACTCTCCGGTTTCTTTTGTTGAAATCTGTCGTTATCTATCGTGTTGATATTTGTGTTGTGTTGATATCTGTCGTGACGTTATATTGCAGAACCTGCTTCAAATCTTCCCTGCCCCGATCGACCCAGCGAACACCCGCGTGGCGGGGATGTCGTTCTCTGATGTGGGGAAGACTCGCGTGGAGTTCGACTTCAACGCCCACACCAGCCGGGCCGCCGTGCTCTCCGCAATAGGGAACATCGCCTACGAAAGTCAGTAAAACGAAAAAGGAATTTCGTGTATTGAGATAACACTTAATTAATATATTCATAAAATGATTCATGTATGCTATTCAATGCAAAATAATGTAGACTCAACCACCCTTCAGTCGAGCTGGCGACCGTCTTCAAAATAACTGAGCATTAATTTGTGCACGTGACCACATGAACACTCGCGATCGACAAATGAGCCAAAAACTCAGCCTCTTAGTCTGTGCCGCCTTCCGCCTGCACATTAGCCTGGGTGCCAGACCCTGGCGTTTCATGAGCGATAGATTTGGGGGGGGGGGGGAGAAAAAAAATGTCCGCTACCAGAAGTATACGCTCAGGCCCTAATATCTATCACGCCAGCGAGGAGATAATTAGGGCCAGGGTGCGAAATCGGGTTAGCGGGGAGTATGGTTTCCCCTGGCCGAAGAGCTTATCACTGACTCGCGGTAGGGTCTGGCACCCAGGCTACCTGCACATCGGGTCACAGTGTAAAACCTCTGTTCTTTTCTGAGTACTCACTAAAGCTCAGCATTGTTGATGCCAAGTCATCTAGCTGCTAAATAACAGAATCTTGCATTCTTCCTACAGGTGGTTCCACGGCTACCGCCGTTGCCCTGAACATGGCGAAGGATGACGTGTTCGTGTCCACGGCGGGGTCGAGGCCTGCCGCCGCCAAGATCCTGTTCCTCATCACGGACGGGAAGTCTAACACGGGAGGGAGCCCCATCCCTGCCGCCGACGCGCTGAAGGATTCTGTCAGCGGTCAGTACTGCATTGCGTAGCCTGGTAACCATTCTCTACGGACCAGCTTAGAAGTGTTTTACCTGCCTCGGTCCTACTTGAGACTTTGTGACTTAAGTCGAATACCCATTAGCGGTGGGTCCAAGAGTCCACCGCTAGTCTTCATGGAATTCACATACATGTACAATACTCAATATTAATACAATACAATACAATAGAATAGAATACAATACAATACAATACAATACAATACAGTTGCTACACAACGCCAATTACACCGACAACATAATCACGATCACAAGAGCACAATTTGTTTAAAAACAATCCGATTGCACAGGCCTTTCTTTCTGACAGCCTAGCCTATCTTTCCCGCCAGCCTTTCTGATTGCTTCCAGTCCGAAGCGAAAACGACCCCGTAAAAACCTTTAGTGCTGCAGACGTTTTTTTCTTTCTTTTAGAAATCCAGTGTATTTACACATATTGGCTTTACTTTTCTTCTTTCCAGGTCCGGGCTGTGAGATTTTCGCCTTCGCCGTCGGTTCCTCCGTGAACGAGCAGGAGCTACACGACATCGTATCCGAGCCCGTTCCCGAACACCTCTTCTACTCCGACAGCTTCACGGCCATGTCCCGAGTCATCGACGACGCCGTCGTGTTTCTTCACGCTAAGTTCGGTACGTCTTCGGTAATTTTCGGTACCCTCCGTGTCCTGCGTTCAAGTGTCCGTTCGGCTGTGGGGTTCCTTTGATACTACGGGATGGGACCCGGTGGGTCGTCTGTGGGTTTGTGTGTATGTTTGTCCGGACAGAGTAGATTGACAGCACGTGTGGGGGGAAGATTGACAGGCAGAATGACAATTTTTTTTATTTCCTGATTCCAGGTAAGCCAGCTGATCTAGACGTTAACGTCGACGTTATCCGGCCAGTCGAGGACATTCGACCTGACGTCACTCTCGTTCGCCAACCGTCCCTCCCCATCGTCCCAGTCAGCAGGCTGCCTCCAGACTCCAGCCTTCTGCTGAGGTCCGACAGCATCCGGGCACCACTGGCGCAGCGTCGTCATGACTACCAGATCCTCCAACCAATCCCAGTGGGTCCTGCCGCTCCTCTCGCCCTCCGTCTCGGAGACGTCAGGGAGGAAGGAGAAACTCAAGACGGCGAGGAAGTTGAAGACGGTCTGGAAGAAGCCGAGGAAGAAGACGATGAATACGAGAGTTCTGAGGAGTACGAGAGTTCGGATGAAGACGAGAATTCGGAGGAGTACGAGAGTTCGGATGAAGACGAGAGTTCGGAGGAGTACGAGAGTTCGGAAGAGGATGAGAGTTCGGAAGAGGATGAGAGTTCGGATGAGGATGAGAGTTCGGAAGAGGATGAGAGTTTGGATGAGGATGAGAGTTCGGATGAGGATGAGAGTTCGGAAGAAGACGAGAATTCGGAGGAGTACGAGAGTTCGGAAGAGGATGAGAGTTCGGAAGAGGATGAGAGTTCGGAAGAGGATGAGAGTTTGGAAGAGGATGAGAGTTCGGAAGAGGATGAGAGTTCGGAAGAGGATGAGAGTCTGGAATTAGACGAAGAAGAAACAACGGAGGATCCGGAGTTCCATTCCTGGGGTCGACGTCATCATGGCCGCGGGGGGCGGGGTCGCGAGGGGTGGGGTCGCGAGGGGCGAGATCGCGAAAGGGGACGACAGAATGGCAGGGGCCTGGACAGAGGGCCAGGGCCCGTTCCGTATGACGATGTCGACTTCCCCTGAAATAGCTCATGATGCCATTATCATCTAATCTCCAAGCAGATCCTACGGTGGCAAAAAAACAGTATCCAATTGGCCAGAGGAGATCTATACCCAGAGTACTGTCATTCAGCCACCGGAGGCTGAATGACACTACTCTGGGTATAGACCTCCTCTGGCCAATTGGATACTGTTTTTTTGCCACCGTAGGATCTGCTTGGAGATTAATTATCATCCAGCTAAAATCTACCTGCAAGTTGTTGCTATAAAGAAGTATTTGGTGGCTGGTATAATTTTCCGCATCGTTTTTTTCCCGACAATATGTTTGTTTATGTAGTCTTTTTCTTTCACTGTCTCTACCAATGCATTCAGCTGTCAAAAGTTTGCCAACCCCATTCTTACAAAGAAGGGTTTTTGCTTAGTATTGTCTATTTTCCTACATTTTCTACAGAAATGTATCACGATAACTATGTTTTATCTGTTATAAATTTTGTGTGTATATGTTCAGAATTTCCATTCATTCATTCATTCATTCATGGTTTAAAAGTGCATTAAAGCTGCTATGGTGAATATCACAATGTTGTTATTCTTCACATTCGTGTGTGCTTTAGGCAGGTGTCACAGTTTGTACCGCAAAGGCACACTAGTGCTGCCTGCAAGTCAAATATCCTGGTGAACTTCGGTGAGATACCATGGTTGTTCGACATATCCCATAATGATAGCCTTTCACTAGTACTGTGACATGTTCACAAAAGCTGCCGCCTGAAAGTTCCGACAAGTGTTTCTTGTCGGATTACATTTCACCGATAAGAATCTCTCACCAGTTGATAAACACCAAACCGATAATTACGCGTCTCATTCCTGTCAATCAAGCGAAATATCTTCGGTCCCATCACAGTCACCAGACGATCTGCTAGAGACAACTGTCCTAACCTGGTTTCTTTACCTTAGATCTAGCCTCTACCAGGCTTCGGAGGCGGCTGGAAAGAGTAGAATTTGGCCAAATAGACAGATAACACGCAAGGGGAGTTGGTCCGAGGTAGTACATGTGCGGAAAAATGTTCGGACCAAGTCCCCTTGCGTGTTATCTGTCTATTTTATCCAAATTATACTCTTTCTAGTCGCCTCCCGAAGCCTGGTAGAGGCTAAGTAACAGCAGAATATGCGTTAATTCGTCCATTTTAGGCCATATTTTTAGTCCTTGTAATTCTTCACTATGTTCTTCACATAGTTAGAATGATATGAATGTTAAATCATAAGCATAACTTGACATTTTAGAAAAGGAAGGTCAGCTACATAACGTTCACAGTCTGATAGTTCAAACATCCCGTCAGTTGTAGTAGCAAATGGTACCATGTCGACTGAACTAAGCTCGTTATTCACTCCCTTTCGTCTGCTGATTCACACTGTTTGGGTGGTTGCCATGGCAGTGAATTTTATGACCTCCGGGGTTTTAAAGAGAGACACCCCAACAGGCATTCTGTCCATCCTTCGTCATTTCCTGTGTGACGTAGTACTAAGACCGCGGGACACCACAACAAAGGGCATCCTCTACAAGTCATCCGCCCAACTTGCACTCTCGACAATGTTATTTGTTGCAAGACTTTTCGCCGCTTTGGTGGTCCTAGTACTGCTTCATATTTGTAGCAGTGAGTCTCAAGGTGTCGCCCAAATCCCGCGACGGGCAATGTTACAGAGGACTCAAGGCCCTGTTGCATCTTTCGGCCATGGTTCGGAGCACGACGGTCCCAGGCGGGTGACCAGACGGGTGACAGCCCCCGAACTCAGTCGGGAAGAGCTCGGTGTTATAGTGGACAGACATAACGAGCTACGCAAGGGCGCCGAGCCCCCTGCTTCAAACATGGAATATATGGTACGTACGGCGTAGTTTTGTACTTCTGACGTTGATTGTCGTTGACCTTTCAAGTTTCTCAGCAAGAATTGTGGACTGAGCTCAGTATGTTGTGAATGTGTGTTTTTAACTTCCTTGATTCTAATGTGCCATTTCACCCAATGCAACAAATGAATATGATTTAGAGGTCATTACCTCCCAAAATGGAATGATTTCAGACTGACGCTCACACGCTTTCAATGTATCTTTTGTATCAGTGCTGTAAAAAAAACCCAACTATTTGGCACAACGTCGCTAATTATGAGCCGGTTTTCCCTTCAAATACCAGAGGAAACAGGCAAGTTTACGGCGGTAGTCGTTTCCTGACCACAGAGACCCCTGGGTGCAATATGGCTGTGTGTTTTATGGACTGAAGTTCAATTTTCACCTACATGATATCGGCCATATGAATAGCTTCCAAAGGGGCAGCAAAAGTGCCAGTTTTTTTTAGTCTGTTTGTTGTTTTCCGAGATCGCCCTGTGTTGTAGCCTGGATACCAGACTGTTCTCAGGGCCAGTACACAGGCCAGTTAGGACGTAAACTAAGGGGTGTCTATGGTAAAATTTCATTGATGACATGTTTGCCCTGGAGCC
Source organism: Branchiostoma floridae x Branchiostoma japonicum (assembly GCA_013266295.2). Taxonomy (NCBI): domain Eukaryota; kingdom Metazoa; phylum Chordata; class Leptocardii; order Amphioxiformes; family Branchiostomatidae; genus Branchiostoma; species Branchiostoma floridae x Branchiostoma japonicum. Next base: position 11,196,426 of record CM023827.1, on the reverse strand, counting down.
CAGGAGCTAGACTGTAGTATACTTGTAGCCTCTACTACTAGGCTTCAGAAGCGGCTGGAAAGAGTATAAATTTGCCAAATAGGCATATGACATGCCAGGAGAGTCCGCTAAAGTAATCTCCAAGCAGATGTCTGGCGGCAAAAGCGTTACGGTTAGAACTGGCCATCTAGAGATAGTCCTCAGCCGCCCAGGTGGCTAATGGACACTCCTCTGGCCAATGGATACATGTCTTGCCACCGTAGGATCTGCTTGGAGATTACGCTAAAAGAGTACCGTGTGGGGCGGTAAACTGTACTCCTTTAGCGGACAAACTCTCCTGGTATGTTAATTGCCAGTTTCTAGTACTATGTTCGACCTCCTCTTAAGCCTGGTAGAGGCTAATATATTGCCCCTGGTAACAGTCTGGCACCCAGGCTACCTGTGTTGCGGTAAGCCCGAAATTCTACATGTCTTGCCGTACTCGGACAGACTCTGTTGTATCACCGTCACTGTAGCATGTTATACTGAAGTAGAACAATCTGATAAAAGATGTTAGATTAGTGTGAACACCTGGCAGAAGAGTGTAATGATATGTAAGATAATCATCTTTGTCTATGCCACCCTACTTCTAACTTGTAATTAAGTTGGTTTAATGTTATAAGCCTACAATGCATAAATGAAATTTTTTAAGATAGTGATTTCGTTCTGCTTCGCTGCCTTTCTGTTAGGTATATGAGTCGAAAGAAGAAGTTCAGAGTAGAAAATCACATGGTGGAACCTTTCCTTTCGTTCTTTTTTGTGTAAAAATCCTTCAGTGCAGGCGGAAAAACATAAAATAATCATATAAACTAGATTTAGATCATTTTAACCAAAAGTTAACTGAACAACAATAGACGATCTATATTTCCTATGTTATCTCGTCGCTAATGTGGTCTGGCACCCGGCACTGATATCTATCGTCATCGTGTCTAACGTTAATCCCGTCTGATCCAGGGAGTACTCAGGGAGTACCAGAGTACTTTGGCCAGAGGGTGTCTAGAACAGGAACTGAAGTGTGACAAAAGTTGCAGTCATTTGGATGATAATCTCCAAGCAGATCCTACGGTGGCAAGACAGTATCCAATATTGGCCGGGACCACTGAGACATTCTGAGCCGTCGGCCTCTTTATCATATAGGAGGGTTTGAAAAGCAAAACAAATTTACTTTACTTTTTAATTTAATTAAATTTGAATTTAATTTACTTTAATAGTGAACGAGCCTAGCGTCCACCAGGCCTTCCTACGGCAGTACGGATCGTAGAATTCGGCAAAAAAAGGGATTAATTGGCAACGATTTTTAACATTTCCGATTTCCCCCTGCATACTCGGCCAAACTCCCCTGGCAAATTACTATCCCTATAAGCCAGCGTAGTCACGTCTGGTAGAGACAAAAAAAGCGCCCACTACAGTGAGTTATTTTTGTTTCTCTGCAAGCACTGCAATGTTTTAAAAAATGACTGCCTGCTCTGAATATAGTTGTGGCACGAGGAGCTGGCCGGGATGGCTCAGGAGTGGTCCGAGAGGTGTACATGGGAGCACGGACAGCCTCACGGGGACCGTTCACCATTCAGCTGGGTGGGGCAGAACTTGTGGCTGGGGACGACGTGGACCCAGGGATCGTCCGTTCGTGGTGCTATACAGGTGTTGTCACCTCTGCACATTTCTTTTTATCACTGCTAGTTTGTTGTTAGTTGACCAAAAACTTGAATAGTTTGAATAGTTAAATTTGGCGAAGGTATGGGGTCGTACGATCGTGGAACTCTAGTTATGAATGGGATTTTATGATTTTTGTGTGTAAGTAAAATGTATTAGCCTAATGAAGTGACTGTTTAATTTCTAGAAATATATTGATATATTGATTTTATTACTGCTAGTTTGTTGTTAGTTGACCAAAAAATTTGAATAGTTTGAATAGTTAAATTTGGCGAAGGTATGAGGTCGTGGAACTCTAGTTATGAATGGGGTTTTATGATTTTTGTGTGTAAGTAAAATGCATTGGCCTAATAAAGTGACTGTTTAATTTCCAGAAATATATTGATACTTCACATATATTGCTAAACCACTACCTCTGTCTCTGTGTTCTCTAGGCTTGGTTTAACGAAATATCAAACTACGATTACGACACCGCGTCTTGTGCGCATGGCAAGGTTTGCGGCCACTACACACAGGTGCGTATAGCCAATCATATGACACTTTTTTTTTCAAATTCGTAACCGTTACCCTGTCATCGTCCCTTTGTTTATTGTTTGTGTTGACGTATTTACAGCTGATGTGGGGGAGGTCCCACGCGATTGGATGTGGCCTGGCGTTCTGTCCCACTGTCAGAGGCAGCAGTATCAGTAACGCCTACCTACTGACCTGTAACTATGGGCCGGGGTGAGAATGCGCTTAAACTTCCTTTTTGTAATTTTTGTAACGAACTCCTGTTGGTTTTTAGGGTGACTATCTTCTTTTTAAACGCTATTTATACTTTAAGGTTATATCACATGTTATAGACAATGCATATAAAATGCACAAAAATCCACATTTGGAAGGGAACAGTGGCATATCATCATTCAGTTCCTTTCAGTTCAACATCTTTGGTAGTTTTCGTTGTAATCTTCGGAAAGTTCTGTGCTGTATGCTTGTATCAAGGAGGTTATCTTCCTTATAACCTTACGGATTCTATCATTGTGAATTCTCGTGTCGTATGAAGACGTGGTTTGTGTCTTGTCCCGTGCAGGGGGAACTATGCAGGGGTGAGACCATACGTCACAGGACAGCCTTGTCAGACATGCGCGTCAGAGAAGGGATGGTGTAAGGACGGCCTGTGTGGTGAGTTATTTTTCTGTAGAGAACAGGTTACCGGCAGACGTCAGCGACAAGAAAATACTCCTCTCAACATGTAGCTGCCTCTGCCAGGCTTCGGGAAACGGCTGGAAAGAGTAGAAATTGGCCAAACAGACACTGTCAGATAAGATGCCAGGGGAGCGGCAAACTGTACTCCAGCGGACCAACTGCCCTGGCATATTATCTGTCTGTTTGGCCAGTTTCTACTCTTTCCAGCCGCTTTCCGAAGCCTGGTAGAGGCTACTCAACATGTACGTACAAACAAAAAGCTATCTTCAACATACATTGTTGTGAAGAATAGGACCTGGTGTATTGTTACGACAGATTGCAAGACATCAGAAAATAGACATGAACCTCACAGTAGTTTAAAACAAATGTTACACCTATCTTAGAATATTTCTCTACTGTTTTTCTTTAGTTGACTCCTGCGGAGAAGAAGACACTGACTGTGGTGAGTATTCTTTCTGTGTTTGGCTGAATTCTTCAAAACCAGGCGGGATTATATATGTTTTTATCTAATCATCTCGTCATCACCAGGTTGCGTACTGCAGTGTCAGAATGGCGGGATTCTCAACGAAACTGACTGCTCCTGCGCATGCCCAGACGGTTGGGATGGCGCCAACTGTGAACGTAGGTATTCAATAGACTGTTAAAAACATCAATTTTATATATGGTTTCTCTGCCGCTCGTAAAGTTGTATACAGCACAGTATCTGGTGGTTGCCACAACATTAGCGAATGATCCTTTCTAAACCTTAAAAGGAAACATCTGTAAAATGTTTGACGACTTTTCTTTCATTGTGTCCACAGAACCGTGCCAGAACACGCACCAGTTGTGCTACTGTAACCCCGGCTGGTACGGGTCGGCTGTGTGTGGCCGCCTAGCGGCAGTCACGGAGGGGTGCAGGGAAATGTGCGGGAAGTGCAGTGAGTAACAAATTTGTCTTCAAGTCGGAACTGGGGATGAAGAGAGAGAGAGAGAGAGAGTGAGAAAGAAAGAAAGAGAGAGGGAGAGAGAGAGAGAGAGAGAGAGGGAGAGAGAGAGAGAGAGAGAGAGAGAGAGAGAGAGCTAGAGTGAGATAGGAGAGAACATAGTTACTAGCCAACAGGAAAGTACGTACGGCCTGTCATCGTTTTCAATCATCTGTCTTCTTCTTTTGAATCATAATATCAATATTATTCTTCACTTCGACAGAGTTTGCTAATGCTGAGCAAGACGCCAACTGCAGGGTTTGTACCCAACTTGAAGGTAAGTCATCTTTATTTTCTCACGTTAGTGCTTTGTTTTGTTTTGTTTTGTTCAGAAATTGTAACATGACAATACAAAGTGTGCACTAGGCAGCAAGTATGCTGGTAGCGTGCACACCTAACACATGATACTCATTTACACCTGAGTCAAGTGAGGAAAGTCGTGTAAAGTGCCTTTCCCAAGGGCACAAGGTCGGTGGCATGTCGGGACTCGAACCCGGGACCTCTTGGTTCCGAGTCGAGTACTCTGTCGTTGCGCCACACGACCACATGCTTACGGTTGCTTAATGTTTATTACAACCGTATCATGTTTCTTTGCCTTTCGTATTACAATGTATAAGTTACTGTTGCATGTTCCTTTTGACAGAAGAAAGGCTTTATTTTCAAATCTACGTACTACGCGTCAGAGATATAGTAGGCCATGTTGTAATATGTTTTGGGTCTTTGCCCTTGCTTGATAGACCTACCAGAGCTCTGTACGACTTCCATGCCGAAAACGTCACTTGACGGAAAGACAGACTTTACATCATGGCCAGCTACAGCAACCATTGCATCAACGACTGCTGTTAGCAAGACAGAAGCGACATCTGGCGGAAGCACAGTGAGCAACAGGCAGACGTCGTTTACGGCATCCACGGCGCGCCCTCCACCTTGCAACGGGATGACCTGTGGAAATGGAGGAATCCTCGTGAAGAAGACATGTAGATGTCAGTGTACGGAAAACTACTACGGAGCGCTGTGTCAAAGTAAGCTAAATTTAATAACACAACTATGCTAACCATCCACAAGTACAAACCACGTTTGACCAAAAACAAATTCCTTCTTGGTTCTCATTCCCCCGGTTTTGTTAATACACATGCCCTTCTCGTACATTACAGAAAGCAGAGCGGAGGTTAAATTTGGCGTTATCATCAACATCCGCATGGCGGCGTCACAGGTATATCTTCCTTACCAGCAATTCGTGTTGTGACCAGCTAGCTATGTGGAATTTTTCATTCCCATTCGAAAGACATCCTTTCTGTTGCGTGGCTTTTAGATTACTTTTCGAATGATTTAGCAAACACTATAGTCACTACATTGAATATATAATGTTTGTAATATGTAAACACGGTCGTCATAACGATATTTTCAGTGGCATAAGGCAGAGAGACTTCTGAAGAAGGCTGTGTCCCGGGTTATCAACAAGTACTGTACCGTCAGATTCAGTCTGTGCTGCCCATACAGTCAGGAAAAGAAATCGTGAGCTCTTCCGTGTCTTATACTAGTAGCTAAGTACACTAAAACTTCGTATGTAACAGATCACTTGAATAACACATCTTTCTTGCAAGACATTGCAATTGTGCGCTGGCATCCTCTTACCTGGCAACCGGTTTCTAAAGAAGAATAGGAACTATTTTTGGATTGATTAAAAAAAAAAAGGAAACCACTCAGATGGCGTTCCCTTCTTCCGGCCCCTCCGTAAGAGGGGGAGGAACGGTCATCAATGGCCGGGAGCCCGGAGCCCCAGGGACACCTCTCCCGGCCCGCTTCCCGCTCAGAAGGGAACGCTGCCGCTCGTCATCGTGGCACCTGCGTGCGTTCACGTTTCCGTGAGAATGCACGGGTCACATACTATAGAAATGATCCCTAAAAGTATGATCTTAAGGCCTATGTTACGGGTTACAACAGTGATATAAAACTGGTAGCATTTTCATTTGTGGTCTTATAACTGATAGCCGTTGTATTTGAGAGCGTCACATTGGTTTTGGTATCGTCAAATGCTCTGGTCCTTAACCACAGTTTTGTCAAAATATTTGCGAAAATTATATTTCATATTTTGGGTCTCAAAGTCTGCATGTAGTGCATGATGACACCACTGTTCTTTACTTCATGGTGGTTCGTAGCCGCGTTGTCCCAAGGGAAAATGGCACAGTCAAAATTTAGTTATTTTTTTTTTTTTAATTTGAATTTCTTCATGTTTTGGCGTCCAGTCCTGCTCAGCTAGAATTTGTCACCGAAGACGACATTCACGTGGGGGCTGGCTACCCAGAAGTGATTCCTCCTCTACTGAAGGTCATGCTTCTCGCCACACCTCGCGAGAACAACGAGATGTGCGGCGACGACTCCCCGGTCAACTCTCGTACCAGGCGAGACTTGGCTTTTCCCGCGATATCTCTCATTCACCATTCCGATGACGTTGGATTTGGTAAGTAACTAATTCGATTGAGACGATTACAGTCTACCACACGGGTCTAGGGCCCCGTTCAAACCAGGTCGCTTTGAGCGCGATTCGGGTAAACCACATTCCTCACATCTGGTCCACGTGCCACATGTTCCTTCTAAACCGTGCCCGAGCACGATTCGCCTAAACTACATTCATTGTTGTTTGATGAAAACACGCCAGGTAGCGTGTTATCAATGTCAGAGGTCAACGACCTGTTAACTGGTGCCCCCCTCCCAGCGTAGCCGGGCCGAATGCCGACGTGGTCCTGCCAGAGGCAGTGAAGCTCGTCCTAGAATGGGTACATTATTCGGGTATTACTGCTCTTTAACTTGCTGCCACGTAGATTCTGGCATTGCATATAAATACAGAAATATCACCCCGTAATCCATGACCGGGTCAATATGCACAGTAAACCGGTGAAACCACATTGCGTTCAGACGCAAATCGCGATCCAGTCAAGGCGGTTCGAAACTACCTCCAGATGTGGTTTGGGATCGAGGCGCTTTCAATGCGATTTGGAGCGTTCAGATGGAGCCACATGAATCCTGAATCCTTTGCAAACCACATCGAAAGCGCTTTGAGCGACTTGGTTTGAACAGGGCCTAGATGGGTTTCCAAATATATACTAGTAGCATTATTTGGTGAACATGAAAAACTACGTTCTTCAAAACGTGCAACAGACAGACAGACAGACACATACACACAAACAAGCATGTTTTGTTGAGCAAATTATCACAAATTATCTCTACTTTGTACGACGAGAGGACTTTCAATTTGTTTTCTGTTGATTGTTGTTGCAAAGCAGTTTATGTAGACACTTAAATATTACAGATAACGAAACCAGATTATTTATGGACCAATCAACACTCATCCTGGCACTGGAAGAACATAGAGGTGAAATAGAGGACGCCATCGGAGCCACTATCGACGGTGTGGAGAGAGCAACAGTAGAGGAGAGCCCGGGAGACGAGAGGACCGCGGGCTTCACCGTAGTCTTCGCAGTACTGGGAGCAACAATGCTAATTGTCAGCATAGTTGGGGCGGCTATCACAAAACATCGGAGGTAAGTTCTCAGAGAGAACAAAAATGATATTTTCTGTCCAGCGTATGAAATGAAAGTTGTTCACCGAAAAGTGAGGAAAAAAATGTGGTTCCCTGGTGCATTTGGATTAAATTCTATCTAGAGACGCACACAGTTTTAGCAGTAAACGGTCGAACCGCGCAGTTGGTCTGATTTTCTTCAAGAAGACCACCTGTCCGGATAGACCGTGTTTTATCAGTCCCCTGAGTGGTCTTCTTGGGCTGGTTTGTCGGTAACAGCATTGTGCTGAACTTAAATATCTCCGAAGACATATCAGCCTTAGAGTTTTTAGCCTTTAGCTTGAGTTTTTGCTCTAAATCCACCCACTTCCCTTTGGTTTAGGAGAACGCAAATATTGACATCCCTGTGTCATCACCCGGGAATTTGCAAGTACATGTTATATACCGTCACTACACCCACTATATTCTTCAAACCTCTTGGCAAAACGATACCTTTGACCCCTTTTATCTTTGTTTCTTATGATGTTATAAAGTACGTTATAACTGAAAGCTAAGAAGACGAGGAGCACAGCAGCATTAAGTGATCGGCTGGCTCAACTCCAGCACTGGCAGCAGTTGACGGAAGCGTTAGTGATCGGTTTGCGTTTCTCCAGTAGTTTGAACGGTGTAGATAACAGACAAGCTGTAGCCCTGGGCATGGAGAGTAGCATACATGAAAATTAAAGGGTGTTTAGAAGATAAAGAGGAGGGAGAAATTATTTTGTTTGCGGAAATACAGTATTGAAGGAAAAGAAAGCTAGATTTTTTTGGCCGGATTAGAAAGTTACATGCTCGAACACACCCAGGCACGCATGAACACAAAATACACGCACACGAAAAAAAAATGTACACAAACAGGCTTTGGTCAGTTTGAACTGATAAGTCACTTTCATTTCATGACAAGATGGCTTCGTCTTCTTGAAGATTTCATTGAAGATAAATCGACCAGGAGGAAATTCACAGCTCTGGCCAGATCTAAAACAAAGTGTCCAAACGGCGCCGTTTCTGATGATTCACTAGCCTCCTTTGCAGGCGTTTTCCACGGGGGGAGGGGGGGGAGGTAGGGCTGATTTTTTCCCGGCGCGGTCGGCGTTTTTTTTTGGGGGGGGGGGTGCTTATTTGCAAGTTCTACGATGTTCTGATCACAAGATAGCACGCGATAGAGATTTTGCCGGCAACCCTGTATTCCCTCACGGGAGGGAATAAAAAAACGCCGACCGCGCCGGAAAAAAATCAGCCCTGCCTCCCCCCCTCCCCCCGTGGAAAACGCCTGCAAAGGAGGCTAATGATTCATGCGCTTTGCCACATTTCACACATCTCCCCGCCAAGAATAACCGTAGGAAAACAACCTGGAGGAGACAAAAACATAAGCGGTTTAGCCTTCCTTCGTCACCCTTTGGTATCTTAACTTCCACACCTTGAGGAACCCACGCCTCCCTTTTGGACGATATCCAAAGCCAGCCTGGGACTGAAGCGTCTCAGATAAAGCAAATGTACCCCCTGACCTTTTCAAAATTCATCGGTTTTACCGCATTTGGTATTCACGGCCGGCGGTCTGACGGCAGTTTTGAGACCAGGGAACAAAGCGGACTGTTTTTTTCTGGGATTATCATTGCCCTTTCTGAGCGACTCTGGGGCGACAGTGACGCCTGTGAATGGAGTTACGGGAGATAACAATGATGAGATCTACCTATCATTAATGTTTTTGTGACGACCTCCAGGGTATGATTATGCACACCTGAATATGACAGAGGTGCCTGGAAATGGAGACCGATGCTGTCATGCAGTATTGAGAAGTTTATATGTCATAAAAACCATACATCTTGTGTAAGGAAGCGTATGAATAGAAGTCTCAAATTTAGAATTTATAAATGGGAGACCACTTTACACTGACATGTTTGTTAACCCACGCAAAGTCAGCAAAACGTTATATTTCTTTTCTATATAGCTATGTAGATCTTGGCCATAGTTCCTCCACACGTCTCGCTATTCTTGCTATTATTTGTTATTTGTTTGCACATTTTAAACTACCAAGCCAAGTGTATATGTGATATCATAATCTTGAGGCTTTCATAAAAACACCAAAAGGTTTGATATTGTGGAAGTTTCGGGAAAATCATGTAATCAAAGGTACAGTAAAGATCACGGTCATTCTAAACTAACTTGGCTCAATTGCAAAGCACGCGGCACAGCCACGTGTCATGTACATACATGAAGTTCATGTAATATGAATTTCACCCCCGCAGGGGAACTAAGGACATTCTAGGAATTTTCAGGAATATTCGTGGAAGAAATAGAAACAAAAGAAGTTCATGTAATATGAATGTCACCCCACAGGGCAACTAAGGATATTTTTCTAGGAATTTTCAGGAATATTCGTGGAAGAAATAGAAACAAAAGAAGTTCATGTAATATGAATGTCACCCCACAGGGCAACTAAGGATATTTTTCTAGGAATTTTCAGGAATATTCGTGGAAGAAATAGGAGCAAAGGAAATTCTCTAAGAATTAGAAAAACGTCTTGTACGTCAGGAGAACAAAATAGTATCAAAGTATGAACCTCATAAAAGGTGCTCTCCAAGAGAGAAACAAGTAGACCTGTCCTTGGTACTGAACACCTTCTACTACACTGTCACACGCAAATAGACCTGTCCTTGGTATTGAACACCTTCCACTAAACTGCCACAAGCAAGTAGATCTGTCCTTGGTACTGAACACCTTCTACTACACTGTCACTCAGCTTCACTACAGAGGCCCAACGTCTTTACAGAGATGCAGAGGCGCCATTGTTATCGAGCTTGCCATTGGTCGATGCGGTATATCCTAACAAATTTGTCAGTTGGATGATTTTCAAATGAATAACCGTTGATCAATGCGGTATGTCCTAAAACTTGCCATTTGGATGATTTTCAAACCAATAACGGCCATTACAAACGATACCTATCCACAATCACGCTGGTTATAGTCGTTAGGTAGGCAAAATAACACCAACCAAATCCATCATAAAATTCCTTTTATTTTTAGATAAGCTCGCTGATTGTATCTCTAGGGTATGTATCATGCAGTCGAACGATTCCCAGGCTATTTCAGTCGTATACAAAGATGGATTGTACAGGTTGGGATGACGTCTGGAGCGTGTCGACTATTCGCTTAGCGACCCGAACTGACATATTGAGCGGTGGGGCAGCAGCGCTAATTAGGCACCAACAGTCACGATACTCGGTAAAAAACGACATGAGGCCGCTGGAACGCCTGTCTCCACAGCTGGCAATTAAAAAGTTTTCGGAATTCTGAACGTATTTCTTGACAAAACTCAACCAGGTAAGACAGATGAAACGATTGGGGAATATGAGGAGAAACACCGTGGGCGATTCCGATAACAGAAAGACCATTACTGGATTTCTGCCCAGAGTAAAGTCTTAACTCTAAACTGAAAAACGATTCAAACGAGTTATGCTAAGTCTTTCAAGTATTTCCCCGTAAAGGCGTAAGTCCTCCCTTTTCCACTTAGTGTTTTTCATCCTCTGAGGGATTTTCTTTAAATTGTATGTCCTTCATATCTTATTTCCATGCCAATTATTTTCAAGCATCGAGAAAAGACACCTTAGTCCAACGCAATCAGACGAATCTAAACGCTACAAAGTGTCTATTTAGAGTTGTTATACATAAGGATGGGACAAGGTGAAGGTAAAATACAGTATCTTTATGCGTAGGCATAGACATTTGATATTCATTTGGTTCCCTGTATGTTAAACCATTATACACCATTTAATGGGAGTCTTGGCGTCTATGACTCTTGGAAAGATTGTCATCAGAAGAGATGTTATGCTTTGCCTGGTGAAACGGCAGATTTGCCATTACTTGTTGAGTAGAAACGCACAGATTTGGTTGACGATGACAATTAGCGTGAAAAGGTGAAAATGAGTATTGTCTGTGAAAATGAGTATTGTCGCGTTGGTGGCGGCATAAAAATAAATTGATAAAAGTTGAGTTTGCCGTCACCATGTCTTGTGTTAAATGTTGGAATAAAAAAAATTAACCTCACTGTACAAATGTATGTTTCAGGGCAAGGAAATGCTGTGCCGAAGTTCGTCCCGGTCGGGTGCCGACTTAAAGGAACGCAACACAAAATTTCAAATTTATTATTTTCCAGTAGTTTACACATTAAAAAGTTGATATATTTCAATTTTTACATTAGTCCCCCAAATAATTACCCTGTGCGCGCGTTTGAACTTGCGCTCTCCTAGCTCGCCCGCCGCGATGGCAATGATTAATGCTTTGCCCTGACGTCTCCGTTCCGAACCCGCTTATTTGCATATTGGCAGTGCCACTGGGAGATCCCTGGACAGTGATGTGCAAATAAGCGGCTTCGGAACGAAGACGTCAGAGCAAAGCATTAATCATTGCCCTCGCGGCGGGCGAGCTAGGAGAGCGCGAAGTTCAAACGCGTGCACAGGGTAATTATTTGGTGGACTAATGTAAAAATTGAAATATATCAACTTTTTAATGTGTAGACTACTGGAAAATAATGAATTTGAAATTTTGTGTTGCGTTCCTTTAACATGTTACCACAACACCAGCCTGTCATTAAACATACACTCTCCCGTGCAGAGATGTCTCTCGGCATGTACGTTACACTACCAGGGGTATAAATGGGACTTTTATGTGAATTTGGTGGAATAAGAAATGTGAAATGATGTGAAAACATGTGAAAGGGAGAATTTGGGGGAAATGTGAATCGTGAAATGGGAAGAAACAGACACCCTTGACGCTAAACGCTGTCATTTTGGCATCTTTATATATGTGCCCTATTTGCTCACTGTCCATTAATTAGACTGTGCAAGGGCACTATATAATGTCCTATTGTCTCTGCACTCTGTCTGACCAGTTTTCTATCAATCAAAAATCAATTCCGCCCCACATGATTCCAAATTTTTTTACAATAACGCTTTTCCAATTCTTATTGTAGTCACGTAATATTACATTATTTTCAGTTTGTCCATCAAATTCACATAAATGTCACATTCATACACCTGTTAGTGCTATGCCTTGGGGATCATGATTAAATGCATGTGCTCAGAGACCTGAGCTCTGCACAGGAGAACATAAACATGGTAATCACGTATTTATAAACAACACAGACAATCATATATATGGCATTTTGGGTTGCTGAGAGATCGTTGTATGATAAAGTACGACAGTAGACAAAAGGTTACGTCTATTTTTCTATGGAAAGTGTAGGACGTAGATTTAGCATTTTTCTTGATTGTTAACGTAGTTGCGACAATACAATTCTGTCAAATCTGGTGCTAATATATATAGAGAGACTACACAGTAACTCAGTAATATGCTACAGCTTACGCTCCGAGATATTAGTAACTATCTGTAATATAATTCTCAGTATGTACGATAAACCCTTTGCCCAGGGCTGTCATAAACTTGGCGAACAGATAATCCTAGATGATCTCTTCTGATCTCCTGTCTTAACGTGATGTTAACGATTGAGATTAAAACAGGAGCTCCGCCGGCGTAAGGAGACGGTTGGGTGATTGCAGCGTCGCTTCCATGAGTCAAAGCAAAGTCGGACGGAAGTCCAAATTATAAGGTCAGAGTAGCCTCCACCAGGCCTTCCTAGGGGGGTACGGATCGCAGAATTCGGCAAAAGAAGGGAATAGCTGGCCAGTAGAGTCAGTCCGCGGGAGGGTTAAGCCCCTGTCACACATTCACGAATTTAGCCTCCCGAACGCTAGCCGAACGCCCGCCAACCATGGTTAGGAGTGAGTCGGCTGGTGTTCGGCTGGGTTGGCTGGCGTTCGGCTGGGTTGGCTACGGTTCGGCTGCGCCATCCGAATGTTTCAAAATGTTTAAAACATTCGTGAGTCGTTCGGGAGGTTCGATCATATCTGGCTGGTTTTCGACCGTAAGTCAGCAAAACACCAGCCAGCCATCCGGGAGTAAGTCAGCAGTGTTCAGGGCGTGTTCAGGGATCAAATTTGACTCCAGTTGAACCCAAATTCGTTTCGATTCATATAGAAAGGTAGGCGAGGCCTAACTATGGTCAGAGTGCTCCCGAACGCCAGCCGAACCTGGTCGGCTGGCGTTCGGGAACAGATTCTGGGGAAGGTCGTGAATGTGTAACCCCTCCGAAACTGCGCGGCCAGTCAACCCCAAGCCGACCAAACTCCCTCTGGCAAATATTCTCCCTATTATAGCCAGCGTAGTTAGTCTGGTAGAGACTAGCTCAGAAGTCAGGTATCAGTTTTACACCTGGGTGGAGTGGCGAAAGTCGGGCCTTATTTCCCAAGAACCCAACGTCCAGCCAGGAATGACAGGAATCAAACTCGTGACTTCCCGATCTCGCGGCCACCCTACCATTCGACGCCACTGCGTCAAACTTTTCAAACTTTCCCTAGCTAACTAAACGACGGACAGGGCTTTCCACCTTTTATCTGCATTAAAAGCGTAGACAGTCTGCCCCTGAGGACCAGTGAACTCTAAGGCGTGTTTGCTAAAAGAACCACTCTATCCTGATTTGTAGCTTAATGCACTTTTACGCAAACATGCATATGCCAAACCCAGCAGTGCCCATTAAGTCAAGTCATCGACTTTCATCACACATGATCTACTAAGAAACTCTGCTTTGAAGGGATGATGTCGTCTTAGACCAATAGGAGGTTGACAACCTTTTAATACATTAAATGCGTATCACTGCACGAAAAGTTGGGTTTACCAATATCAGGTAAGTCTGGTACTGGTTGTAGAGCTAAACCCCACCTTTTGGTAAATCCCGCTTTATTTTGTACGCATACCGATGTTATCACCCCCAAAACCTTATGGAACTCGCGTCATCAAATACGACAAGGACATGATTATCAGATAATGGCTTAGGTAACACCTGGAGTTCGATTTACAGAGCTTACGCCACAAAAATCCAGATTTACCAAAAGCGATCTTTTGAGTCTGCTTAGTACGTTCGGTAATGTCGGTCTAAATAATAGCAATAGATGCTGGCTACGTCTGATAATCTTTGCCTAAGGTACCAAAAGCAACCACTAACAGACGTTCTTTTCGTGCAGTGAGGTTGACAACCTGTAAATGCAAATACACGCCTTGGAGGAGGCTCGTCTTATTTTTCGCATCGTACTTAATCTTGAACTTGTTGATGACATTGTCGGTGAATCCTGTTAGGCAGTCACACGCCACATTGAAAGCATCAATCACACGACAAAATCTACAGCAATGCTCTTTTCAAACAGCCTAAGGTTGTGATCACGTTTCCTTAAGGTGCTTATAAACTTCTTATCACGTGATTCTAGGCTCATCTAAGCTCTGTGAAAGATCAGATTAGGTCACACCAAGTAATTTGTATGGATGACGTCCGCGCTCGCATTGATTTTGGCCTGTTCCCGAAAAAAAAAACAATATGAAATTCCGCTTCCTGTAACTATAACCAAAGAGTACTAGTCAGGACAGTGCCGCAAATCGTAAGATTAACGTAAAACCCGAAAGGAACGAAACAGGACAGGACGACAACTGCTGTTCTACGTATTTATTGTTGTTTTCATGACGAAGATAAAACTTGTTGGTTGTTACACTGTGTTTCAAGTTTTCATTCAATTTGTGTTCTAACATTTGTCGTCCCTAAGTATATTTCAAATCTAGGCATCTTGTTTTTTTCGGCCCTTCTTGTTTTTTTTTCGCGCTCTCGCATTAGATTTAGGGTCTCCAGAGGACGTCATCCATAAAAATTACTTGGCGTGGCCTTATGAGTCGGAAGTGAAATTCTACGCGTGGTGAAGTTTACGGATGTAAACATGTCACTGCATGTTTTGATAGTTTGCAAGCAAACTTGTAATCTAGTTCAAGTCGGAAAACTTTCCTAGACTTCAGAGGCTTGTACATCTCTATTTCTGACATGCTTTTTTCCCATCTATCCTTCACCCTTAAATCCCCCCCCAAAAGCCCGGACCTCTATGAATGCTGGTCAATCTACACGTAGGTTTCCATGCTGTGAATATTTAACCTCATATCAAAGAAATGCTTTTAGTTTAATAATGGTACTGTACTGTACATCTGGTAGGTGGAATTTGAAGCTCGCACAAAAGAAGGTCGCTCAACGCGTCTTCACAAGATGAACCCTTTTAACTATTATCTGCACACACACCGACCCTGAAAAATAACCTTTACTGAGTGCTTTTAGTTAGCAACAGTGTCAGTGATCAATTCACTGTCAGGGAGAGTTGCCCGCAAGTTTCTTTAACCTTCTAAAGTATGCTTTTAGTTAGACAAAGTTTTCCGCGAAAGAAAACAAATAGACAATGCGCAGGCAACGCGTATGTGCCTTTTAGGCATGCTTACTTTGTACACTCATATTCATCTACGTTTGGCAGACTTTCAGATGTATTAAGACGGTGTTGCTTGCACACGAAGGCGGTAGATCTTGATAAATAGTAGTCTTAACTCTCTTACAAACAAGTACTCGCAATAGGCGCTGACATGCTGTCTTCACCCCAATAGGCTTACTAGTAACAAGACAAAAGAGAGGTGGAAACCAATTTCCTCTGAGTAGCTAAGAAGGCTTTGGGTAATGATTTTTTCCGGGATAAAGTAGAGTCGAACGACATGAGCGGATTATTGGGGGATGCGGCACGTTCAAGGTTCATGTATCATGTGAGGACAACAGACAAAACACTTATCCTGACTACATCACGCTTCTAGCAGTCCTTATACATTGACCAGGGGCTATGGGAGGACGCAAAAACCAGCCCCTGATAGCGCGAGATTGCGTAACACACGTGCATGCAGGCTGAATTTACCGGCAAACAGTATGGACTCTTGTATATTATATTGAGTCGCAAAGTTCTGTATCTGCTGTCGTTTCGGTAACTTCTCAGCTACCTTCCTCGATCCACTAGGTTGGAAAATGTACTCCTCTAGCCGGCTAACTCCTCTGGCATACATGTACTACATCCCAGCAGCCTAGGAAGCCTGGTAGAGGCTACATAATGGACTGTACATGTACTGTAGAACTTTGGGTCGTGCAGAAAAGAAGTCAACCGATACAGTAATGTACCAACCGCGTTGATGATACTATATACGTAAAATATAGCTTCTTTTCCAATGACGCATCCATCCATTCCGATCTTCGCCCGTTAGACTTGCAACAGAGTCTGATTGCATTGAGACAAAACTGATGTAAGCGGCGGAGTCGAGCACGCAGTTAATCTCCTTTCGTATGCGGGTGAAAAATTCTAATAAAGCCGGCAATCATGATAAATGGCGCGTTCAGAGTTCCATTGCAAAAACAAAGTGTTCTTATTACAATTCCTGGAACCGTCCCACTGTTTCTACGTAATAGGCTTTCTTGTAATCGAAATGAAAGTCGGCGGAAGACAATTTTTGAGATAAGACGATGGAGTAGCAAAGAACATAAGACAGTCGGAAAGAAGTAATTTGTTGGGAGATGAATTAGATATCCGCAATGTAACTTGTAACGTTCGCGCACACTGTATTGTACATAATACCCATGGTTGAATTACGCAGTAGTAACAATCCAAACGGTCTTTATTTGAAACGCGTCACTTCTCGATAAGGAAAAGGTATTGAGCCGGCGTATTCGAATTCGTGCACGAAAAATGCATAATTCTTCTTAGCTGAACATGTTCCACTTATGTAGAGAGCAGAGCATTGCGCGTGTAACCAGATACCTCTTATTTTCGGCAGGATATTTCCTGTTTTCCACGAAGTGAAATCGAACAAATCGTGATTTCCAAGAACGGTGTCAGTTCCAAGGACAGGAAAGCGCAAGCAAACTTTCAATGCTAACAAACCGCTAGCTATTCAGTATATAATAAAGTGGATTCATTCCTCAAGCTAGATGTCGTGTGCGAGATGTCGGTTAGCTTGAGGAATGAATCCACTCTACTATAAACCGCTAGCTATTCATACTGAGCTTCACTCGGCCAGCCGATGCCATTAACTTTCTGACTTGTGTTAGAAGAAGTATGCAAAGGGATCGAGGGATGTCGATTACGGGAACAATGTGTTCCTACGCACTATTGTAAATGTCAAATCTTACATTCATCTGCAAATACTGGGTTCTCGCAGTCCTCTTTTATATGTCAGTCGCTTCGTAGTAAAGGCTAATGTCATTAACTGTGTCTACAGGGTACTTTGGGACTTAGAAGTTCTTTCAATAGTTTCCTACCGGCCATTATACCAATCCCGCGGACATACTAACACCCGGGCTTGGAGAAAATGGATCATCGTTGTGACACCACAGAACAGTTTATTGGCAGTTTACTAATTTTCTGGTGTATTATGATAATCAAACTGCAGCTCTTAACGACAGCGAACTGCCCTTTGATTGGGATATCCGATTTCTTGCTTTCAAAACTGCCAAACTTAGCCGCCAGTTCTACTTACAGTTCCCGTCAGATCAACAAGAGATGAAAGGATTTTTGTGTTTCTGAGACGCCGTGGGAGACCCTTGGGTCTGGGCGCGTCAAGTCAAAAGAGCTTTTCTTGAGTACTCGAGTCAAGAGGTCGGAGTGACTTTGAGCTGTCTGGCAGGTACAAATACCTTGTATGTATGTAAGTTTAAAGTGCCGCAGATGCAGACTATAATTGGTCGAGGGCATTCCAAATCCTATAGCGCGGCAAGCCCCTGTCAGACGTAGCCGAATATGGTCACCAGAACACTACCCGAACTACCCCCCCCTCCCAACCATGCATGGTTAGGAGTAGGCCGGGAGCAAGGTCGGCTGCTGTTCTGCGAGGTCGGCTACTGTTCGGCTGCGCCAGTCGAATGTTTCCAAATTTTTAAAACATTCGGGTGTTGACGGGAGGTTCGGCCATGGTTGGCTGGTGTTCGGGAGTAGGTCGGGGCGTGGTTGGCAGTCAAGTTTGAGTCAAATTTAACTCAAATTCGATTCGAATAGAAAGGTAGGCGTGGCCTAAATCTGGTCAGATTGCTCCCGAAGTTCAGCCAACCTTGGTCGGCTGGTGTTCGGGGGAAGGTTCTGAATGTGTGACAGCGGCTTAACAGTGCACTGATATGCATGAGCAAGTTGTAGCTTGGAAAACAACTATCAAAACTTTGTAAACCATTTCGAGGCGACCGAGAGAAAACTATAATAGAGAAGAATGTTAGGAAGTTGAGGAAAGAGTTGAAACTCCGCTCGTTGTTCCCAAGTTGCTATATTATTCATTCTACCAGTCAATCCACGGGAATCAGTGCGTGTGTCATACGCGTCTTACCGGGAATGGGTTATTTGTTATGCCTATAGTTTAGGAGATCTGTATCCATTTCAATTTGTTGACGTTAACTTTATATTAGCGTGGACTTTTTTCACCTGCCGCTGAACAGCACTCATTTTTAAACTTCCATCGAACAAAATAAAGTTGAGTGCGCAATGGGCTGCCAGGAGGCAGAGTAAAGGGAGATCAAACAAAACAACAGATTTGGACCAACGACAATTAGCTCAATATGGTAGGAATAGCTCTAAGGTTAATGTATCACCATAAACACACAAGAGAACGCGTGAAGTGCATGATGAAAATGTCATAATTGTGTAAGAACCAGGACTGTCTCAGTCGGACAAAAATTCGTTCCCAAATCTGAACTTCATGACATGAAAATATACAAGAAAATTTGCTTCTCCAAATGCGTGGAATGGCGTTTCAGAGGGTTGGAAATGGGTGGAAGGGGGGGCATGGCCCGATGACCCCGGCCGGATGACCCCTAACTGTGAATGCCTGGGGCCTTCCGCAAAAATGATATGCCAATGGGCTTTGAACTTTGACCACAATGCATAATTATGCACACTTGGAACTCAGACTTATTCCACACACCATGATGAGTGGGACTAAAAAAAAATGCTGCGCAGCCCTGATAAGAAAGGTCTTTTGTAAACCCCTACTATGTTAGGTTATCTTCAAGATTTGCTACTGGCACGATGGTAATAGACTGGGTTCTTTGACCTAGCCCTGGCTTTGGCGGTCAAAATGGCGACAGACAAAATGGCGGCAGACGGACGTAAATGTAAACCAGGTTTAGGAACCGCTTTGACTTCCTGCCGCTTTTAGCGCCCTCTCTGTCGTTCAACGGCGACGGAAGATGATTTAGTACGCTTCCGTGTGTCATACAGACTAGATATGTCATCCACCGCCAGGGATTTAAAGATGCATTATGCATCTTTCCGCAAGTGGCTCTTTGACAGAAAGCTCTAAATTATAATTCCAAGCCCAGACACATCGAAACGTACGTATCTATTGAGTACCCAAGAGAAAAGGAACACACGTCAGTTGTATCCTGTGTGGTTTGTAGTCGTCATGTTGACTCTTCTATGCAGTCGTTTTGCCCGAGTAGTCGCCCCCATCTTTTAACATATTCCCCAGCGCACATTAACGTGACGGCTCTGGTCCTGGCCTTTCCTCCTGCTATCCTTTTAGTTAACACTCTAAGTAGTCTTATAAAGAGCATTTGCGTCCTTGATGCAACTTCACTAATCCCCAAGCAGATCTTTCGGTGGCTGCAAAGACAGTATCAAATTGGCCAGGCAGCATCCATTTGCCAGCCAGTTACCATTTGCCACCCAAATTTTAACTGGCTATCAATGGATACTGCCTGGCCAATTTGATTCTGTCTTTGCAGCCACCAAAAGATCTGCTTGGAGATTACAACCTGGCCACGTAGTCCGCTCAGTTCTACTCACCACAGCGCAGTAATTACATGGCATGGACCGAGGCCATTACCGAAATATTGGTATTTGCTGGAAACCTAGCATTTAACGAAGGTCGAAGATTGTGGACTTACGTCAGACTTGCAGTCATCAACCGCACTAATAACCCCCATTACATGGATTTCCAGAGGGCAACGACCTTTGCGTCCACTGGTGCCCTTAGCTTTTCCCCACAGCTGGAACCCAACGTTGTTAGTGGTTTCATTGCTCTTTACAGGAGGGACAGGTTCACGGATGAAGTTTCAACTTGAAGAGTGATATATTGGATGGAACGTAGCCGGCTGTCAATACATAAATGCAATTACGTTATAAACTACGTATACAATTACAATTACAATCGTGGTTTTAGTCGTGAAAGAGAAACTGAAATGCATGACACATTACTAAAACTGTCGCCTGTGTAGCACCGATATCTCAGTGTCCAAGTCAAGATCCATTTTGTTCTTGGAACTTAGAGGGGAAAATGTAGAGTTACCGCTGTGTTTCTACTCCCCTGCTACGTGACGGAAATACGCCCCTATTTGCCGTGAAAGTCACAAGAGTCATCGCTATAAAACTCAGTATTTCTCGGCTGTCAAGTTTCAAATCTAACCAAACTTCTACCTGCGACCCTTTGCTAGGCTGTGGCAACATCAAAGGCCCCTTAAAGTCCTAAGTAAAGACGTGTTTCTTCATGTAATCTTAGATTTCCCAAGATTGTACTTCAAGTTTCCATTAACCTTTCCATTAAAAAGTCTGAAAGCTTCGTGGTTGTACCGAAAGATTCTCCACGATTAACCGAGCTTTCACATGATCAAAACGTTCTTGAGTAAAACCGTGGTTAGGCTGTGTGGTAACAGGTTTTAGAGTGGTGTGACGTGTTTAGAATACATATGGATGAGCAAAAGTCAGGTCATTGAACCTTTCAGTTAGTTGTGGGTTGTGGACCTCACTCCCAGCCTCGGTTTTCCCTGCTATTGCACCCTGAAAAAACACTTTCAAGACTGCAGTTAATAGAGTCCTCCCGATGTCAAAATAATTTTAACACACAAAAAAGCATCTGCCATGCCATCACGGGTGCAGCTGTAGCGATACTTGCACTCTTCAAAAGTTTTCACTATGTCTTCACGCTAGAGATTTAAACAAAATTGTACCGATACGTCGATGAAGGTTAGACATCCATGTAATGAGATACACAAGAAAACAGTTACTCAAGCAACTGGATAGAATTTGAAAACTGTCATACTCTTCAATGGTACTGATATAGACAATCAATAATAATCAAAACCAGCAACGGTAAAGTGTACCTTCTAGGTTGTCATGCTCATCATTCAAACCATCCATGTCGTAGTTGATATGTGAAGATAAATCAGTGTGCCTTCCAGAACTTACCCACACTACATTACTATTCACGAGGACAGTTCTAGATAATAAGCTTAGGGTAGAAGTCGAAAGCCCTGTCTAACGGCAAAGAAGCTTGTCGTACATACAGATGTTGAACTTACGCACAAGCTCATTCCGGTGGGTAATTGATTTAACAAGGCCAACTCATGGTCATGAAAAGTCGATCAAACTGAAACAGAAAGCCGGGGACAACTTTATAGAGATTTTGATTGATTGTAGCCTAGAGCTGGGTCAATGGTGGCGAGCGTAGAGAAATGATCAACCAAGAACAGGTCTGGCTCCAAGGGAAAGCTAGACATCACTTACAGTCTAGCAGATAGCTTCTTGTACGTCAGGCATATCTCGTTAGTGTGTTTCATCCCCTACCAGTGATAGGACGGTGGACTCTTTGTGTCTTGGAATTCAAAGAAATGATAAATGAGAACATCATCCACACAAATGACATAGCAACTAGTGAACAGGAGAACCTGCAAAAGTAATCTCCAAGCAGATCAGTGGTGTCATACACTGGCCGGAAGATGTAAAAAGGAACATCCAGTAAAGTCGAGCCAGTTGAAAGGCGTATGCCAGAGAAAGAAAAAAATACATAACGTTATCTAATGGGTTTTTATTTCCCACAAGGACCGATGAGCACCAACAGACGTTACTCTGCAGACACCTGCGTAGCAGTATGATTAAAAAATCCTCTCACCGTCAACGTTGGAGTTCAATGGCACCTAATTGATTTAACTTCGCCACAGCAAACTTCAAGCTTTGCATAATAAGTAATTTCGTATGCATGCATTCTCTGCTTTAGGAATACAGGATGTGTGTTAGAGGGTGGGTGTGTTTTTTTTAAAATATGCCAGGCTTTGCGATAAACCGAACGTTATCTTGGACTGGCCGGCTATGATATCTTCCTTAGCCGGTGAAAGACGCCCCTGGTAATGTGAGGGATCCGGGAGGGGCGTGTACCCTGCTCTTATCAAACCAAGCAACTCATGTACCCTGGAGGGAGCTAATCGTGGTCAGGTCTGCCTGTACGCATGTGCGTGCTGTAAGAGCCCCACACTGACTCACGGTGATGTCGTCGTGAGCGCCGCCCAGTGTCCATGATGCTGGACGCGCACGGCTGAAGAGGGGATTCGGCTCATCTGCTTCTGCAGCAGAAATCGCATCTCAGCGATATCCAAGGTGAGACGGGTCTGTAAATGTAACAATTTTTTTCTTACGGTAGTTAGGCCAATGTCTTTATTGGGCAACTTGCTTCATGCACGCACTGTACTTTGTTGTCCATTTTCATTTGGAGGTAGTAAAGTTGGCGGTACGGTAAGAATATGGTCAGCAGTTTCATTAATTATAGAACAGTTAGGAGGCAACCCAGCAGCAGTAAACGTGTGTCTAGTGGGCTATACACCTGCCAATGAAGGACAATCTGTAACAGTTTTTTTAGCGTCTTCTCGTTCCAATTTGTAATGTGGATTGTAAAAGCGAGTTGAACTGGTGATCTGCAAGGTTCCTATGTATGTTTGAATACCTTAGATTTATGTTCTGCCATATCCTTTCAGTTTAATTTCTGTAGCATTTAGCTGTGTGCAATGTTTAGTTGCTTCATAATATTTAGACATTCAACTGAAGAAAATTGATCTCAGTACGAACTCAGATAGCTAAGGGCAGTATTTGTACCCTGGACTTGCTTCTTAGCGATGGCCTATAATTCTTTGCCATCAGCAACATTGGCTTGGGTAGTAAAACTGCGCTACTTTACCTTACCTCTGACGTTGACAGGCCAGTATTGCGGCCCATTCCGCTCTCCGGCTAAAAGAAATTCTGATTTGTAGTGGCTCTTCGGGGAGTTTGCCTCGGGAGTCGCGTGGGAGTTGCTTTTCACTTCGAGCGATTTGGAGGTACTGGAAGGGGGCGTGTGGGGATCACGGGGAAGGTAAACGACAGCCCGGCGGGTAGAAATCAGCCCGGCCCGGTAAATCTAGTACCCTGAAGGTGAAGCATAGATCATGCTCTCTACTGGTCCTCGGAACAGTCCCAAGTATAGATCATGCTCCTCAGGTCCCTTGAACAGTATAGCTACGGCGCCAACAAGTCTGCTGCTAACGTGTGATTATGAAATGTAATCACAGCCACAAAGAGGAAGTTCTGTCATTAGAAATACCGCAATCAGTAACGAGAACACACTAACGATGCCAAGTCAATTCCCCTCGAGGTCTTACATGACTGTACATCTAGAGCAGGCAGCAATGCTAGCGCAGATGACGTTACAAATGTTAGTCACGTCCAACTTGACAAGTACGAGTAAAGGGGTTGATATATGTTTGGCGCCCGCAAACACACAAGATGTTATTGAGATACACAAGATCGCACCTTGGCAGAAGTTGATCCTTCCCGCACTAGTAAGAATCAATGCCAAACGAACTCTATTTTCTCGAAGCTGAGTCATGTAAGAGTTATACATAGCCACCGGCAAACATGACAAGTTCTGATTTCCCTCGATATGTCTCCCCTTGTTACCGAGTAGTGAAACTCGTCAGACAAATCCTCGTGAGGCCACGTTTCGCAATATAGCGACGTTATACTTGAACCCTTCAAGGGAAAATTAATATATCATATGAGGAATCTAATATTTTTTGTTATTGTAAGCGACAGGTAACATATGACTAATGAAACTAATACATTTCTATGAAAATCTATTGCACATAAGTCATACACAAACTTTTAAATGAGTTTGCATCATGATCTCTTGATTTAATCAGTATGTATTAGGACTAGGTTCTCATGGACATTATTAACATATATTTGGTGTTACCCTTTACGTCAATTCACATATTACGGTGGGTGGAATGATGTTGAACTTAGCTTAATCGCTTTTGAATCTATCCTTTTCGTTCTCATTCATTGTGAAGAGAAAATAAGGCTTGACCGCGGAGCAGTTGAGTACTATTTTCCTATGATTAGTCTACGTCGCCATCCTTTGATCTGACATGGTGCCTTCCGGGTTTGTATGGAATAGTGTATTACGATTTGCATATTTACATATTCAAACATAGAAAACAACCCTAGAATGTGTATCGTGTCTCAAAGTCTGGCTGTGTGACAGCTGCATGTAGCCTGGGTGTCAGACTGTTGCCAGGGTCTCGGATCCAGGGCCAACATGTCCCCGAGGAAATTTTAGCATAGACACCCCTCAGTTAGACACAGTCAGACTGTCTTCAGGGCCAGTCCCTCAGTTAGATACAGTCTGAGGGACTGGCCGTGAAAACAGTCTGACATTCAGGCTAAGCTGCATTATGCGGCGCTGATTGCCTGTGGTCCTACCGGCCAAGCAACACTTATATATATACCGCCTCAACTTCCGCTAGAAGTCCCATGTGTAGATGTATATCTCAGCCAGATGATTTTGCCGTGCTGTCATGTCACTAGACCAATTAGCAGCAATATCTTTGGTTATTATACATGTAAGCCTCATAAAGACATCCCAAGCAATTGCAGACGCAAATTATCGTTTTGGCAAATTGAATTTAGACGATTTTTACAGGTACTGCTGTGACAAAGTACATAAAGGTAATAGGTACTCTCCAAGCAGAGGTGTGGCCTATTTTTGACGTGTCTTATGCGTTTTCATCGTTTTGTTTTGTACTGGTATCTTTGTTAAGCCGGCAAATGGTAACTGTCTGGCAAATGGATACTGTCTGGCCAATTTGATAGTGTCTTTGCAGCCACCAAAAGATCTGCTTGGAGATAATAGGTTAGGTGACTGACCTGGGCCCTAGTCAAATGTGACCTTCCTTACGAAAGTTCGCCCAACCTTCTTCGCTTGATATCTCGTCAGGAACCTATATCCTGCTACAATACCTCACACTATATTTAGCCTTAAGGTTAAAGGATGATGTTTATAAGATCCGAGGCCAAAGCATACATTTGGGACATCTCCTCACAGAGTTATTTCCTGACGCTGATGTTGCCAATCTTTGTACACTCATGTGAATCATATATACTCGTACGCCGTAAATGACTTCACGTCAGCGGAAAAAAATCTGTACATGTATACACCCCAAAACTACTCAACCCAGACATTTGATCCCCAGTGTATCAGGCTTAAACGTTGTGCAATAACTAAGAAGAGATATCGATTGTTTTGCAGGGAACTGATATTAATATACGTAGGGCAAGCCTCTATCGCATGTTTCTTGGGAAATAACTTTTCCATTAACTAAATGTCGACTGATTGCCCTTTGCAGGTTTCAAAAGGCAATGGGCATTAGGTGCGGTGTTGAAATCTCAGCAGGTATATATCCCGTTAATATCTTGATCACGCTGGTTGGCATGAGAAGTTAGTTCTTTGACCACTCACTCACTCAACAAGACTGGCAATGAAAACATACATTGCCATGGCGACGGTGGTTGCATGGCACTGCGGCCCTGCCATCATTTCATGATTTTGAGAGAGACTTGGTACCTATACAGAAACAGTGCACTCCCCCCTTAGTGTATAGTGAACGAGCCCCGGGGTCACAGAAAGTAGGGCATTCCCGGCTGGGAGCTGAGGTCTTCCCAAAGTTTAATTTCCAGGAATGTGGGCATAGATGTGGGTCACATGCCTGTGGACATTCCATTCCTGTGGACAAAATGCCTGTACGATTCCTAGAATTCTTGCGAATTGCACACAATACTGTACCATTAGGCTCCTCCCTGAGACGTCGCCAAAAATCCCTAGGTGATTATTACATTCGCAGAAGGAAAACATGTTGTTTTTGCTCTGTTTCTTCCTCTTCTTCTCCAAATAGATAAGGTCAATGACCCGGACCAGGCGTCTGTAGCACCCTGTGGTGTTGGGTTACAATTTGTAGCAAGGGAGAGCTGGAGAGGCTGGTCACCATATATTATATGAATATGTTTGAGTAACAATAAACAGAGCAGTAGTTTGTTAGGCTAGACCATTCGAAGGTTAACATTATGCATTTGCTTTGGAAATGTTAACTTTCTAGTTTTTATATCCTTTTTTTGTGGATTGTTGAACAGCATGAACGCCTCAAACATGTCGGTAGCACCGCTGGCGGAGGGTGGCTGCAACAGCACCAATGTCACCGACATACCGCTGTACTACGAGGAGTATTGCGATGACCCCCTGCCCGAGTATGCTGAAACAGACGCAGAGGTCCCCATAGGCCTGAAGGTACGGTACAGCACTGGTGTTATAATTAGTCAGAACTTTGTCACTCTACGTTATCTTTCCAATTGACCATCGTTAGACATTTTGACTTCTTGACGTGTCCTTCTGCCTGTCAATCCCCCACCCACGTGCTATCAACCTATTCTGTCCGGACAGACAGATACACACACCTATCCAGAAGTAACATATCGTTGGAATTTTTTTGCAAACCTAACGTTCGAATACGCCAAAAACAGTTACTCAACTGGATATGATTTTGGAAACGGTCAGACGTTTTAGGTAGCATCCACTAGCTTTCGTCAGTGACACTGGAGAAAAATCCACTTCAGCAGGTTATAAGCACGAACTATTGCAATTGATCGTTGGAAATATCGTTGGAATCGCTGCAGGTGTTCTTGGGGATTGTCTACTGCCTGATCGTGATGACGTGCGGCTTCGGCAACCTCCTGCTCATCTCAGTCATCGCGTGGTTCAAGAAAGCCCGCACCATGACCAACACCCTCATCGCCAACCTCGCACTCTCAGACTTCCTGGTGGCCGTCTTCTGTCTGCCCTTCAACCTCGACTACTACATCATCAAGTCCCGGATGTGGACCCACAGTCACGTGACCTGCGTGGCTGTCCACTTCCTGCGGCAGACCTCGCTCTACGTGTCCACCAACGCTCTGCTTGTGATCGCCATTGACAGGTAGGTGTTCTAGGTTCTGTAACTAGAACAATCGTAGAGTGCAACTCGCTGCCACCAAGTACAGTAGGGGCATCGTCACTAGATAGTTTTAAACAATGTCTAGAGTTAGACGTTCAAAGGTTAGGTGTAACAGGTCGTTCGGTGTAATGTAGCCAGCTGCCGCCGCGCCGCGTGCCTGCGAAGCTGGTGTGTTACGCCGAAGGGCGGTTATACCGGCTATACAGATACAGATACAGATCCAACTGACAGATTGATTGATAGTTCCCCAAGTTATCATAGATGGCAAACTGTCCCTTTAGTCTTTGCAAGCTCAACGCTGATCTATCAGTGTTCGCACACACCAAAAATAATCATCTCTTCAAGGAACAGCGTGGCTGCCAACACGTACCGACAGCACATTACCTTTATCCAGAGCTGCCAATTATTTCATTTTGACATTTGAGTCTGACATTTGTTCCGGTGAAAACCGCCACTCATGATACCGTGTGGCTTAACAATACTGCCGTTGAAATTCGAATCTACGTACTGTTGTATCATTTAAACATCAGTAAAGCCATAATCTTTTTGGTAAAACGAATCATTTTACAGCTAAAAGCGTAATATGTAGCCAGTAGATGGGAGATGTTGTATCAGTATCAGAAAATGGTTGTACGTAAGTTTTGCAGGTTGTGGAAAGCGCTGCTTAATGCTGTGTTGTATGTACATTTATATCATACCCGGGCGGCGATGCAGTGCTCCCGGCCGTGTTGTATTCTCCTGTACGACCGGGTGTATAAATCGGGCTTCCATAGAACGATTCGAACGCGTTTCGCCCCAACCGTGTGCGCCGCTTTCGAAAATTCGAATACAGGATTCTGACGTTGGAATGGATGTTGTAGCATTTTTGTTTTTGTTTAGGGACACCAAATTTTCGCTCATTTCGCCTTGAAAGACGTGTTTTCTAAGGTGGGTATGATATAAATAGCATACAACACGGTGTATTCCGCATCACCCTCGGTCTCGGCCCTCCCGCGAGTCGGATTGCCCTCCGGCCTTCGGCCGTCGGGCGATCCGACTCGCGGTCGGGCCGATACCTCGGGCAATACGGAATACACCGTGTTGTATGCTCTAATGTATTATCCTATATCTTTCTTATTTATGATGCCGACTGTATTTGAATAGAAAAGTCTTTGTTTGGAGATAAGAGTCGTGGTGTATTCACCCATACGCCACTATCATTCTTCTCCTTCACTTCTGTTGATGAAGAGTGTCCATCAGTCGGTGTAGTGACGTGGGTAGCCAGTGTCTGGCCATGATTTACCCGATTAGTTTCAGGCGGCAACTTCGGCCGGCGCCAGGGACCAACGCGTACCTATCAGTCGGTCTTTTGAGACTCTTCGTCTAAGACACCTCAAAAGTTTCTTAAGAATGCCGTGAAGTGCATACCCGACTGATGTAGAAATAGAATGGGCCGACGTAATTTGCAATATGTGAAGGAGGCTTCACCAAAGCTGATTCTGATCGTACTCCATCATCAAGGCCAGGGTTCTGACTCAGACTCAATCAATTCTTTTTTGAAGTGTGATACTCTGACATAGTGAGGATTTGTACGGAATACATAACATTTCTTACCACAAGGCGACCGCTTCTGTGAATACATGTAGTTCTTACGCTGACGTTGATTAATGATGTATATTCATAACGTCGTCTTGAATGACCCTGAAGCCTTCCAGTAATTGGTTGTGTTTGGTGGTAATGTCCATCTGTGTGTGCACCTGTGCGCAATAATAAGCCGTAGCTAATAGAGCCGTAGCTAATAGTGCCCGCAGACCTCTGAGACTGCCCCCTTGTACGTATTGCCTGGCACGAGTTCAAGGAGAGGCATACATACATACCTTAGTATGCTTTATATAGAAGCAAACACTGAAACTTCCGAGTGAACATCAGGAATGAACGTTGGAAGGCTTCAGAGGCCACCCCAACCAGACTTGTGTAATCACTGCACGAAACCCTATCTTTAAGCACATTTAAAGGTTGCGTAAAGGTACACGCAAGTGAAGAAAGGGAACCTTTATGCATGCTTTAACTTGTGCGTAAAGAAACGATTTTGTGCAGTGAATCTCTTGTACACGCAAATCATGCAGAGCTATGGCACCCATTGTAAAATGAAGTACAGGCCAGGTTCATTCGCCAGACTGGTCAGAGTAAGCAAAGTTCTATGTCTCACACTGTCTTGTCATTTGCGTTGATCTTTTACAAAGATGTTCGATGTTATGCAAAACGATGGCAGGGTTTTCGTTTCAACTACCCGCAATGACGTTTTGCTTTATCGCGATCGAATCAGCTACGTTTTATATGCAGCAATAAAGTTTTGCAGGTAAATCTATTAATCTAATGCTGTCTTCAGATATTGCATTCGGATGTGTACCCATAAATGTCTGTATCTGTAAAAAAAGATCTCTTATGCATTTTTCAATGACAATGAGCCATTTGGTATATTTACGACCTCAGCCTTCAAGCTGTCTTAAAACACAGCCCATACCTGAAGTTTATATGTGTGTTTTACGACGGATTCCTAATTCAATCCCTTTATAAACGACGCTGCCTGCGTTATCGTATTTCAGAGGAGGTTGCACCCGGTTCCCATTTGTATAAATAATCGAAATATCGTGGCAGTCACGTCTTCTATAAGCGAAAACATTTGTCAAGCCTTGAACAAAACGACCAGGTTGGCCATGAAACATGACCCGTCATGACATCTGCACATTCTGTCGATAAAAATGTAGATCTATCATTATCTATCATAAAAATGTAGATCTATCATTATTTCTAAGACCACCATTGCGAATATCACCAAGTTCAAGACCTTCACATTAAATTTCTCAGTGCCATTTCACAGCGATAACGTTTGTCTATCTCAGTATAACTTATCGTGAATGAAAATTTTATGCTACACCATAGACCATATCCGGGCTGTGGTCACTGAGTGCTGCCAAGCAAATAATGAACATAAATTGAACTCGTGATTTTTGTAAGCTTCACAATGAAGCAGATATGTGTAGCGTGCCAAGCTCACAAGGTCAAGTTGACGTTCATTATTGCCCATATTGCCTGGAAGCACGCACCGGCTACAGTCTGGAACAAGAGTTCCACGACCCCATACCTTCGCCAAATCATGTTAACCGTTCGAACTAACTATACATTTTTTTTCTCAGTGATTATGCAAGAGCTTCATTAGCATGAATCATATCAGTTGATCATATTCTCCACCCAATGACAGTCTTAACTTGAGAAAAAAGGCTATTCTAGCATTTCCTCATAAATTATGCAAATGAGTTCCTGATTTGAATAAATTATGTTTAGTGATGTTCACCTTCACTGAACCTCCAAATATGGTAAGTATTAAATTCCCAGCAGTTACCACTACAAAGTTGTAGCAATTTGCCATTAATTATGCAAATTAGGTCATTTACATAATTAATATCTGCCAATGTTCCTGTCATTCTCAATTACATATGTCGCAAGTGTTTCATAGCCCTATTATCGAACACAGCAGATTTATAAAATTTCCTCATTAATTATGCAAATTAGATACTGATTTGCATAATTGTCATCTAATTATGTCAAGCATCACTTAAGCTACCTACATACCAAAAATGACAACGATCCGTCAACCGGTTCTTGAGTTATCCTTTCTCGAAGATTTTTAAACAAATCGCCCTGCAGTTCCAGAGCAAGCCGCTAGGGGGCCCAAACTTATGTCACTTCTTCCCTAGCCCAAGAGCTACCTACCATCCCAAATTCATGACCCTAGCACGTCCAGATCGCGAGATAGCAAAACCGGAAGTTCCGCTGCAGTACCATAAGAAGCCGCCAGGGGGCCCAAAATCTAATCATTTCTAGGTCTCATCAAGACCTACCCACCTACCAAGTTTCATGACAATCCATCCATAGCTTCTTGAGTTATGCTGTACACAAACAGACAAACAGACAAACAGACAAACGCTACTGAAAACATAACCTTCTTGGCGAAGGTAATAATGAAAACGTTTCTGTACAAAATATATCCGTAATAGACCACGCGAAAATGGTACATCTTTACTGGCATAGTGAAAGAATAATTAATTTCTGTTGACATGTGTCTTATAAGGTATTTTCTCAGTATATATATATAGTGAAGAAAAATGCAGCTATTCTTTTTTATATTAAACCAATGAATTAGTCTCTTAGCCAGATCTCTAATTATCTAGGCTTATTACAGCATACCGTCTATTTATGTTTACCTTCGCAGAAGGAAAGCATATTGTTTTTGCTCACTTTCTTCCTCTTCTTTTCTCCAAACAAATAATGTCAATGACCTGGACCAGACGGCTGTCACTATGGTAACTGGAGATGTAGCAGACACCTTGTGGTGTTGGATTACATTATGTTGCAAGTGGCCAGACAGAGTTGGAGAGGATGTTCACCATATATGAATTTGTTTGTTTTTTTAGTAAGAATAAATAGGGCAGTAGTTTGTTTGGCTAGACCATATGAAGGTAAACATTATGCGTTTGCTTTACAAATGTTACCTTTCTAGTTGATAAAATTATTTTTGTTTCTGTTCTTCAAAGAATAGATCTAGAGTAGGATACCCCCTGGCGGAAGTGTGGTACATCTAACAGTGTCCGTTATAAATAATAGACTTTCCTTGCCTTACAGAGATCCTACAAACATGTCCGCATATTCCTTATGGGATTTCCGTGTGATATCCACAACAAAGATATGGTGTGTTTATAGGTGGGTTTATAGCTTCCACTACAAACGACACAGCTTTCCCAGGTTCCCTTTTGGCACTAAACGCCTGGATAGTTTCAAGAAAACTGAGCCTATTCTTCAAGTTACATCATCTTAATGTCCACAGGCTGACAGGTGGTGCGTCTTATTGTACGGAACGCCTGCGTAGAATCTGAGACTCGTTTAGATATTCTTTGAAGGATTTCAGTAGGATATCCCTTGTGTACAAATGGTGCATTTAATAGCCTTTAGAAATGGGGAAATATTTCAGTTGTCATGCGAAACGCCTTGGCAGACGCAGGAAATGTGCCTGTGTGCCTGGAGGATTTGCGTTGGCCATCCCAGCGTACATGTGGCGGATATGATAGTTTACACAGCTAATGGAGAGAGGCTTACGTTCTGCCGGCTTCAATAATATACCCTGTACTGGGCCCATTTGTCATCCTCTGATGTTTTCCTCTATCTGTAGCACCATCAATCAAAAATAGCAGTACATGACAAGCTGGCATACCCTGCCAAGCTATCTATACAGAGGAAATCCATGACAAGAACCCTTTTTTTACATTCGATGGCTGTCACGAGAATGACAATGAATAGTATAGGCATCCCTTAGGAAACCCAAAAGCCCACTTATA
Organism: Branchiostoma floridae x Branchiostoma japonicum; assembly: GCA_013266295.2. Classification (NCBI taxonomy): domain Eukaryota; kingdom Metazoa; phylum Chordata; class Leptocardii; order Amphioxiformes; family Branchiostomatidae; genus Branchiostoma; species Branchiostoma floridae x Branchiostoma japonicum. The sequence continues at coordinate 11,163,681 of CM023827.1, read as the reverse complement.
TGCACGGTTCTTGGTTATGATAAGCCTATTATAGAGTTTACGGTTACCAGCATACCCTTACCAACATCTGTATGTAGGAGTTGGGAGACTGTACTTTCGTTTTTGCGTTTGAAAGCTGTCGTTAGTGCCCTGCGATCTGCGTAATGACGTGTGTGTGTATGACAAGTGTGAACGCAACTCACGATTTTGAATTTGGTGCTGTCAACCTACCCTGTCCGGACACACAGATACACAAACCCACAGCTCAGCCACCCAAAGCAATACTTCGGTACCCGAAAGTAACAAGTTCAGCGCCAGTGAGTTATGCTAATTAGATGTGACGTCATCGTGACGTCAGCTGGTTGACCTTTGTCCGACCATCGACCTGTAATGGCTGCTGTGTGCCTTGAATAAAGCCTTCTGAATCGGTTCTGAATCAGGCCGCATCTTTCCATCCCAGTCAAGTATTCGCGTCCTTGGCCACTTAGTGGCGCAGAAAGTTAACATTTTAGAATTCAATTCATTCGTAACATTTGATGAATCATAGGGCAAGCATTAGTATTTAGTAAAACCAAAGACAACAGACATCCAGACGCCATAACTAACTTTCACAAAGACTACTAGTACGCTGTCAGATGATTTTGCTACCGTTCTTAATTGTCTAGGCGTCTTCCGCTGTATCTAATTTACTTTCATCTTAAACCGATCAAGTCGTTAAGACGTTTCTGCGTGGGTAGAAATTAGACTTTAAATGGCGAGTCGAATTCCTTAAAAGGTTTCTGCCACCTTTTTCTTCTACCTACACGTCCCTGATTCATCATGGCTGTCATCTATGGCTTAACTTCATTACCGAATGTTTGTTCCGAGAGGAGGCACTCGATTTATTTAGTTCTGCATCATTGCGTCGGCAATTAAGCTCATTTCTCGCTTGATTAATTCTAACCACGAGACAAATGTTCCTCATTAATGATTTAGCTGGGGTATTAGGAAAGCGTGAGAGTACATCAAGCCACTACACATGATACAGCCCAATATTTACATACACCGTTAGTTCGGGAACACTGGAGGCTGTATCATTATATATAATGAATCTTTTATTGCATATTCATGCCCAAATGGGCTAAATGCACATGTGACCATATCATGGTCTAGGGGATATAAAACAAGGAGTATTGAATACTGAAATGCTACATTCTAATGCTAAGTCCTAAAAAATCTAAATATTACAACTTACAAAACTATATACTATTTATCATCTACTGTTGATCAGCATTTCTTCTCTCTTTTTGAAACATCTGGAAACATAGCTACATACTATGTCTACTATAACTATAACTATGTCTATTATAACAAATCGTTAAACACTGGCAGAGTCTGCAGTGTAACGTTACTTTTCTTCCACAAGACTTAGTTTTTTTTCAGAAGACTATAATCTATGGATAAAACTAATTCGTCATTTTTGCCTTTGCATATTTGTGGGGACACTAATCGTTTGTGATCCTGTACGAGGCAAAATAATGGTGGCAAGATCACAGGGTAGAATTCGGGTGGACCTAAATGACCCCAGCCGTTTGGCGATCAAATGGTTATATAACGACATCATAACTCCCTCAGCAGTGTAGATTATGCAGTAAACTTCATTACAGCCAGATCTGCCAAGTATATAGAACTGCGTATAAAAAATGGACTAGCACGAATCCATGCCGCGGAACCAAATCAAGAAGGCACGTAACTCAATGAGCGCGAGGGAACGGTCCGTGAAATTCAATTTATATAACTCCACCGCACTTTGCTTCGCATGCGCATAACGCCATCTGGATGAACTAACTTCAAAGTTTTCCACTGCCGACTCTTTTATCACAATCTTTTGATAAACGTCTATGAGCGGCCTTGCCATTAGAATATGTTTCGTTGAAATAACTGCTGCCTTTTCCACCATATGAGCCTCCGTCTAAAAGGCTTTTTCGCCAGAGGTCAGGATAGTTGCCGTCCTCTATGGATTAAATGCAATCTCTGAAAGGAAACCCAGGGCAGAATTGGGAGGAAAGTTCTCATGGAGGCTGAAAGGACAGCTGTATAACATCGTAGGTCCTGAGATCAAGCCAGATCAGCAGAGGTGAGCAGCTATATCGGGACTACTGTGCCCCTCCGCCGACCTGCAATTAGGACTGCTCCGATGGAAGAATATGCCATTGGCTAACCTCCAAGGAGATCTAGGGAGCATTGATAGACACGTTTTATGGCTGTCCAACTATTTGTCACACAAATCTCCTAACTATAGCGGATCAGAAAAAAAGAGGTCGCCAGAAAAAGCGCATTTTCTACCTAAAGCATGAGCGGTTTTCACAAGTCTTTATCTTTCGTTCCAAGCGCATTCTGATCCCAGTGATGGCCATGATTAGTGAGCCAGATGTCAATTCCGTTATCAGGATATTCGTATAAATAGAGCATACAACACGGTGTATTCCGTATTGCCCGAGGTGTCGGCCCGACCGCGAGTCGGATCGCCCGACGGCCGAAGGCCGAGGGCGGCGCACACGGTTGGGGCGAAACGCGTTCGAATCGTTCTGTGGAAGCCCGGTTTATAAACACGGCCGGGAGCACTGTATCGCCGCCCGGGTATGATATAAACTGCAATATATCTGCTATGTGAAGCCCTGTCACACATAGCCGAATATGGTCTCCCGAACACTAGCCGAACTCCCCCCAACCATGGTTAGGAGTAGGTCGGGGGCAAGGTCGGCTGCGTCGACTAGTCGGTTCGGCTGCGCCAGCCGAATGTTTCAAACTTGAGGTGGACGGGAGGTTCGGCCATGGTAGACTGGTGGTTGGCTTGTGTTCGGGAGTAGGTCGGGGCGTGGTTGCCAATGAAATTGACTCAAAATTAACTCAAATTCGATTCGTATAGAAATGTAGGTGTGGTCTAAATCTGGTCAGACTGCTCCCGAACTTCAGCCAACCTTGGTCGGTTGGTGTTCGGGGGAAGGTTCTGAATGTGTGACAGGTGCTTGACAGTTGTCCTTGGTCTTTGCGACGTAGTCTTCAATGCATGCGCAATGCTTCCTCACAGCAAAAGAAAGCTCACGGGGGTTGTTGTACTGACACTTGAAAACTTTGAACGTGCGTCAAGAATTCACACATTTTCAAAATGACTCAATTCCGAGTGACCATTTGTACTACATGTATATATGTATTGTGCCTGGTGTGCGTAACCAATTTGTCTCCCCAGTATTTCCTCTGCTAGACCGCTGGCTATAGTCCTTGATGTGTAATGTGTGGAACCTATAACCTGTGATCACCGGTGTGAGTGGGAGGGTTAAAAGGCGTGAGTGGGCGGATTGATGGTTGTACATACGTCATAACGTCTTATGACGTGTCTTCAGGGAGATCATTGTCACGAAGAACGGCTATAGCTTTGTGTCACCCTATGCTGAAATATTCCATCAAAAACACTTGGAGAAAGGCAAGATATTTTACCAGTAGTCACCCAATAACAAACTGTTTTCAATAGTATTTCGCCCTCTATGCCGCTAAGATCGGAGTCATTCAATGAATATCAATACGAATGTACTCTCCAAGCAGAGGTTTAGGCATCGGTTTATTTTTGACGTGTTTTTAGGCGTTTTTATCGGGCTTTTTTTGTACTGGTATCTTTTTTTACGACAGCCCAAAGTGGTAACTGCCTGGCAATTGGATACTGCCTGTCGCTGATTGAAAACGGTTGCTTGTGTTGTATCGTAGGCTGTCTCTAGCTATTTATGGGTGTTACACAAAAAATAAAGAGACCCCTCACGTATCTTGTTCTGGGGCTGTTTCAAACACTTCAAGTATGAAATGATGAAGAAAATGTGCTAAATGCCAATATCAGACAGATTTCCTCATCCAGAATATTTTTATTTTGCCGCCCTGAAATTGCATCGGATGCCTTTAAATCACAAGGAAGGTACAGGTGCAACGAACTCATATCATATGAAGAACTCGTACCAAGAGAATACTGATTTTACAGCGTTAACTGTAAATCACACAAGCCTTCGTCATTGAGAGTAGTTTGAAGCCCACAAAACAGATGGCGGTACCGGTTTGAGATGTTAGCATGGCGGTAATAATGAAAGCGTCTTGGGGCTTCTCGTCTCTAGCGGTTCAAATGTGATTGGGAAAAATGCTGCATGATTTGATGTCAGTGCTGACTGTGCTTGGCATTATTTCAAACTTTCGTCGCATTGTCAGCACAACTAATTAAGGCAAATTTAATCTCGAAGTATGCTTTGAGTAGTGAAATTTCTCTGGAACGGATGCTTTTTCTAGTTGTCAGTGTACATTATTCTTAGCCAGTACTGGTATACGTATCTACTATGCCCGAGGCGTTTTAAGCATAATTACCCAAGTTGATGCAGAATATGTCAGTTAAGCCATACCATTGGGGGAAGATGTACCTGGTAACCTCTTGTAAAAGCACTTAGCTTTTCCGGCAATACAGAAATGTCAGCTACATGTATTACAACTGACATCTAAATGTCCAGTGAGCTCTCAAGGAAAACTTTTCTTCAAGTTAGCCCATGTGCGTCACTGTAATCATCCATATGTATGCCAATGTGTAGGAGGGAAGCTTCATCTGCTTATACAAGCTTACTGGAGTTATGTCTCTCCAAGAAAAAATCTAGTTAAAAGATATTTATGAATAAGTACAAGAAATCGGAGAGTCCAAACTTCCGAGATGTATGCAATTCTGCCTGTCAATATCCCCTAACCCACATGATGTCAACCTAATCTGTTAGGGCACACAAATGCACAACCCCCCAGCTCAGCCACCCATTACAATACTTCCGTACCAAGACGTAATTAATATAAAACTTTTTGAAATGGTATGAGCTCCTGATATGCTGGATTTCTTATCTACAGAGACGAAATGAAACAACATGAACATACACATAGTTATATGGACAGAAAGGTGACACTGTCACATGGACAAGGACTTCAGAACGTCTTAAGAAACATGGCTAAAGTCTTGTAGTATTCATTATGTAAGGAGTGCAGGTAATCAAGGTCGAAATATACGCATCACGGTCGTTGCTGAACCAGCTTGAGTCCAGTAGCTTTGAGAGTAATTTGATAGATGTGTGCATATGGGATACACTATGTACCTAGGGACATTCGAGTTACGTTAACTCGCAGTACGGAATTACAGCGTCGACTGGAAAGAAGATTAATTAACCTCAATCACTCTCGGTCCCGTCTGTGGAGAATACAACGTACGTGCTCAGAAAACCGCCAAAAGTAGCGTGAAGGAATCAGACTAGCTAAGAGGTGAAGGCAATTCCCTCGGGTGTTTCCTCAGAATGATTTAATCAACTCTAAATCAGATTACTTTCGCGAGGACTCGACACACACTCCAACCTGCATGTGAATAGCAACGGTGATGTCGACTTTGTTTACACAAGGAGGTTCAAAAGCACCACCTTGGTTTAGGGCAATATGAAGGGTTTTGGTGCTAGGCTTAGTGCTTAAGTAGCATTAGCTCCAGCACGCGGTGGATTGGGTCTTATTAAAAGGGAACGGGGATTAGTTGAACCCTTTACAGTGCCCCTGCTTTATTGAGAAAACAGTTACACTAACTTGATTTTAGTCCCTTCCACCTTTAGACTCATTTGGGTGGTATTGACCCGCGAGGTTGCATAGATGAAGTTATAAATTGGTCACGTTTTGAAAATATATACAACATACATTCGCGGAAGTTGTAAGGAAAATATGGTAAAAGTTATACGTTTCTATGCAGTCGTCTGGCTGTTCATTTGGCCCACTCCCTGGAATCGTGTTATACATGTATGCCAGAATCCCTGAACACAGGGTGTGTAAATACGATCATCTACCAGTAATTCATATATCTAACAACCACAACAGGAATATCTTAGAGAACATCTTAGTGACAGGCTGAATAAAAGTTCTAAATGGGAACGCCAGATGTCTTACTGAGGGACGACTGTGGTGTGATAGATGTCGGTTAGCTTGAGGAATGAGTCCATGCACAGGAATATCTTCTGAGAAACGTTGACAATATCACAGTGATGTTGTTTTCGCCCCCCTCCCACCCAGATACCTGGTGATCATGCTGCCCCACATCCCCCGGATGAGTGCCCGTGTGGCCGGAGCGGCGGTGACCATGGTGTGGGTGGTGTCCCTGCTGGTCAGTATCCCCGCCGCCATGTCCACTCAGGTCGTGCCCTACGTCAACAACGGCAACACCTTCTGTGGGCAGATCTGGTCCATCCAGGAGAAAGATCGGTAAGTAATAGTACTTTTTTTTTCAGGTCACTGCACTCTTTAAGCACAAATTATAGCGTGCATAAAGGTTCAGTTTCTTCACTTGCGTGTACCTTTACGTAAGCTTTAATATGTGCTTAAAGATAGGATTTCCTGCAGTGGGTGGTCTTGATAAAGTCGTTGCCAACAACTACGTGGACAACTTTGTCTGTACTGTAGATCTGCTGCTACTACAGCATCCTTTTTTGTTGTGCACGTTCCTTCCTAAAGGATAGGCTAGGCTATAGACTTGTGCAGTTGTCCAACGTACAGATGAATTAAAACCTTCTGTACAATTGGCCTCAAAATCGACAATACAAAATCAATTGATAGAAATTTCTTAAATATGTATATAAGGACAACAAGACTGGCAATGAAAACATACATTGCCATGGCGACGGTGGTTGCTGTTAGGGTTATTGTTTGCATGGCACTGCGGCCCTGCCATCATTTCATGATTTTGAGGAAGACTTGGTACCTATACAGATACAGTCCACTCCTCCCCTAAGTGTATAGTGAACGAGCCCCGGGGTCACAGAAAGTAGGGCATCCGGGGCAGATAGAGAGGTCTTCCCAAAGCAGGGTCCCAAAGGTTTCCAGGAATGTGGGCATAGATGTGGGTCACATGCCTGTGGACATTCCATTCCTGTGGACAAAATGCCTGTACGATTCCTAGAATTCTTGCAAATTGCACACAATACTGTACCATTAGGCTCCTCCCTGAGACGTCTCCAAAAAGAATATGTGATATGAGACTTGTTCCCTCAGACGTACCGTCTCTCCTCTTTGGTATTCCGTTACCATCATCTCACAGCGTACATTTACTTTAAAACGTCGTTTGTATGTAGGAGAGTCCTTGGAACTTGGCCAAATTTAAATGGCGAATTGTATCAAAACACAATGATGCCCCATATAACGGATCAAACTTATAATACGTACAAGTACTGTTTGTATGTAGGAGAGGACTTTGACTTTGACTTTGACTTTGAATCATCTCATTATCCCTCTACGTATGTACCATCATAAATTTCACAACTGAGTTTTCATTTCGAATGTATACTAAACTAGTTTCCTATCCTTTTGTATTTTTCATTATCTATTTAAGTTAGCGTTATTTTGTAACAGCATTATATTTATATTTTGTTTAATTCAGCGTTATTTTGTAACAGCATTATATTTATATTTTGTTTAGGGGAGGCCCTAGATAAGCCTTTTAGGTTTCAGGCCTCCCCTGCATGTTTGTTATTCTCATTATTGTATTGTTTTATTATGTTATTTCTTTATGTGCAAAGAACAAATAAACAAATAATAATAATACTGTATGCATGCACACATCACACGCCTCGGGATATACAGCTATAACTGTGGGGCAAGCCTTTTACTGGTCGTGAAACTTCCTTATGGATCGTTTCTGTAGCCTTGCCCTTCAGCTGCTTTTACAATGAAGCCATCGTGAGTTTACGGAGCCATTCACTGATGATGGAAACGTTAAGTATCAGATACAGAGGCGCCGGTAACAGTTTCACGTTTGTTAACTGCCGGGTCCAATAGATATAATCATAGACATTTGTGTGCCTCAACCTTTGAGCTGTGCTTAGCCTGGAAGTCAACGGAAAGAGAAAGCGGACTGTCAAAAGCCATTAGCTCTCAGACTGATCAAACTGACAAGACGGCGTCAACAGAGCTGATAAACTGTGACAAATGGGCTTCTTTCGTGCTATCTTACGGCCAGAAAGAGTCATCTGTTCTTATCTGATGTTAACTAGAGGGATCTCTGAATGTTAGCTGATGAAGGATAACGGTATTCAGTACTTAGGAACAGAATACAGGCACTAAAGAAGTCGTAAACCCTAGCTCAACGTCATTAGAGATTGTTATCTTGGCGGTAGGGAAAGAGCCTTTAAAGTACAAGTAAGGAAAGTGGGCGACCTCAGATTGAATACGAAGCAGGGCGCTTTCAATGCATGCGGCTTCGCTACTGCTTGCGTATTTAGCCAAGCTCACAATTAAGAGATGTTTATGAATAACTACAAGAAATAGGAGAGTTCAAACTTCAAGTATGCAATCCTCGGCTTCCTATGTTTCCCCATGCTGGCTCCCAGTCAGATTCTGAGACCAAAAGTTAAAACAGAGTAAATGTGTTTGTATTCTACAATACTACACAACGCATGGCATTCGGGTAAAGTACTAGGTGTGTTTACCACACAGGTACAAGGCTTACTACCTGTCGATGATATAACAGGTGTGTTTACCACACAGGTACAAGGCTTACTACCTGTCGATGATATAACAGGTGTGTTTACCACACAGGTACAAGGCTTACTACCTGTCGATGATATAACAGGTGTGTTTACCACACAGGTACAAGGCTTACTACCTGTCGATGATATAACAGGTGTGTTTACCACACAGGTACAAGGCTTACTACCTGTCGATGATATAACAGGTGTGTTTACCACACAGGTACAAGGCTTACTACCTGTCGATGATATAACAGGTGTGTTTTACACACAGGTACAAGGCTTACTACCTGTCGATGCTGGTTCTGGAGTTCGTCATTCCTGTCATTATCATGACGTTCTGCTATGTCTTCATCGTACGGAAGATATGGAAGAGACAGGTGAGGATATATAGAACATATATGTCACAGTAGAGATGCAAATCCAGTAGAGTTGGCAACTCTACTAGTAGAGATGGGAATCGTATTTATACGATTCTAGCAGGGCTAGTCATATTAGTTACCTAATTCTAGCAGGGCACAGTCAATTGGCATCTCTACTAGTAGAGATGGGAATCGTATTTATACGATTCTAGCAGGGCACAGTCATATTAGTTACCTTAATTCTAGCAGGGCACAGTCATATTAGTTACCTAAAAATGTTTTGGAAAATAGACTGAATATTTTCACACCTCAATCATTACCCAACATCACTCAATAGCTGTTTTACATGCCACTGAAATGTAAAACAGAGACATTTGCATCAGGCCATTATGAGTTAGAGACTCAATGTGCTAAACCGGTTTTTCAAGTTAGTTAGTGACAGGGTATATAAGAGCTAATCAGTCATACCAAGCCAGTTCCAAAGCTGATGTCAAAGTGAACAGAAGATATGTAGTTGTAGACTGGTGAGGGAAAAACGAATAAAATAATGCTTTGTAAGAATATTGTTGTTTCCTTTACTTTAACACTGGTACCGTGGGAATATGTATTCCAATCTGTCCATTCCTCTATTTGTTCACAATGGTCTATGACCTGGTCCAGACGGCTGTGCTAATGGTTGAAATGTGTATTGACAGAAGCACAATTTGATATCTGAAATATGAAGCAATTTAATTAACTAAATTTATAGTAATTGTGAATGTAGGCTTACCTTATAATATGATAAATTTGAAACTTTAGGTGTTCAGTCTATTTTAAAAAAATTGTTCCTTGCTAGAATTGGAGAATATCATGGTCTAACTCAAAGAATTCCCATTTGTCCTATAAAAGATTAGAATTCCAATGTCTGGTAAGAGAATCTGGAACACTCCTAGTAGATATTGGAGTAAAAACACCAGAATTCCCATCTCAGGTATTTATACTACTGAGATTGGAACTCAGTAGTATAAATACTAGGATTCCCATCTCTACTAGTAGAGTTGGCAACTCTACTAGTAGAGTTGGCAACTCTACTAGTAGAGATGCCAATTGGCATCTCTACTAGTAAAGTTGGCAACTCTACTAGTAGAGATGCCAATTGGCATCTCTACTAGTAGAGATGCCAATTGGCATCTCTACTAGTAGAGTTGCCAACTCTACTGGATTTGCATCTCTACTGTGACATATACATGTATTAGACCAACAAGTTCAAATGATGTACATTTCAAAAAGTCGTTGTCGCACTACCTTCTGATGAGTACCATAACGGTAGTAGCTGAACTATAAAGGAAAGATCGCATTGAAAACCATTTTAGCTTCATGATTTCTGATAGTCTGAATCATGTGAAATATCATACGTGTTTTTTCGTCTAATTTCTAGGTTCCAGGCTTCCGAACTGACGAACAGAACCAGAGCATCATGCGCTCCAAGCGGCGGAGTGTTCGCCTGCTCGTGGTGGTACTCGTGCTCTTCGTGCTGTGCTGGGGTCCCTACTATGGGTATTCTGTCGCCCGGGACTACTTTCCTTACATCTTGTCGAAGAACAAGCTGAACCTCCCCATCTTCTACGTAGTAGAGGCCCTAGCTATGGGCAACAGCATGATCAACACCGTGGTCTACATCGCCATGAACGACAGCATCAAGAAGTACATCAAGAAGATCCCCAGAAGCTGCAAGGCTGCGTGGGATGCCAGACAAAACCGCAAGGTGGCGCCAGCGAACGTCAGACGGAGAGGCGACGCTGAGATGAACGCCAGAAAAAACCCTCTGTTGATTTCCACCATATTCAGACCTGTGCGAGTCGACGCGTTCGTCCAGGAATCTCGATCGACCCACGTGTGAACAGACTGTCCGATCCTTTCAGATTATTTTTGATCAAAGAAGAACTTTTATTCTAATAACCAAACTGTTGGTATTGCACTAAAATCAATTGCAATCATAAGAAGATGCCATACTGATCTACGCAAATGGAATCCGTTTATTATTCTAGAAAACCATAAATGTAGAGAGTATAAGACCTAGAAGACACACAAAAACATCGCCAAATCGTCATTTCACAACCACTTGTAGTGATGCATGTATGGTAGTAAATCCAAATGCTACTAGATACGTTCTGACAGTAGCGGGAAAAGAACTGTACCGTCTTATACAACTATTTTGTGAACTTGTGATAAAGTATCCGGATATCCAGAGATTCTATCCAAGACATTCCGAACCTAGGAAGATGTACATATATTGTGCACCTGTCGGGTTTCCGTACTAACCAGTGGTTTTGAGCTGTGCATTGCGTATTGGTACCGGTGTTATTGAAGTTGCTTGCTTGTTTGATTCAATGAATAAAGTTCCCGTTTGTATATCGACTGATATTCTGTTCTATTTTCTCAATACTGAAGAAGTTACTTATTTTAGTAACAATTCAGTGAATTCAAATCTTTGAGGAGCTAGTGTTAATTAAGGGAGACTAAAAAGACATTTTAATCATGATTATCAATTAATACATCAATACAACTTTGGAAAAAGTCAGAATTATGTATACACTGCAATTATGATGAAAAAATGAGTAATACCAAATGCCAGTTTAGCACCAGTGATGCAGAACCTCTGCCGGCCGCGCGATGTCGCTTGAACCACGTCTCGCCGCAAAACGTTCCACGTTCGAATTGTGACGTCACCATGTTCCACAATTCGATGCCCCGTTCTCTGTTGTTGTTGTTGTGGAGACGATTTGTATGCTGCAACAAGGCCGTGTTTTGGACATGCTTCATATCATGTAAACTTTGATTCCCTCCAGCTTTACGTGGGCTTGAGCAGACTGTAGATTTCTTTAATCAGAACAAGGTTAGTCAGGTAGTTAGCAGGGTAAATGGTAAGGTGTTGGTGCACGTCAGTTTCTGGTAGCCGTATCACAACAAACAAGTCAGACTTCAACCGCTTTGTCCATCAAAGGAATGGTTGTAAAGGACATGGGAGTTAAACATGTAACGTTAGCTTGGAAGGGAAAGCATCGTCGTGGGTTGAATCCCATTCTGTTGTGTAGATATCAATAGGCAACCTCTCTGTTCCAACCGTTTGCTCAGTAACTCATTCCGAAAGGATTCCCTCCCAAAGACAAGCAGAATACTTTTTCCAATGTCACCCCGGTTGTGTCCTGACTCTGTATCCCTAGCCTCTACCAGCCTTCGAGAAGCTGGAAAGAGTAGAAATTTGCCAAATAGATGATATGCCATGAGAGTTGGTCAACTAAGAGACCAGTTTACCGCTCTCTTAGCGGTCCAACTCCCCTGGCATATTATTTGTCTATTTGGCCAAGTTCTACTCTTTCCAGCCACTTTCTGAAGCCGGGTAGGGGCTACCGTAACCCCAGTGCAGCTGTCAGCAGTATGGACCCAGAGCCAGACGCAGAGCAGCGGGAGTGTGAACTGTACGGCTACCTCCTGAAGGAGGCACTGGGGTCAGGGTCGTTCGGTGAGGTTCGACTGGCCATGGCACAAGAAGTGGCGATTGAAAACAACCACAGACTGGTGGAGGATGTCAGATCAAAGGGCCACAGCATGGTACGTTCCTCGATACATAGACGTCTTTTGCTTCACTGAAGTTTTTTTTTTTTTCGAGTTGCTAGACTCCATTGTACGCATTGTGTCTTTGCGGTGGTTACTATTAAGGGCCACGAACGGTGTAGCAGCGCACCTATCGGAGATCTTGTGCACTACCGATTGTGCTGATTGCTGTGTACAAACCTTATTCACGACATCTCATTATCCGTTACCGCATAACAACAACGAATATATGGCCTTGACGTTCCCTCTACTATGACTAAAATGAACCAAACAAAACGCATTTGCCGGATAGCAGTACTAGTGCTTTACACACACGAACTTGCTTTGGTTTCCCATCTACAGGTGGCAATAAAGATCCTCCATAAGAAAGAGCTCTGGAAGAAGGACAAACATTTTGCCCAGAAGGCCCTCAAGCGGGAAGTCAACATACTACAGCAACTTGACCACCCGCATGTAGTAAGTGGTTATTCTATGTAGTTGAATCTTCTAACATTGATGTAATGTTATATACTTGAAATTGATGTAATAAATTGCCATAACGTTACATTTAAACTAATAATAAGATTCTACCATCATCCCTGCAGATCTACCTTTACCAGTGTTTTGATACCCCTGACCGTAAGTACCTGGTGTTTGAGTACGCCCAGGAGGGTCGGCTCAGCGTCTTCGTGCACCGGAGCCGGGTGAACAACAGGGGCATCGGTCTGCCCGAGTACGTGGCGTGCCGCTTCACCAGCCAGCTGGTGGAGGGACTCAAGTACGTACACAGTCAAGGCATCGTGCACAGGTCAGTGGACGGCTGTATGTGATAGCCAGAGGATGAAAGAAGCACTGAACACTGCCAAACATCCGCTCCCCTCCCCCGACCATGGTTAGGAGTAGGTCGGGAGCAAGGTCGGCCGTGGTTGGCTGGTGTTCGGCTAGGTCGGCTACTGTTCGGCTGCGCAAGTCGAATGTTTCAAAATGTTTAAAACATTCGGGTGTAGATATGGGAGGTTTGGCCATGGTTGGCTGGTAGTTGGCTTGTATTCGGAAGTTGGTCGAGGCGTGATTGGCAGTTAAATTTGACTCAAATCTAACTCAAATTCGTATAGAAAGGTAGGCGTGGCCAGAATCTGGTGAGACTGCTAACGAACTTCAGCCAACCTTGGTCGACTGGTGTTCGGGGGAAGGTTCTGAATGTGTGACAGGGGCTTAAGAGATTTGGACACACTGCGCAGTATCATCAAAGTGCACTGATTGTCCCAAGGGGCCAATACGTTAATCTTATCTGAGATACATTATTGTGTTGAAAACGTACATAGTCAAGCTTTCAGCTACATTTTTTTCGTCATCTGTTTTAGAGATCTTAAAGACGAGAACATTCTGCTGGATAAAAAATTCAACGTCAAGATTTCAGGTAAGCACTAGTGGTTCAGGTACGTTTTTACGTGATATTTCACCATTTGTGTTATGTTTATATGTATTAAGTGAACGTGGGTGACAATAGATCTTAATTGTAACTGTCAAATATGTCTGTTTCACTGCTCGTTTTACATTGTATCTTCTACATATAACGGATGTCTGATCTACCTTATTCCACAACCTCCCCACAATGCCCAGCATGCCAGGGGTAAATTTTCACCACTGTATTAAGGATGTGTTCGGTTTCGTCACTTGTAGACTTCGGCTTTGCCACGGAACTGACGAAGGGGTACATGAGAGATGCCGGGCCAATGAAACGCCTGGAAACGTACTGTGGCTCTCTGGAGTTCATGGCTCCCGAAATCCTCCGCGCCGAGCCATACAGCGGCGTGCTGGCGGACATATGGAGTTTGTATGTAACTTCTATACTTAGTGGTTTCTAACTCTAGTAGTAGCAAGCTATAATATGTATGTACTTCTCTTTCGAAAAGTCTCTACAATTTGCAATGTTTTGCAATGATAGTCTCAGATAGCAAGGACATTTTTTGTGTGTAATAATGTCCTTGCAGATAGTCAAACTTTGTGCATTTCTTCTCAATTCTCAATGCATTACTAGTAACGTATCAAATATGCATATGGAGGGGGGGGGATTTCCTAGATCCTAAGACTGTAAAACAGTTCGGGATTCGGGAAGATCAACAGGCTGTTGAGACTGATTGCTGTATTTGATGATAACAGTTGATTGAATGTTGCTGTACAGGGGCGTTGTGTTCTACAAGATGCTTACCGGAATCAGACCCTATGACGTACCGACAAACTACGACAAGGAGGTGAGGAGGGAGCTGTTACTGCTGGAAATGGACGAACCGCTAAACTTCAGCGAGAGCACGCATCTGTCTGAAGGTGCCTGTGATTTGAGATTGGATTGGATGTGTATAATTTCATGAGATGATAACGTCCCATCTGTTGTTTTCTTGAAAAATTCTGTGAAAAAAGCTGATAATGAATGAAAGACCTTTATTGCACGTTTATGCTCTTACGAGCTAAGTACAGGTCATGAGTAAAGCATAAGTAAAAATTACAGCAGTATCTTACTAAAACTATACGTACTAATGTTAGCTACTATGTACAGGTTCAACTTCTTCTCGCTTCTTAAAACAGTTGTGGATATATGAACATATAGAGCTAATGATACATGGTTTGTCTAGCTAGTTTCATAAGGAATCTGAATTTTTCTGTTCTATCTAAACGTCCAAAGCTAGGGAACTTGTCTTCGATAATGCGTGTGATAATGTTGCTAATGTCTTTTGCTGCAGATGCTAAATACCTAGCCAGGACTATACTACAAGTAGACAAGAAAAGGCGGCCCAGTCTGAAGCGTATCCTCGCACACCCTTGGCTGCGGAGACCCTACGCGTGGTCTGGCGTTGTTCCAGAAATTGTGGAGAATTTTAAACTCCACTACCAGAAATTGCTGAGTGACAAGTACTCGGACTGTAATGCTGAGAATACCCGCCAGGTGGATGGCGAAGAGGCAGTCGAGTCGTCTGAGGGAGAGGCGCCAAGTAGTGACGCGGGCAGTTTCTCCCTGCAGATCGGACCTGGTTTGGACTCGGACCTGGATGGACGGAAGGCGCCTTCTCCGTTACACACGACTCCGGAGGAACTCAGCCAGGATGAACCCTACGGAGAACCCGCGGGCACAACTGCAAATGGCAGACACCCAGGAAGGCGGCGGAAACGTGCAGGGGTGGACAAGACATCAGATGGTAAAGTTTCAGAAGAAACAGCTTACGTAGAGAACCAACAGCCGAAGAAAGAAGACCATGGCAAAATGGAATCTCCAGATCGAAAAAAGAGGCAACGTGCAAAGCGTAACACGAAGCAAAACAGGGGGGATCCCAAGACAGGAAAAGAGAACGATGCCAAAGCTACAGTTACTGACAGAAAGGACTCAGAGAAAGAGTTCAACAAACAAAGGAAGTCATCTGACGATGGGACCAAGGGAAATCTGAAAATGGCGCCATCGAGGGAAGGACAAGGAAATCACATCTCATCTGACAACAACAAGAAGAGCATCAAGAGGAAAGCATCACGTGGGCGGCCGAAAAAAGAACTGACAGAAAAACACACAAATGAAAAAAAACCAACAAAGGATCACGTGACGATCACGAGCAAGGAACGTGGCACTACTTTAAAGAAGACAAAACGCTTTGAGGATGAGAAGCGCTTTCAGACGAAGGAAGTTCCAGTCCGCACTGCAGTCGAAAGCATCCAAGATGATTATGAGTACAGTGACGACTTTGAGGAAGATTCTGATCATGATGCACCAGATTCTAAAGAAGTTGCGTCAAGTGCTAAGAACAGAGATCACAAGACAGAGGGCATTCAGCTGACCGAGAAGCAAGATAAAGTCCAGGGTCGCAAGAAATCTGTTCCGAAAAGGCGTGAAGAGCATCCAAAAAACATCATGATGAATAACAAACGTGCCGTAAAAACAGCCCTCTCTTCCAAGAGAGAGTTATCGTCCAGCAAGGCAGCAAAAGGGCGGCAGTATTCGTCAGCAAAGGCACAGGTCATCCAAGGGGTAGGGAGTGTCCACGCTTCACCCTGGTACGCCAAGGGGAGAGATTCGTCCCCAGAAACCCTTTCCCCACCCCCGGAGGAGTTGATAACAGTTGCAGACGGAGACACAGAAGATCTCGGATCCGAGGCTTCATCCTTCGACCTGGAAAAGGAGGCCCCGCCGTGTGCTGCAGTTCCATTGAAGGTGGAAAGAGGGAGCGCCGATCGCGTCCGGAACGGGCCGAAAACCGGCAAAAAGGGGGCACGCTTGACAGGGAAAAGAAGCGAGGGTGTCATCGGGAGGAGGAAAATCCAAACACGAGACCGCAAGGCGAGAAAGAAGGTCGGCAGCCAGAGAGGGAATCGCGCCGAGAAGGTGAAAGTAGGCGGTCTGTTCCCTCCCATCGACGTCAACTGGAAGGCAGGTCAGCTAGTCGGCCAGCTCCCGTCCGTGGACACTAAACCCGCCGGCGATGTCCCAGAACGGCTACACACCCACCCAAGATCGGCAAGGGTCCAAAGAAGGAAGAGGAGCCCTGATAAAGACTTTAAAGTCCGTCATCGTCATCCACTGAACAGCGGCGCCTGTGCATGGCCATCATAAATTGCCCAAACAACAAACTGTATTGACTAACGTGTATTCATTATACATGTACATATTACAAAACACATCATCATGGGTAAGCCCTGCGTGAG
The DNA here is from genome assembly GCA_013266295.2 of Branchiostoma floridae x Branchiostoma japonicum. NCBI lineage: Eukaryota > Metazoa > Chordata > Leptocardii > Amphioxiformes > Branchiostomatidae > Branchiostoma > Branchiostoma floridae x Branchiostoma japonicum. Next base: position 11,146,544 of record CM023827.1, on the reverse strand, counting down.
TAAATGTAAAGTAAGCTTGACATGTGATCAGTCTACACTTACAACAAAAGAAAAGTCAAACCACAGTTTGTGACAAACACATGCACAAGTCAACTTAAAGACGCGAGAAACTACTGAAATAAAACAGTGCAGGAGTTTCAAGATCAGTTGTTCTTTTTCTCTATCACAAGTCATTGATTTAGTTGAGTTTCTAACATGATTCCTACAGGGCGTCAGATATGAAGACATACGCCACGCTACCTGAGGTACAACAACTGATATGGAAATATACATTTCTTAATACATAACCTCCCAAACCACGTGACAACTGACGTATGAGTTTTCTCCTTAGCCCATTTTTCAACAAACACAAGTTAATAAATGTCAGGTTCTATCCACGGCGGTCAGCATTTTGAAGCATGTTTATGACATGCCTACACGTCCCAACATTCAATCACACAAAACCTTCCACAAATTAAACGCATTTCAACGAGATGCCGTAAAACCATTAGACATTTAGATAACTGTGCAGAGTCTAAAGAAAATGTGACGGAGGCAAATATTTTCTTTTGTCACCAGCAAATAAGTTATTTCACCAATAACTGTGTAAGCTGAGTTATGGTATGTACAGACCCAACAATACAACATCCGCTAATTATACAATGACTTGATGTTAGTAACAACAACTAGTGTCATTCCCTGGTAACACATCCTTTGTATCTTATTCTCTATCTTTGTTTGTCTTAAGGCGCAGGTAGCCTCTTGACATTTGCCATGTCACCAATAGGACGTGGTAGCTAGGTATATCTGAACCGACTGTGTGGTTATTGTTAATAATTAGACTCAGTCCTGGCTGTGTTAGTTCTCTGGGAGACATATCACCTTTTTCCAGCCCCCCTGCAGTGTCCCCTAAGAAGTCCAATAGATCACGAAGAGCTAAGCAGGTGTATTCTCAAGAACCAAACGTCACTAAGGATAGTTTATTGAAGAAAGGTGACGTTTGTGATCGAGTATGGCGCCGACCAGGTCGTTCCTAGCATTGGGGCTTATGGCAGGTAAGATATCTATTATCCCTCTATAACATTACCACCTATCTACGAGACACTACGGATATTCTTAGAACCAACCACAAGTAAGTACTGAATAACATTTTTAATCCGACGTTTTGTGTACATGCATGACAAAGTGTTGAAAAGTGGGGCTCGCTATAAAAAGCTTCACCTGTGCAAGCTTTTCAAAGCAAACACCTTGACACGTTTGTTGTTTCTTTTCAAAGATGTTTAAATCTGTCTTTTACATTTTAATCTACATGGGCAGGGTACAAATGCACTCCTTAGTAATCGAATTGAATACAAAAGAAGATACTGAGAATTGAATACAACAGAATATACCGTGTACCTTAAAGTGAATAGAGAAGGGAATTCCGCAGTTTTCAGAAGGACTTTTTGTGGTCAGTGTGTGGTCAGTGTGTGTCCAGCTGACACATTCCCGTGTGTCCGTGCTACTGTGTCCAGTTTAACCACCCTGGTGTTCATGTAGGAGCAGGTCAATCAATGGCCAAAGTAATGTCCATCTAATCTATCTTTCCGAGTAACCATTCAATACACCTGATTATAGCTTGCTCTGAAAATAGAAAAAGAACGTGGTACTCCTGTTTCAGCCTCCAGACGTTTTTATGCTTTTACCACTGAGGTCGTCTTTGATACGGAAATCTTGGCTTTTATAAACAAGTCGACCTGCACACAGTTTCTTAAAGATAAACTAATTTGTCGTTACTTCGTAGACAGTTTGGGAATAGCAAAGTAGTCCAAACCACCGTGTCCCAGGTATATTCCATTCCACAATGTTAAGGAGGGGAGGGTAATTCAAAAACAAACGCTTCTTCCCTCTTCCTTTCGCTTATCATCAGTCCATGGCCATCTCCTATGTCTGAAACTTAGCAAGCCCTCCTCGGTGAGGAAAAAAACGTGGATGCTACATTGTACTTCGGTTCACAGTATGTGACTTTTCCTCAAAGAGTTACTTTGCTACACAGATGCTTTGTCATAACCCAGTGGATTTGTAAACACCCCCCCCCCCCCATCTCTCCTGGTCTGTCCCTAAGAGAGCGACCCTTAAACTTCTCAGCCCGGTACAGAGGTCGCCTCGAAAGACAGTAAACAACCTGTGCGCCATTTGTGCTTTACTACGTGTAGCTATAGCCTGGTAACTGAAGAAGAGCTGAACAGGGCTGGGTACTAGGCTACTGCTCTGCTACATTCCGTCTAATGATTAAAAGGAAACACAAATGAAACAGATACTGTCAAATTCATAGAATTACGAAGTTCCCACACACCGAGAAACTGTTCCCGAGTTAGAGTCCCTAAAATGTGAGGTTTAAAAAACATTTTAAAGAACACAGTATACGATATGAGTAAGATTTACCAAGATAATGTATTCGACGATGGACCTTGCCAGGCCTAACTTACAATGTATTACCAATCGTAACGATTGTTTTGTCTACGTTGTAGTCATAAAGTACTTGGTGAACAATGTGGTAGCTTCCTCTGTAAACAACAGTGAAGAGACCGCCAGCTTTACAAAACGACTCAGGCAGCTACCGTTATATATACGAGACAACGGACGATCCCTTGTCTGTTTGATTCCCTAGTATGTCAAGCAAGCATCCTGGTCACCACGGGGACGGGCTCGTTTCAAAAGGTCATGAGAGTCCTGACAGTAAAATTTGTATGGTACAACATAATTACCCTCCCTAGGGGCTTGTGTCAACACGTACGCGTGTTATAGCCCAGTTGTTTTGTAGAGTTGCAATGAATAATCATTTCTATAGCTAATCGCGTGCTCAGTGATGAGTCTGCCTTCATACATGTACTCACGGTACTGTACTCTCAGTACTGTTGTGTTTCACGGCCATTGTTCCAGCTCAGACCATGTCGTTTTCTCTGTCATTCCTTCTAGTTACCTACTTGTCCATGTGTGAGGCCCAGACGACGCAATCCTTCATAGGTAAGTCCTTGTTGATTGATTGTTTATATGATTGTTGTCTTCTAGACACTGCACAATGTACACGATTACATTATATATCATTTCACCAGAATACGAGGTCGCTGTTGTTCTGTTGGTGGTAAATACGTCATGTGTAGCCCAAACGTTTCATATCTTATGTGGGGAAGGCGTTTGACTGTGTTAAAGATCCGTCCTTGCATGTATATATTAAACTTTAGACACTACAACAGTATACTTGAATCTAGATTGAACATAGTGATTGGGACAAGTCTATTGGCCTTATAAATGAACCCCTCTATTTTCACAATACTAAAGAGTAGTCTTTTTTAACACATAAAATATATGTTATTTAACAACTACACATGACTTCTAGAGTCTTTTAAAAAATCACACCCAGGCCCAGGTTAGATAATTAACGCCTGGCGACGTGACCCGTAAGTGTCCGGACAGATTGGTTGACCATAAACCACGCTGAAGTGTCGCAGGTGGAGCAAAATCAATCTTTGGACCATTTCAGACCTGAGGCCCAGGAAAAGGTTTCCCCAAAACAGCCTTAAGCTTTCTGCACACGACAACAGTCCATTAAGATATTCTATTATGGAAAGTTTACGTGTTCATTAAGCTCATACATATGATATTAATGATTTTAGCTTCGTTGTACATGTACGTGAATAAGAACTCTGCTTAATAAGCACATTATCAGTTGACTTGAGAATCAGTGTTCACCTACTAAAACATTGATCGAAAAAAATACACTGAAAACGACACTTGACATTTGTGTTTATTAGTTGATAATAACTCGTGGCTTACATACCAGGACACCAGGGCATTTCATCAATAACCGTTTCTAGAACGCCAGGTTCGAAAGGCCCTGTCATTTTGCACCATCCATAACACTGTTTGGTTCAGGGATTTAAAGGTTGAAATCGATCTTAAGGGGAATCTGAGAAGGACGAAAGGTTGAACCACCACGGAAGTGATTTGAGCCGACAATTGACTTGATCGTGAGAGCGACGCATAATATTCCCTCTGACAGAAATCACGTTTGCTTGCTTCAATACACATTATATTGTAAGGTGGGTATGTCTAATCTCCAAGCAGATCTTTTGGTGGCTGCAAGAGTGAATGAAATTGGCAAGACTATCAAACTGGCAAAAGACTATATCAAATTGGCAGGGCAGTATCATGTTGGCAAGACATATCATATTGGTAAGACAATATCAAATTGTCAGGGCAGTATCCGTTTGCCACCCGGTTTGGCTGTCAAAAAGAAGCCAAAACCTCTGCTTGTAGAGTAGGGTGTGTCCGGTTGGCATCTGATAACATGTAACGTTATCTATATATATTACATGTGTTAGTCTAAGATAAGATGAGACAGCATACACATCTGTTGGTAAGGCGATCTTCACACACGAGACTTTCGACATGTGACATGTGTATGTGAGATAATACCAAACGAACAGTGTTTGTTTTTTCATTGGAACATATTGCATGACTGCAAAAAATGTGGGAAATATCAGCAACCAACTGTAAAGCGTTGTTTGGCATATTGGATATTTAGCTGTTGGAGTTTATGTGATAATACGAAACGAATACACCCATCAAAGACTATGTAGTACGTTTACTTTCTGAATTTCTAAACGGGCCCTATAGCTAGGACGGTCCCAGAATACCCTCGCCTCCAGTCGTTGACTCAACCATTACCATACCACCGTAGTGCCGAGTTTTGAGGAAAACAACCCAATACAGTGCTTTCACGAGCATTGCGTTCAAACTCTTTCTGTAACTTAATAATGTCATCCCTGTCAATGGTAACACCGTAAGTAAACACATGGATGGAACGTGCGCATGAATCCTAATGTACACTTCCTGTAATCATGACCTTATGGTAATTTCTAGGAAGCGACTTTGCCGTCTATTCATGTCTTATGTAAACAGTTGCCTCATTTTCCTCACGACATGACGTCGACTATGAAAGGACGGAACTGAGACGTAAGATATTATTCAAACACGCTGAATCAATGGTAGTTTCGTGAAAGTGCATGCCCACGCAGACTAAGTCAATCTCTAGCTATTCCAAACGATTTTCTTGCACCCCAAGAGGAAAACCAATACGGCATCTACAATCTTACCATTACTTTTTATGATAGGCCTACGGCAACGATTTAGCTGTTAATCTTGGAAAATAGGGTTCTTTTTTACACAACCTATAAAGTATTTATCGTGTCGACGTTCTCTGCTACTACCTTCCTCAGGGCATACATCTAGTTCCCACGAATCTCCAAAATCTTCGAGCTAAATTATGCCACAGCACGTATACTGTATCGTAGACCACCTGGTAACATACTAGTAATCTCCAAGCAGATCTTTTGGTGGCTGCAAAGACAGTATCAAATTTGCCAGCAGGCTGTAACCATTTGCCAGGCAGTTACCAGGGCGTAAAAAGAAGATACCAGTACAAAAAAAGAGAACCCGATGAAAACGCCTGAAAAACACGTACAACAAGACTGGCAATGAAGACATACATTGCCATGGCGACGGTGGTTGCTGTTAGGGTTATTGTTTGCATGGCACTGCGGCCCTGCCATCATTTCATGATTTTGAGGAAGACTTGGTACCTATACAGATACAGTGCACTCCTCCCCGAGTGTATAGTGAACAAGCCCCGGGGTCACAGAAAGTAGGGCATCTGGGGCAGAGAGGTCTTCCCAAAGGTTTCCAGGAATGTGGGCATAGATGTGGGTCACATGCCTGTGGACATTCCATTCCTGTGGACAAAATGCCTGTACAATTCCTAGAATTCTTGCGAATTGCACACAATACTGTACCATTAGGCTCCTCCCTGAGACGTCGCCAAAAAATAAGCCGAAGCCTAAACCTCTGCTTGGAGAGTACTGGTATAACACACAACCTCACAAGTAATTTCTAGGCGTCAGAGACAATGCCCCTGACCGAATGGTCCGTGACAGAAATGTGAGGAGATTGCAGGGAAGCTCCGGGCAATGATGCGGCAAAGACAGACCAAGCGTTCATAGCCAAGGGCCAAACCAATTACAGTGGTATCGGGAAAGTAATAAACATTTCACCACCCAATTTATCATGGATAGGTTATATAGCTCCTCTCCCATCTGTTGCCGATGATATAATCTATGTAAGATTCATGACATTGAGAAAACGTTATCTATTCTATGTGTATTGGGAAATCGGGAAAGCTACATTGTACAATGCTGAAATTTGACAAAAATCCTCCATCTTGTCCATATGTGTCGTTCTTCCGTTCAATTTAAATTGTTTCTATGAAGAGACAATCGTGCACACATTATGATAAATCCAACATTACAGCCCCACCGCTTTGAAAGCTTGTAAAATATCAATATATTTTTCTATCACCTTGCATCAAAACATTGGGGCCCTCGAGCGACATATTTGACGTTTATTTGCGGAACATTTCCGGTATACTAATCACACACTTAACTATATCACGTTTATAATTAATTTCAAACGATACCAAACGGATGACACAGAATACAAATTTGTTTATGTGTTGCAAATTGTATTCGCTGAAAATCTATCAGCAGCAAAAGTGGAAATCTAGTTGTATATGATGCATATAACGGTACTAACAGGACAATATTCTTTTTAAAGTGTATCCGACAACCTGCATGTACGGGAGTGGAGAGTCTTATAGGGGAACACAGAGCACCACAGAGTCCGGTTTGACCTGCCAAGCATGGGACAGCCAAACCCCTCACGAGCACAGCCGCAACTCCACGAATTATCCAAACGGCGGTCTTGAGGGCAACTACTGTCGGAACCCGGATGGAGAGCCACGGCCATGGTGTTACACCACAGACCCTGGCGTCCGCTGGCAGTACTGCAGTATTCCTTCCTGTTGTGCGTAGCATGGCATACGAATCTGTTGACTAAGGCTTAAATCTATAAAACAAAAGAGTAAACAATAAACAAGACATATCTGTAAAATAATCTGTTATAGACTTTTTATCACATAAGTAAAAAAAACTCTTCTATTGATCAATATTACGTCTAACATTTCGACATCTCAAATAGATGGTCAGAGTGACTGCTATACCGGACAGGGAAAGGACTACAGAGGGACCGCAAACGTGGCGGCTTCCGGTCGGATGTGTCAGCGCTGGGACACTCAGTCTCCCCACCCCCACGGGAACACACCCACCAGCAAACCGAACTCTGGGCTGCAGGAGGACTACTGTAGGAACCCGACCGAAGGTACAGGGCCGTGGTGCTACACCATGGACCCTGGGCAGAGATGGGAGTACTGCGGTCTGCCCGTCTGTGGTACGTCCATAATTTTTTTAATGTTTACCTTCGCAGAAGGAAAACATATTGTTTTTGCCCAGTTTCTTCTTCCTCTCCTTCTTCTCCAAACAAATAATGTCAATGAACTGGACCAGACGTCTGTCACCATGGTAACTGGTGTACATAGCAGACGCACGGTGTTACATTATGTTGCAAGCCACAGTTGGAGGAGCTGCTCACCATATATATGAATGTGTTTGAGTAAGAATAAACAGAGCAGTAGTTTGTTAGTCTAGACCATGAGATGGTAAACATTATACCTTTCTAGTTTACTTATTGGTTACCAAGTAACAAGACCCGAAAGACACTTCAAGGTTACAGGTTACATGAATCAGACTGTACCAGCATCTCTTCTCCCTAAGTCAGTGAGACAAGCTCGACTCACGGAGAGTGAGGACTAACTGACCCACTAGGAGAAGCAGGGGTTACGAAGGCTGCTCGGGAAATTCCATACAACTGCTAGAAATGATTCTTATATACAATGTATTTTATATTTCTGCTGCCTACATTTGTATCAATTCATCGAGTGTTAGGTGCGCACAGGAATAATAGTCGTCAACCTTTGTCATGTCCTGCCGGGAGAAGCTCACTCGGCACTGTGACAGTCAGTAAAGCCATGCAAGGCAGTCACATACGTGCCATATATTACACATGAGTTGCTAATATCACCTATGATTTCTCTCTTCTCTAAAGGATCCGGTCCAACCCAAGCTCCCACCGCCCCACCAGATGCCTACTTCTGTAAGTGTCCATATAGCAAACTTTTGTCGAATTTTGTTAACGTTAACATTCCTATTTTCACAACTGCAAGTTTAACATGTAATTCATATGGATCAAAGTCAACAACCATAAGCCATCGATATCTTCGATTTATACTTTAACGAGCGAAAGAGAGCCTTATGTCTACGTACCAACCGTATAAAGGTATCTATCCACCATAATGACTTTCTATAGTTGTCATCTGTCCCTTTCCTTACCACGTTACTCTATGGTTTTGATACCGGTGTCTGTCCTTGGTGCTGAACATCACGTCACAACACGGTAACTCCCCAAATTACCGTCATTATAACTTCCACATCTCTTACTCATTATGAAAAGGATGTAGACAGCTGTGGCAAATATTCTGCTCCGAAAAAAAAACAGTATTATAAAAATGCATTTGAAATTTACCACATATATGTACATGCAGCCTACACAAGCGACTGTTACTTCGGAAGTGGGCTGACATATCGTGGAACTGTGAGCACGACACAAGGCGGAGTCACGTGCCAGCGGTGGGACAGTGTGACTCCACACGACCAGGACTACCCAAACAGGTTACAAACTCAATTGCAGGATTTTTCACTGATAAAAATGAGACTGGTAGTTTTCAATGGAGTGATTTGTAGCAATCTAAATATAGCCTGGAGTCCAGCCTAGTTAGGTTTGGTCCGCTCCCAACGGCTGGGTAGCGACGTAGGGAGCGCGGACCAAAGCTAACAACTTAGTAATGAGGCTAGACTCCAGGCTAATCTAAAGACACAAGGTTTGTATCTTTTTTTGTTTTTTCTTTCGTCCGTTTTCAGTGTCGTAAAGAATCCTGTTGTAAAATTGAGTTGAAAGCTGCAAACTTCATCAATTTCAAAACCCCAGTAGCAAAACGTTTTGCATAGAAAACAGTGCGAAACCTTTCCCGTTCACGTACAATCTACGTATCTTGCTGCAGGTTTCCGTTTGCAGACCTTCGTGAGAACTACTGTAGGAACCCAGACGGCCCGCCCTACACACCCTGGTGCTACACAACAGATCCAAACCTTCTATGGGACTACTGTCGTGTACCAAAATGTTATGGTGAGTATGCAACAACTCCTTCGTCACATAATAATGAAATGAGAGGAATCCCAGAAAGCAACAAAGTACTTCTTAGTAGCAAAACGTTATCACCTCTTTCAACCTCTTTCTTGAAGATTTTCCCACGAAAAATGCCACGCGTACATTTGAAATATCTTTGTTACGCTTTTGACTTTGCAATACTGCATGCCGTCTATCCATGGCCACGCCTATAACTTGAACAGGTGTTCCTATGGGCTGAAAGTCACACACAGATTAAAATTTTACCTGAAATAACCTAACTATGTTATCCAATAGCCGACCAGTGTTACGTGCCCGACGGATACGACTACCGAGGCACGGTGGCAGTGACGTCATCAGGCAGACGGTGTCAGGCATGGAACAGCCAGAGTCCTCATCAGCACACCAGAACCCCAGAGAACTACCCACAGGCCGGACTTACTAACAACTACTGTAGGTAACTAACCCTCCACAGAACTACCCACAGGCTGGGCTTACTAACAACTACTGTAGGTAAGCAACCTTCCAGAGAACTACCCACAGGCTGGGCTTACTAACAACTACTGTAGGTAAGCAACCTTCCACAGAACTACCCACAGGCTGGGCTTACTAACAACTACTGTAGGTAAGCAACCCTCCACAGAACTACCCACAAGCCGGGCTTACTAACAACTACTGTAGGTAAGCAACCCTCTACAGAACTACCCACAGACCGGGCTTACCAACAACTACTGTAGGTAAGCACAATGGCATAACCTAACCAGCTTACTCAATGAAATCGTTTTAATTTCCGCTTAACATCTGTTTACTTTCCAGAAACCCTGACGACGACACCAGTCCTTGGTGCTACACCATAGATCCAAGCATACGGGTGGAGTACTGTCCGCTTGATCTCTGTTGTAAGTATGGCACATTTCAATCAGATCTACATGTAGGATGAAGATGCACGATACAAAAAAGAGTTATTCCGTAACATTGTGGCCCTTCTGTGAAGTTACAGCGTCATCATGATCACCAATATGACATGGGGGCTTCTGATTGGTTGACGTCGTCTGGCTATATGATAATTTAATTAGTTCACATAAGATAACCTTATGTCATTCTTCTCTCCCCCAAGCTGGCTGGACTGGAGACTTCATCTTGGGTGATGATTTCACAGGTAACCCTTGTGTAATTGATATATAGGCACTAGCCATCAATATTGAAAAACGTCCACGGGTAAGCACCACTTACAGTACATGTATCATCATTAAGACTGTTAATTCCTAAAGGTGATGTTAGTATAAAAGAATAAAGCGCTAAATGTGTGACAAGTAGGTCATATCATGAAGTTTTTAAAATGTTGTATCGTGTTTGAAATGTTCTTTTGTCATTCATAAGTCCAAACGACGCATTGTGCCATTGGCACGGGTTCGTCGTACCGTGGCACGCTGAGTCAGACCGACTCCGGCTATACATGTCAGCGGTGGGACAGCCAGACACCGCAGCAGCACAACTATCGGCCGAGCAGGTGACCTTCAGTTCTTTCTTTTGTTCCCTTCATGTTTGAAATGAAATAATCATATGTATACCTTTCTACTGACTATTTTCGTGGAATGAATGCCATCATGGTGTTCTTTCTATTGTCCTGACCAGTTACCCTGGCGCCGGATTGGACGAGAACTACTGTAGGAACCCGGATGGAGAACCTCGGACGTGGTGCTTCACAACGGACCCTAACGTCAGATGGCAGTACTGCAGCATACCATCGTGCTGTAAGTACCTTCAAAGTCTTTTTGTCGGAAATACACCCTTCTTTTGCTTAGTTTAATGGTTTGTTTTTTTTCGTCATACTTTTGGCTGTAACCAAGGGACCAAAGAAGCATTTCTTTTCATACATTTTTTTCGTCTGCAAATAATTTTAAACGTTGTAAACGTCCAAACGAATTCGAAGACAGTTAAACCACGAAAACCGTTGTTAATTCATTGCTTAACACAGTCGATGAGTCGGAGTGCTACGACGGGAACGGAGCGTCCTACAGAGGAGCTCGGAACGTTACGGAGTCGGGCCGGGCCTGTCAGCGGTGGGACAGTCAGTCACCCCACCCCCACAGCCGCACTCCGGAGAACTTCCCGTCAGCCGGGCTGGACGACAACTTCTGTAGGAACCCTGACGGGGAGGCGGAACCTTGGTGCTATACCCAGGACCCCAACACCAGATGGGAGAGATGTGCTCTCAACCCTTGCGGTACAAACAACGTTCAAACATTTCGAAACGGCAACGAAAAGTAGAAAGCCCCCTTTATCTGTTTGCAAGTACATTTTGCCCAACATTGATATCTCATTCTCACGATTTTAACTTGAAGTACCAGAGCTATCAACCAAGGACTGAGGTGTTCAAAAACTCATTTTTCCCTAGAACAATCGTAGAGTGGAACTCGCTGCCACCAATTGCAAGTACAGTAGAGGCATCGTCCCTAGATAGTTTTAAACAATGTCTAGAGTTAGACGTTCAAAGGCTAGGTGTAACAGGTCGTTCGGTGTAATGTAGCCAGCTGCCGCCGCGCCGCGTGCCTGCGAAGCTGGTGTGTTACGCCGAAGGGCGGTTATACCGGCTATACAGATACAGATACAGATTTTATCATGTGCATGTATTACTGATAGGGGATTTGAAACAACTTTGCTTCTCGCTTCACAGTTGCACCGTCACCAACTACAACAGTGCCAGACTACATCGGTAAGCGAACAGTTTTTTTATATAGACACCTTGGGTTGTTGCATTTCTTAGAGAGGTTGATAACGATCATCATACATGTACATCTTGACAGCTGCTAAAAATGGAAACAAAGTAAATATCTAGTTCTTTCTCTTGACAGAAAAACCGACGAGTTGTTACTTCGGTGACGGCGCCACCTACCGGGGCCAGGTCAGTACTACAGAGACTGGGATCACGTGTCAGCGGTGGGACAGTCAGACTCCGCATCAGCACAGCATGGTCGCGAGGTGAGTGTAGCAGAAAGAATCTTTACTAGGACGAGTTACTCTTTTTAAACGTTATCTATTTCATCTGTGATGCTTGTCTAGGTATTGAGGTATTGTCTGAATTATAAGATGAAGGAAACGTTTTGGAAGGCTTCTACGGTGAGATATTTTCCGATGGTGTTGACTGTCGACGCATACTCGACACCCTGTGAAAAGCGCTGAAAAGTCTCGTCAGTGGTATTTGAGACATGTGTCCCGTTCAGCATACGGTGTATGATTGTCAAAAGATCATGAAGTAATGCAACGACTTTCCTTTTTTTTTCCTTTGGTAATTTTGTGCAGTCACCCTAATTCTGGGCTGGACGAAAACTACTGTAGGAACCCGGACGGCGGAGAACGGCCTTGGTGCTACACAACGGACCCTAGCAGCAGATGGCAGTACTGCATCATCCCGGCTTGTTGTGCGTTTCATGTTTGCTTTCTTGAGCTCAAACAGTTCTTTAATCGACTGCCATCAGTAAAAAAAAAACGATAGATACAATAAGTGGGTTTTGTTTCTCCTATGGTTTTGTACTTTTGAGTTGGCGTTATGTGCCTTTGAGTTGAAATTTTTGAGATGACTTTGTATACTTTTGAGTTGACTTTATGTACTTTTGTGTTGACTTTGTGTACTTTTGAGTTGAGTTTATGTACTTTTTGAGTTGACTTTGTGTATTTTCGATTTGACGTTTATGTACCAACTACGTTGTGCACCACTTTAATGTTGTATTTAGTTATTTATTTGATGTCTCCAGCATGACCTTTCATTTGACTTGGGTTTATGTTTACTTTCTATTTATGTTACAATTATATAATTTCTGTTTTGGTGTCTTATAAGCCCATATGGGCTGGGCGACAATGTTGCAAGACACGATGATAAAATTCATTCATTCATTCATTCATTCAATTATATAATGTATGGCTCCTGTGGTTTAAAGAAGAATAACAGCCGAGAAAATCTTAAAACAAACCCTACGACCGTGAATAGTTTCATCAGGTTGGTAAGTCACTGAATAAAGAGACTCTTTCTACACAACCAAGTGTTTTATTCAGCCGACGTTTCGGTGACCGTCTGTCACCTTCCTCAGGGCAATTCTGACTGGTTCACAGTGCATGTGTACTTGTAGATATGTAAATACGTTTGGGAACGCATCTACAGCAGCGACACCTATGCTGCAGTGCAATGTGAACCAGTCAGAATTGCCCTGAGGAAGGTGACAGATGGTCACCGAAACGTCGGCTGAATAAAACACTTCGTTGTGTAGAAAGAGTCTCTTTATTCAAACCCTACGACCATATAAACCCTTGAAATTTCCTGAATATTTTAGACCCTGGAGACTGCTACACAGGAGACGGTGCGGGTTACCGCGGGACGATGTCTGTGACGTCCTCGGGGCGGCGGTGCCAGCCGTGGGCCAGTCAGTCTCCGCACAGCCACGACAGGACTCCGCAGAACTACCCTCAGGCTGGGCTGGTACAGAACTACTGCAGGTAAGAACTGTTGGAACACAGCGTTAAGTGCATGTGTATGTGTATGTGTATGTGTATGTGTATGTGTATGTGTATGTGTATGTGTATGTGTATGTGTATGTGCATGTGTATGTGTATGTGTATGTGTGTGTGTATGTGTATGTGTATGTGTATGTGCATGTGTACATGTATGTGCATGTGTATGTGTATGTGTATGTGTATACGTATGCGTACTAGTATGCGTATGTGTATGTGTACATGAATGTGTATATGTATATGTGACGGTGTAAAGTACGTGTATTACTGAGTATATTATGTGCATGAGTATGCATGATACTTATATGAAATCCCACTATTTACTGCCACAGGAACCCAGACGATGACACCAGTCCATGGTGCTACACCGTTGACCCTACCGTCAGAGTGGAGTACTGTCCTCTGAGAGTTTGTGGTAAATTTTTGTCATTGATATTCCAACGTTGCCCTTGCACCATAAAAACATTTCCGCAGTTGTTACTCTCTAGCAAGCTCACGTCCTAAGAATAGCCTACAAATCATGTAGAGTCCCTTTTGCACAAGAATTAGAAGACTTCCCCTAATCCGACTTGTAAGTATACAACATTTTGTGTTACAGATGATACAGCGGGAGGTGTAATCATAGGCCCAGACGGCGCTGGTAAGTGTTTGATAACAGTTCATCAATTTTTTTCCAGTACTGTGCCAAGTAGGGGTGGAATTTTTAAACCTTAGACATTTTGTAATCATCATACGGTCTCGTATAGGTGGGGTAAACCTTTGGATGCTATCGTCTCTTTCAAGTTGATGTCGTTTCTCTGACTGTTGTGTTTGTTTGATTAGTGTTTCCCACCACCTGTACGTTTGGTGACGGTTCCACGTACCGCGGCACCGTGAGTCAGACCCAGTCCGGTCTGACCTGCCAGCGGTGGGACAGCCAGTCTCCTCACCAGCACAACTACCCCAGCACGTATCCTGACGCCGGATTGGACGAGAACTACTGTAGGAACCCGGATGGAGAACCCAGGACGTGGTGCTACACCACGGACTCTAACGTCAGATGGCAGTACTGCAACGTACCATCTTGCTGTAAGAAACCTCATAGTATTGTCGTTATTTTAAGAATCATAAAACGGATGCAACCCTTGTCTTCCCGAATTCCCCTATGGCGACCTCTAATTCCTGCATGCTAGCTTCCCGGCTAGACCTTTGACCTCTTGTCATTCTGGAAGTCAATCTTCCCGACCCACGTGCTGTTAACCTACTCTGTCCGGACAAACAGATACATAACCCCACAGCTCAGCCACGTGCACCCCAAACAATACTTCCGAACCTGGAAGTAACTAGATGAAACCACTGTTTCCCTGTAGTTCCGAACGAGTGCTACAGTGGGAACGGCGCAGACTACCGCGGGAGCGTTAACATCACCAGGTCTGGCTTGGCCTGTCAGCGGTGGGACAGCCAGACTCCACATCCGCACAGCCGCACTCCGGAGAACTACCCTAACGCCAACCTGATAGAGAACTTCTGTAGGAACCCTGACGGAGAGGCGGAACCTTGGTGCTATACCCAGGACCCCAACACCAGATGGGACGTCTGCGTCATTGACTCGTGTGGTTCGTATCTCACGTCCTTTATTTTGTAAAATGGATAACTCTTTGTTAAGACTATCAGAAAAGCTTATGTCAAGAGTAAAAGCTATCAGAAAATGTTACAATTTTTGTATCTGTCTGTTTGATAGATCCGTCAGCGACACCTCCACCCGCTGCACAGTACCAAGGTAAGAATCTCTCGTCTTATGGCGTCTAAGTTTGCATGAGTTTATAGTCTTACCTAGCTTCTCTTCTACTCTAAGCCAAGTGTACATGAAACCCTTCCATACTGAATTCAGACCTGACGGCCTGTGTTGTTGTGTGTTTACTGTTATCTCAGTGTTCCCCACCGACTGTTTCTTCGGTAACGGTGAGACGTATCGAGGGCAGCAGGCCCGGACCAAGTCCGGTATCCCCTGTCAGAGATGGGACAGCCAGACACCGCACCAACATAACATACCGGACAGGTTAGGCAACTGTTTTCAATCACCTTTTGGGAAATAGACATATAGACCGCTGAAAATAGCAGATTTAGATGATCTAATAAGTGTAATTGAAATATATAATCCTCTGAGTTTCTTCCATATTTTTTCTAACCAAACTGATGGTATATAACGTTATAGCAGCAAAACGTGATGTAGCCAAACGCTTCCATAACCAATTTTAGTTTGCTACATAATGTGAAATTTAAAACACTTCAATAGGTATACAATGTACGTATGTATACGTCGATGTGTTTCAGGTACCCCACTGCCGGACTAGATAATAACTACTGTCGAAACCCGGACCAACACGACGGCGGGCCGTGGTGTTACACCACAAACCCAAACACAAGATGGGAGGAATGTGACGTTACAAAATGCTGTAAGTATGGATATGATATAAAATATGCAGCAACATATATATGATAGACTGATTCTATATGTATTCTCAACTATGACACCGGTAAGATCTATTTTTGCGTTCTCTTTACTTCGATAATCTGCATGAGATGATCGAGTTCTTGGCTCTTTTTTTCTTGTGTCGCACAGACGACGACTGTTACCTTGGCAACGGTAGAGACTACCGCGGGAGAATAAACGTGACGTCATCTGGCCGGATATGTCAGCGGTGGGACACACAGTCTCCGCATGCGCACACCCGAACTCCGGAAAATTATCCAACTTCGGGACTCGTCGACAATTATTGCAGGTACAAACCCATCGTATGGCTGTAGATACTGAATAGCTGAAAATTGGGTCAGAAGTGACGATTTCAAACACTTTTAAATTAAATGTTTCAATAACGTTAGAGTCTTTACCACACACTAACAGCTCAACATCCTATTTTTTTACAGGAACCCGGATAATGACACCCTTCCATGGTGCTACACCATAGACCCGACTGCTCGAGTGGAATACTGTCCCCTGGGAACTTGCGGTAAGAGATTTGCATTTAACAACAGCAGCCCAAAATTGACATTTTTGACATGATTTGTGACAATTATGTATTCTATCAAATTACGAAATGACAAAAAGCTCTTATTTAACAGCAATTTGTGTTGAAACATTACTTCTGCATATGGAATTATTAAATGATCATGCAAGGACAAATCTTTCCTGACATGAAGACATTATATATGTGACATTACAAATAGATAAGAAGGGAAATCACAACTTTGTTTTCCTTGTGTTTACCTTGCAGTGTGGACGGAAGATGTCATCGGTTCAGAAAGCAAAGGTAAGATAGCCACATCCGGTGTAACCTCTGACCCGGAAATGGTTCTCGTCTTTCTTTAAACAAAACGCCGATTGCCGAAATAGTTGTTGGAAAGAAAAACCAGATTAGATTCGTGCTGATACTTCTCCTGCCCTATTTGATTTCTCATTTCCAGTTTATCCCAAACACTGCTACTTCGGTGACGGCGCCACCTACCGGGGCACCGTTAGCATGACAAGCAACGGTCTGACCTGTCAGCGGTGGGACAGCCAGTCTCCCCACCCACACGACCAGACCATCAGGCATCCTGACGCCGGATTGGACGAGAACTACTGTAGGAACCCGGATGGAGAACCCAGGACGTGGTGCTACACCACGGACTCTAACGTTAGATGGCAGTACTGCACCGTGCCGCAATGTTGTAAGTAGTAAGATGAGTTATAATGTCTTCTTTGAATGAAAGCTCATCTGTGTTGGTAGAACTCATAGTTGTAGAGTTGAACACCTTGTTCTAAGACAAAAGCTACGCCTTCTTACTGTAGTAAGTTACAATACATGAGAATCCTGTCGATCACTAACTATATGAAAATTTCATAACAGGAAAACAACTGTAGTCTACTCGAGCTACTTAATTAAGATAATCCTAAATAAAAAAAGGGCCTTTGATCAATTTTCCAAACCTGAAACGGTTTTTTTTTCCAACTAGTCAACGACTGTTATAATGGTGCTGGCGCCTCCTACCGTGGAACGGTGAACATCACGTCCTCTGGGCGGGCCTGTCAGCGCTGGGACAGCCAGACGCCCCACCCTCACACACGGACTCCTACAACCTACCCATCGGCCGGACTGGACGAGAACTTCTGTAGGAACCCTGACGGAGAGGCGGAACCTTGGTGCTATACCCAGGACCCGTACGTCAGATGGGAGGCGTGCGTCATCAGCAACTGTGACGGTAGGAGACCTTCAAATATTTTAGAATTCATTGTTTCATCGATCATCGCAGGTTATGGATCAAAATACATTCTAGAGCAGCAATTTGG